>CAJNAR010000168.1:600000-980552 GCA_905220665.1 Albugo candida
ATGCAGCAGAAGGAAAGTGTGTAAATATCTTCTATTCGTTCCCGGTTTTATGTGTGAGTACGAGTTCCAAAGAAAGAAACCATTCATTGGAAGGGAGCAGCAAGCGACCGAAAAATTTTCGACGGAGTCGGTTGACAGCAATCACGAGAGGAAGGGAACGATGTCACAGGAACGTTATAGCACGTCTGAATCTATTAGCAGTTCCTCGGCTTCAGATGCGTTTGCAAGAGCGGCAAAATTACTCGGAAACGACATCCACTCCGATTCAAAAATGATCAAAACAAGCGCATCGCGGAAGGCCCTAGCAGGTAAATCCACTGGATCTACTACAAGAAGGCGTACCCTAGTATCCAAATTCAAAAATCGTTGCTCGGAAAGAAACGTTATGTTAATCCAATACGAAAGTATGGATCATCGAACATGTTTACAATCTCTTGCGCTGGAGCACGATGTACTGATGATTTCACTCACGGGACGATATGTCTGGATGATATGCGAGGCAGAAGAGCCTCTGCATGGAGATGGATGCAAGGATCTAACGATCGTGCTGAGATTACAGCGCGATGTTGATATGTTGAGATCACTGTCTGCTTACAGCGTTGAAGACCACTTTCCCCAAAAGAAAACATATCGCAATGAACGTGAAATTATCAATAGTCGAAAGCGGTCCAATACAACCCCAAAACAGAACAACAGAGCGAAACGAGCTAAGATCGTTGCACAACGCAAGTCTTCTGAAGAAGGTATCGACGTTACAAGTGACGACGAGGACGACGAGGACGACGAGGACGACGAGGACGACGAGGATTACGAGGACGAGGACTACACCGGTCGTCGAGGTCGAGAAGAGGCAATATCAACATTTCGAAAGGGAGACAGGAAAGCGAGCAGGAGCGGCGAAGACAGTCCATCAACAGAGAATAGTGACTCGGTGGGAAAAGATCCGCTCCACTTTCTACATAATGTACCGAAAGGAAAGAGAACGTCGATGGAATACGAATGGAAGGAATAGTTCCAAAACTCGGGTCCATATGTTTCCTCAATTATAACGTTGGAGATGGCATTGATAGCAATCGTCGTTAATATCAAGGATATTAAGAGCATTAGCATCGACTTTACCAAATATGACTGACCTTTTAGAAGGATACCTATGCGCTGAGCAACCGCTGAGTCTTTGTCAAGCACACCATAGTGTAGGCGCCCTTATCGGCTTCCCAATCTGATGTGATCGTCACTTTGATCTTCGATCCTTTGTTCGAAAAGTATTTGCGTGACAAATGAAATTCAACGCTGTCTTACAAGTGATGGTGTCTACCAGATTGGCGAAGAAAAGTGCATTATCTGCATAATTCCGAGGTTTAGAGAGGGAATTGTGAAAGTAGTCGTACCGGAGTGTTCAAAGACTATTGCAAATATCTGTGCTTATAGCCTGTAGCAACTTCCAACGTACGTATACAACGGTCGGCTTTCTTACTTTCGCGAAACATCAAGCTTGTTTACGGTATAATGGACACTATACAGGATTGGATTATGAAGCATCAAACACAAAGGTATTTTTTCTTTCGAGATATTTTATTGAGTTCGACCTGCACCTATCCGCACGGATCTAATAAGGTCTACACATGCACATTAGACGTAATTTAGAATCCAGAAAACCCATGATGACAGAACGCGTGCTTGAGTTGGATCATCGTCAGACGCTGTTGGATTTTTACACTCACAAGACGATTTGCACGTCAGTGTGAGCCACAATTGCAAACCACTGCCAATGATATACTTTTCCTCTGTTGTTTGTCCATGCTTCTTAAACAGTGTGGAGTAAATAACAAGCTATTTTATTTGAAGATTATGGTCCTATTACCTTTCATTGTAGTTTCCTTTGACATCACTAGTCGCGCCCTTTCGACACCAATAGTCGTGCCTTTTCAAGACTCCTTCCCGAGGTGCCATCACACCAGGGAGACGAGATTGACCAACTCATTCATCCGTGGCGCGGCAAACGTCTTGAAAAGAATGTCAGCTCGCATTAAACGCGACTCACAATTGTCCACCTTGATTACTTCGTTCTGACTGTAATCCTTTATAAATTTGAGTCTCACCGCGATATGCTTAACCCTCCCTGTGCTGTCTTCTCCTTGTAGCTGCCTTATCGCAGCTTGAATATCCACGTGCATCCCTAACGGCTTGACCACACGCAGTCTAATCTCTCCTAGCAGCTCTTTCAGTCCTAAAAGATAAGTTGCTACCAGTGAAGCTGCCATGAACTGGGCTTCAGTCGTGGATAGATCCACGCTTACTCGTTGTCATCACATCTACCCGGCAATCATTTCTTTAAAAAACTAACACCTCCACTGACCGATTTTCGGTCCGTACGGTTCGCTGAATAATCTTCGTCACTGTAGCTTTCCAGAATAATCTTTGGCGGTTCATCCTCTGTGGCCATTTCCTTTAGTTGTAGCTTTGGCTCAATCGTACCCTTCATATAGCAAACGATCCGCTTAGTCCACCGCCAATCACATTCTCTAGACGAGTGCCCACCTCGGATGGCTCGATGCATAGCATATCCAATGTCCGGTCTCGTACAGCGAGCCAGCCATAACAGACTTCCAATCGTTGACTGGAACATCTCAAGTGTGGAATTCTCAATAAGATGAAAACCGTCCTTGGTGTCGTACGCTACTCCAATGCTGAGAAACTTGGTCACTTCACCCGAGGTCTTTCACCTTGAAAAATTGGTCCACTTCGCTGATGCTTGTTCCGGTAACCAACAAGCCGTCCACGTAGACTCTTACTAGAGTGGTCATTAGCCCGCCACTTTTCTTTACAAGCAACTGTCCGTATGAAACTGAAGAAATCCGATCTTGAGTAGCTTACCTGTAGCAATTGCGCCCACAAGCGTCCGGCTTTTTTAAGTCCATACAGGCTTTTGCGAAGTCTCTACCCCTTTTTGCTCTTGTCGCTAGTGCCCGGACTGCTCGACTCATCCGCATCAAACTCCATACCCTGTGGCACGTGGAGGAAGCTTTCAAGGTCTTCCTCATTCTTTGCTTTTACGTAAGAATTCGAGCCCTCGCCGTGTCGAGCTGGTACTCTCCATACTCGTGCAAGAGCCAGCACGACTTTTGCAGTCGTCATGTCCATCACAGCGCTAATGTGTAATCCACTCCGTATGCCTGCTCGTTACCGCACGCCACAATGTTCGCCTTAAATCTCTGAAGAGTTCCATCTGCGTGCTTCTTGGTGGTGAAAAGCTACTTGGAATGCAGAAGCTTCAGACCTGGCGGACGAATTATCAGCTCCCAGGTACCGTTTGACTTCAGGTAATCAGTCTCTGAGCGCATCGCATCACGCCACTTATCCATCTCTGTGGACTGCATCGCTTCTCGATATGTAGTCGGATCCTTTACCACACCAACCATCGTAACTGGAACGTGTGTCGCGCCCATATTTCGAGTAGTCATTCACCGTCCAGGTTTCTTCTCTCCTCCATGATCAGCATCATGACTTCCAGTTGTTTTGTAAGCAGAAGTACCTTTCCTCCCGCTTTTGCCGCGCCTTGAAACCTTTTGCCCGATTGCTTGTAGCTTTTTCCGCTGCGCGACATTCTATTTTTCTGTGATGTCTTCCAAATAAAAATCTTCCTGATGTAGATGCTTCTGTAAATGCCGATTTTGGTCAATTCCCACTGTTTCGACATTCTTAACGTGTTGCGTTGTCACGACCAACTCCTCGTGAGGAAGATGCACTTTAGAACCTTTAGTCTCATCGTGCTTTCCCACAATCACCCCAACCTTAGCCCGCGGCTTCCATGCTTTCGTCCCGGATCACGGTACATAGTACACGAACTTCCAAACACCACTATGTCAGTAATGCTGGTTTTCCCCCGTAATATCTCAAGCGGCGATGCTCGATTAGAATTCGAGGTGCTTGGGCTGCGATTTAATACATAGGTGGAGTACTTCACTGCATCACCCCAGAAATGCAACGGCAAACCACTTACGAACATCATGCATCGCGCCATATCTAGCACAGCTCTCTGCATGCGCTCAGCCTTTCCGTTGGATGCTTGGTTATTGGCCTCGCTTAATTGTCTTACCATCCCAGTCAACTTGCAAAATATATCGACATTGCGATATTCACCACCGCCATCCGTCCTTGTGGACCTTGCAATCGAAAAAGCGCTAGAACAAGTCAAAAATGCTCAAATATTAGCGCAGTGAGGTCTTTCTTCCACGTAACAAACACTTTACAGTAGTTGGACGCTTGATCAACAAAGTTGTCATGTATCGGTTTCGTTTCGATCCACCGGCGTCATGGGACCTTTGAGATCACTGCACATAACTCCACCAATTCGATTAATTGGGGAATGTGCGTCAGTATCCTTCTTGAACTGTGCTATCTCCTCTCTTGCCATGATCACAAGACGATACAAGACGATTGTGTAGCTTCAGTAGCGTACATCTCACTCGACCCATATTGTCAACTACAGAACTAGCAGCCTGCAGAGCGGAAGACACAATCTTGTTCCCAGTAGATGACGACAAGCACACAGTTTTCCATTTCGACTTCAAAAACTCGTGCTCCGTCACTGACACGCTTCAGGTACCGTCTTCCGTCTTCGTAGCTCAGAGCGACTCCTTTATCTTCAAACTTACACTATGAAATCAAATTATGTGCAAGGTATTTAGCGAAATAGACGTCACTTAAACTGACCACGTGCATTGTACCATCCACGGTAACACTTAACGTTACTTGACCAACCTTCGTGACCTTAATCAACTATTCATCTGCAACGTTGCAATTGTCGAAGCAATCTACAACATTGACAGGGATGGTGTCGTCCATCACCAGGTGTCTAGCAGGCACCACTGTCCAAACCCCAGGTCAGATCTTGACCACTTGGACTGTCTCTTACACTCAAAGCGAAGAGCGCTTGGTTTCCACTGACCATTTTTGGACATTCTCTTCTGATATGGCTGACTTGGTTGCAACTCCAACATCGCTTCCCATCTCCTTGCGTCATTCAATGCCTTTGCCGCAGTGTCTGAACTCCGAAAGTCATTACGGTTCTAGTAGGTTGTCTGCCCACACTAACCACATTTGCGCTAGTAACATGCTCGAATATCGCCGAAAAATCTGCAATCTCCCATGACTGCTTGAGATGGTCAGTGCGACGGCAATCGAGCCTAGTCTGCATGGCTCTTTTCACCTCCGTCGCTGCCCTTCACAAATGTACTGAACAACAAACCTGTCTGGAAGATTCTCCGAACTTGCAGCGGCAACGAAGTACTGGTAGTGTTCCTTCCATGAGCGACCATTTTGTTTACGCGCTCGGATCAACCGCGTGGCTTCATACACAGTAACTTCTCAGTCGTAGACCTCCAACATCTTGATCATCAGATATTCAACCGTTGGTATTTCCGATGCCCAGATTCCTCTCATCTTGTCGAACTGTTTTCTTGCAATACCATCGAGATATCGACTAAGAGTCAACATCTTGTACTCTGGTCCATTTGCCTCCACTGAGTTGTTGAGCTGCACCAAGTTCGGGCAGGAACTACAACCTCCAGTCTTTGAATCCAGTTCGAATTCATCTGTATTCTTCCTTTCCAGTAATTGGAAGCTTCATATTCTTGACGATTGGCATCTTGATCTCAAAGTTCTGCTGGGGAAAGAATTGCTGCCCTGGCTGCCTATTTACTTGCGCCGTAGGCTGCACAGTCGGGAAATGTTTTTGCTGCTGCACTCGGGGTTTCGGCGAAGCAAACGGCATCTGCATCTTCATGGCTTCACTGAGTGAGTCAGCTCTGGATCGTTGTCGTCGGGCACCCAAGAACTGGCTGAAGGTTCTCGAACCACTCTCCATGCGGGATATTAATTCTGCGGGGGGGGGTGTGGCACTTGAGTATGCTCTACGCGTTCCCATGCCATATCGCTCACTGAGCTCCTAATGAGTCTCTTCATCCTATCCAGACGGTTTACACCATGGTCAGAGGCCCCGTGCTCACTTGCTTGAGAGACCTCCGCGCTAACACTTGTCGCATTATCGTACGCGCAAAATGGACCTGCAGGAGGGTCTTTCGGGGCGGGGGGGTTGGGCTCATGACCTGTTGTTTGTCAATGCTGCTTGAACAGTGTGATTTAATTGAAAAACAGTTTTATTTGATGCTTTCGGTCCTGTTACCTCTTCTAATAGCTTACTTTGACATCACTAGTCGCACCCTTTCGACACCAATAGTCGTGCCTTTTCAACATCTCCCCTATCGCAGTAAGCGCTGCTGTAACACCAAACTAATTCCAATTGATCCTACTGGTGCAATGACATAATTAGAAACTTCATCGATTGCGCTCACTGAAATAAGTATAAATAACATGTATGAATTCTATCATTTTTCGTCTTTTACCGCAAGAATCTCTCATTCCGCGAACTTGCACGAAGCTGATGAATTCGGCGATCAAAGTGTGAAGTCCCTATCTCAGTAAAATAGTCGAAATATGCGCTCTTGGAGCTTCATTATTTGCACTTATTTTCGCATAGCTCGCTATCAACTCCAATGACGTTGCAAGACATCCAGTAAGACGTCGTATTTTCCTCGTATCGAGCATGTAACTTGCTTTGATTGCACTGCTTTGATACCCTTTGACAGGAGAATGTACGGGTACACTTTCCAAGGCCGCAGTCTCAACCTCGATAATAGGGAGAGCTGGCACCTTCAACCACATCGCCTGCGCCTCAAGATTTGGATTTATCGTTGACTGTGATCCGTCTTCTAAAGACATTATTTTCTGTGCCCGTACAGCTCCTTCATAGAAATTCTTTCGATCTGATCGTGCGCAAGATTGAAATGATCGAGTCACTCAAAGCAAGCATCGACTTCAGCAAAGGCATCACGTGCCAAAACGTTAATGTTAAGTACCAAAGCTTCCAAAGAACTCAAGTTTGGGGCTGATAAACAGATAGGAAGTGATATCAATTTAACATTCAAGAAGACTAAGGTACGTGATCCTGCTTGTGAAAATCCTTCTTGCAGACACATAGCGAATGTAGATGAGCAAAATCTCTTGCTTGCGAATGGGAAATGGCTCCATTTACATCAATTCCTCCGCGGAGGCGAACGAATCTGAAAGATCTATAGACCCGTAATCGTGAGGAGTCCAGAAACTGGGAGACTTCAAGATTGCATCGATATGGCTAAAGGCTTCTGATCTGTTACCCTTTCCCGCTTCTGTAGTATACGAAGTATATTGAAACGCAAGAATATCCGGGGAAGATAATGGCGGGATTTATAATGCGAAACAATCTCTCATCTGTATCTCTCGTTGCCGCTGTAAAGGTTATCTGCACCTTAGTCCCACCATATTCGCGAACTTTGACAGCTTTAAAAACATAATTTGATTTACAAACCACAATGTAGCCAGGAAAGTACTTGGCTATCAATATTACCCAGTCGGCGCGATGAAAATCTCCCCGGGTGCATCCGTCATTGTGGTATCGCTTTCTTGCGTAATACCTTGATCGTACAGTTCGGCTTTCGTGATGTGTGAAGCTATGACGACCCTACAAACATTTCGGCACTATTGATGAGATTTTATTGATATCACGTAAATCAGTATCATCATCAACTGTACTCGCTGCAGCCAGAGGTTTGCCTGCTAGTGGGACTTGGAAGAAAAGGTTGTGAAACCCTACTTTGAAGATATTTCGGCTTGATTATGGTATCATTAACATATTTGAAAGAGTCTTTTATCGCGGCAATTGAAATTTGAGATGCTTATTTGTGATTCTTCTGAGTCGAGCGACACAAACACGACCGAATCACTCATCGTTTAGTTTTGAATATTAGATTCTGTCTGTTGGTGTGATTTTTGCTTGCGCTTTGTTGTATTGCAATGCGGTTTTTTGATTGTGCCGCGAAGTATCGATGAAATTCAGTACCCGCTAAGCGCTTTACTCAAATCGATACATACTGCACGCTCGTTCTATCGACATAATCTACAAAAGCTTCCAAGCACGCAAACTCAATTCGATCTGAGGAGAGGACAGAGAGATGTTGTGAAGCAGGGCTACGTAGTGAGTTAGACTCTATATTCCAGATGTATTTTCAAGTACTTTGCCGGTACAACTTGTTCTAAACCATGCTAGTTCCCTCAATGTGTGGCAAAAATAGTAGGTAAGTCGACATGAATAGGCGTTTAAGCTGAGAGAAGTATACCTAATTCAATATTTCATCAATCACAACAAAAGTTTTTCTCACCGAAATTGTTGACAGGATCTTTAAATAATGATGACAAGCAAGTTAGGCTTATTCTACACACCCCTGGTTTCACATTAAAACATGACTTAGGTCAGCTTGTATAAATAAGAGTGTGTTGTGGTCACTTGTAATTAATATGCGATGGACCGGTTTGAAAGGATTAGGCAACATGTAAAATTAACCAGTTTACCTTTATCGTGTCGTTGACTATATCTTAGATATTGCGCCCTGCCGCAATCGAACGGATGAATCGCTATCGTGATTTTCAAGCGATTCACTGAGAACCAAACCTATCAGCATGTTGATTAAGAGCTAGTATACCATATAAAAGGACCCCCCCTCAGACCTTATGACCGATGCATGTTCAATACATTATGCGCCATCAATTTCCATGGTGTTGGTGTACCACCCCTTCCAAAGTCTATATCTGAACGTGAGGTCTTAAGCGCTCACTTCTCGATTTCACGTCATGCGCTTTCATAGTGTTCGGACGCTTTTGCTACTCCAATATATCAGCTGTCATATCCACCAAGCGTATTCTCAACTGAATACAGCAACTATCACCACTAAACTCAAAAATAAGAAGCATAAGTTGCTCGCGTGTCAAAGTTGTCTTCTATCTCATGTTGGTGCACTTCGCGCCAAACTGACTCTGCAAAAATATGGACCTGAAAACTCGAAAGTCTTGATCGAAGAATTCACAATCACTGCCACACATTCCGAATTTCTGAAGCTCTATCCACTTTGCGCATCGAAGGATTTCTGCGGTCCCATGTCCATTTCACCATCCTCAATTGTGAATCACGATCCCAACGTGGTAAACGAACAAGTGCTAGCGGACATCAAGCAACCCTCGAGTTCGCTTGGGAAAGCGCTCCAAACAGAGAGACGCAACTCGGAGATCGTATGCATTGTTCAGCCAAGCTCGAATGCTAAATGTAGAAGTTGCCTTACAGAATCCAGTGAGTCGGCATACTTGGGAGAGTTTAATATATCGACTCCGGTTACAAAGTGGAAGTTAGCCTTACACATATTCTCCACAAGGGTCCCACTTCAAGATATGGTCGATTTCTGCTTTGACAGAAAGGCATGCCCTACAAGAGCAGCCCCGATATCCGGTCAAACATGTAAACATCTGATCGGTGAAAGTCCACTGCGAGATATTCCGTTGAACGACGATGGTGATCTGTATATCTCAAGGGACCAAGACAAGGCAGAAAGCATCATGCGAATGGTCCAAGCGCACCTCGATTCTGTCCGTTTGGAGCAGCTCTGCTTTAAAATAGACCCTGTAACCTTCGGAACCCTACGCGATCGTATAAAACGCGTTGCGCGTACAAAAAATGGAATTGCTGTTGTTTTTCAGTCAGAAAATGGACATGAACAATCCCGTCGATATTTAAGTCTTCTCATTCCGAGCGATCAAGCTTTAGTTGAGAATAAGGAATTGCAAAAAAGCAATGACCTGGTCGAGCCTGATATTTGCAACAAGCTCAATGCAAAATATTTCAATATCGTGCCTGTAGCAGACCCGTTTCCTGACTGGGTGAGTCAGTCACATGAAAGAGCACCACAATATGGTCCGATCAGGCACCCTACGAAGTGTATTTGGGCCTTCTACCATGACAATCATACGAAAGCCTGTCATTCATGCGTGGAACGCGTGACCGTTTCCAGAAATGGAATTAAAGCCTATTTTATTTCGAAATTCTCCCCGACGTCGTCCTTACACTTCCTGCAAGGTGGCATTACAGAAACTCCACTCACTGAGTGCAACTTGAAGGCAGTGTGTTTTAATCTGGTGTTTGTTCCCGAATTCATTTGTGAACATGAGTTTGATCAAAAATCATTTCTCACAAAAGAGCAGCAAGCGGCCGAAATAGTATTGACGAGGTCGGCTGACAAGAATCAAGAGAATAAAAAACTGATGTCAGGAAGTGATCCCCTTACGTCTATATTCATTCGCAGTTCTCCAGCTCTGGCTGAGCATGCAAAAGCGGCACGATTATTCGTAAAAAACATCGATCTCACTTCAAAAGTGATTCAAAGACGCACAGCTCACAGTGCTTCAGCAGATAAACTCACTGTATCTGCTGCAAAGCGTACCCAAGTGTCGAAATCCAAAACGCCTTGCTCGGAAAGAAATGTCATGTTGATTCGATACGATTATGCAAATCATCAAACATGTTTAGAATCTCTTGCGCTGAAGTACGATGTATTGATGATTTCACCTTCGAATCAATACATCTGGATGATATGCGAGCACGAAAAAATTATTTCCGGTGATGGATGCAACGATATAAGCATTGTGTTCTGGTTGCAGCGCGATGTCGATGTTTTGCGAACAGTGTCTGCTTACAGCGTGAGAAATCACTTTCCCGTGACAGCCATACCCCCCGTTCATGCTGAAATATATAAGAGCCAACAGCGGTCCAATGTTTTCAGTTATAAGGTCGAAAGCCCGAATCAGATCGTCGCGAAGAAGACAACGCTGCCGAGAAAAAGATATGCCAACGGAGTGAAACGAGCTATGATGGTTAAACCAGGTACGACGTCTAAAGAAAGCATCGACGTTGTATGTGACGAGGACGAGGAAGAGGAAGAGGACGACGACGATGAGGACTACACCATTCGGAGAGTCCGACGTCGTGGTCGTGGTCGTGGTCGTGGTCGAAGTCGTGGTCGAAGTCGAGAAGAGGCAATATCAACATCTCGAAAGGGAGGCAGGAAAGCGAGCAGGAGTGGTGAAGACAGTCCATCAAAAGAGAATAGTGACTCGGTGGGAAAAGATCCGCTTCACTTTCTACATAATGTACCGAAAAAAGAGAGAACGCCGACGGAAGTAGTACCGAAGAGATAGTTCCAAAACTCGGGTCCATTTGCTTCCTCAATTATAAAGTTGAAAGATGGCATTGACAGGAATCGTCGTTAATATCAAGGATATTAAGAGCTTTAGCATCTACTTTACCAAATATGACTGACCTATTATGAGGATACCTATGCGTTGAGCAGCGGCTGAGTGCTTGTCAAAGCACACCATCGTGTAGGCGCCCTTATCGCCTTCCTAATATGATGTGATCGTCACTTTGATCTTCGATCCTTGCTCGAAAAGTATTTGCGTGACAAATCAAAATCAACGGTGTCTCACAAGTGATGGTGGCTACCAGATTGGCGAAGAAAAATGCATTTTCTACATAATTCCGAGGTCTAGAGAGGGAATTGTGTAAGTAGCTTGTACCGGAGTGTTCAAAGGACCAAGGCAAATATTTGTGCGCTTGTAGCCTGTAGCATCTACGTGTAGGAAAGTTGGCATTCTTACTGTCGTGAAAAATCAAGCTTGTTTACGGTATAATCCACATTATACATGATTGCATTATAAAGCATACAACACAAAGGTACTTTTCTGTCGGGAAGGTGGAGATGCTATTATTGAGAATCCGCGCCGATTTATAATAAGATATACACATGCACCTTGGTCGTAATATTCAAAAAATCCATGATGATAGAACGTGTGCGTGAGTTCGATCATAGTCAGACGCTGTAGAATTTCTACTCTTACAAGACGATTTTTTGCACGTCAGTCTGAGCCACAATTATAAACCATGTCAATGATGTAGTTTTCTCCCCTATCATTGTAACCGCTGCTGAAATACCAAAGTAATTCTCATTGATCCTACTGAGGCAACAAAAGATGTAGAAACTTCATCGATTGCGCTCACTGAAATAGGTAACAATAAGATGTACGAATTCTGTCACTTTCGACATTTACCACCGGAAACTCTCGTTCCTTGACAGTGCGCCAAAGCTGATAAAGACGGCGATTGAAGTGTGAAGTTCCCAATCCCCAGTGGCGCTTCCAAGGAAATAGTCGAAATATGCGCTCTTGGAGCTTCATTATTTGCATTTGAGGACGCAGAGTTCGCTATCGACCCCAATGACGTTGTAAGACTTCCAGTAACACGTCGTATTTTCCTTGTATCGAGCATGTAACTTGCTTTTATCGCACTACTTTCACATCCTTTCACAGGAGAATGTACGGGTACACTTTCCAAGGCCGCAGTCTCAACCTCGATGATAGGGACAGCTGGTTCCTTCAACCGGATGGCCTGTACTTCAAACATTCGGCTCATCGCTGACTGTGATCCCTCTTGTAAGGACATGATTTTCTGTGCCCGTACTCTCTCGTCACGAGTGATTTCTCTGCCATCCAGAAACTCGAGACAATGAAGTTTGGAGATCAAACTTGGCCGATACAGTTGTCGTTTTACCACTCCATTCCCTAAAAGTCGAAGTCGAACTAAATTCGGAGGAAGACTCGAACTTTTCATCGACATCGTATTGTCATCAATTGGTCCCATGACCTCGATATCGTCGAGGTCGTTGATGCGATTAAAGCTGAGATTAAGTACTTCAAGACGAAATAAATGGTAGAAATACTGGACCGTACGAAGTGAGTTGCTCTCCAAATTAAGAGTTTGTAGTTGAGATCCAATAGCTGCCAGGGAAGTCGAATCGATCTGATGGATAGCATTGCCTTCCAACTGTAGCTCTTTCAATGTTATATTGAATTCCAAACCAGCGAGGAATTTAATGCTGTTATGATCTAGCTGGAGCTGATCAAGCGATACGAGGTAACAGAGGCCCAAAGTGCGCATGTCATAGATTTTATTGTACGATAATTGAAGTTTTTGGATAAGAGGGAACGCAAAAATTCCTTTTTGTTCATCTTTGAGCTGATGGATGCACGCTGCATTGATGTCTGGATTAAAATTCTGCATTCTGGGAAGTAAACTTTCGATCCGATTTCGCTTCAGATTGAGAACACGAAGTCGTGTTAGCCTTTCAAGCCCGTCGATATTTGTCAAGCGATTGTTCTCCAAGTCCAGCGAAGTTAGGAGTGGCAAATTTGTGCCAGTCAGAACCTGTTCAAGACTGCGGAGGCGGCAAGAAGATAGATTGATGTGTTGCAAAACTGCAAATCGTTGCATCATATCCTGATTGATGATCAAAGAGGCTTCGTTATGTAGGTTTGCACTAGAATATGAAGCGTTGGGGAGTAGCATCTCCAGCATCAATTTCCCGTTATAACGCTGTTTGGCCTCATGAAATTCCTCTAAAGTAATGACCCGAAAATCTAAAACTTGCACTCGACGGAGGTTGAATATTGTATACAGTCGATACCGAAGCTCGATTTCAGCTGTTGTTATGTCCTCTGCCTCTATAGGGATCCAAGGATTTCCAAGAAGTTCGAGAACAACAAGGTTTGGGAAGACCTTGAGAGCTGCGATTTCGCTCATGTTGGAGAGCTTATTGAGACCAAGATAAAGTTCCAATAGCTCTGACGAATGCTCCATCTCTGACCCAACACAATTGGTTTGAATCAAACTGAGACTGTCAAGTGAAGCAATGCAGTTTTCTTCCAACGAGAGCGTCCGTAGCTTCTTCAAGTTTTGAACATTGGGAAAGCTTGTTAGCTGATTTCGTGCAAGGTGAAGTACACGGAGGTTCTGCAGGTACGGTAAATCGTCGTTGACATATATAAGGGCGTTGTTCTCTGCGTGTAGCTCTTCCAAACATATACATTCGTGAAGTACGTCCAAGCTTACGAGGTCTGTATCATTCACGGAAAGTATGCGAAGGTTCGATTGAAAATATCGTGAGCGGATGAGCTGATGGTCCAGGAAAAGCTCTACGCGTTGCTTTGTATTCTCTATGATTTCGGCACCATTACCGGAAACAAATTGAGTGACTCTAACAAGCTCCTGCAGAGTTACGCGCTTATAGTTCAAACTTTCCAACTTGGGACTGGCGGAACACACCCGAACGCGGAATTGGTTCGTCATACAGAGCGGATTGTTTTGGACGCACAAATGTGTCAGCTGAGTCAGATTGGCTATATCCAAATCTTCAAAGTAGGAAATTTTATTGTGACTCAAATCGAGCTTTCTGACATTTGGAAAAAGCCCCTTCATAAAAAGTCTTTCGATCTGATTATGGGCAAGATTGAGATGATCAAGTCTCTCAAAGCATGCATCGACTTTAAGAAAGGCATCACTTGTCAAATCGTTATTGCAAAGTACCAGAGCTTCCAAATAACTAAAGTTTGTGGCTGATAAAGAGTTGGGAAGTGATGTCAATTTACATCCAAAAAGACTGAGGTACTTAATGCTGTTTGGGAAAATCCTTGTTTGCAGACACTTTAGCGAATTTAGTTGCGCGAAATCTCTTGCATGTGAATCGGGCAATGGCTCCATTTGTATCAATTCCTTCGCTGAGGCTAACGAATCTGATAGATCTGAAGACACTTTATCGTGAAAAGGTGAAGAACTGGAAGACTTTAAGATCGCATCGATATGGCTACAGGCTTTTTCTCTATTCCCATTGCTCGCTTTCGTCGGATTCGGAGTATACCGAAACGCAATAATATATACCGGAAAAACAATGGCGGTATCTATAACGCGAAACGAATTCCCTTTTAAATCTCCTGTTGCTGCTGTAGAGATTGTTTGTATCGTGTGAACACCAGGGTAATCGCAAGCATTAACACCCTTCAACACATCAGTTGATTTACAAACCACAGTATAGCCAGGGAAGAGCTTGGCGATCAAGAGGTACCCAATTGATACGATATACTTCTCCTCACGTGCATCCTTCATTGTGGTCTCACCTTCTTGCGGGGGAACTTGATCGTACAGTTCGAATTTCGTGATGTGTGAGGCTATGACGTCACCAGGACAAGTGCTGAATAACATGTCCTTCAGCTGTGCCGACGAGAAACCATTTTCGATAATACTGGTGAGCTCTGATAAATCATCGAGCCTACCGGGACAATCAGTGATAATGTTTGTACAAGCCACATACTCCACTGACTGCTTCAGGATAGCTTCAGGATGACGTTGGACCTTCACTTCGACCTCACAAGGCTCTCCACATTCAACATCCGACAAATCAGAATCATCATCATCTTTATTCTCTGCAGCCAAAATTTTGCCTGCTTTCTCCGAGCCTGACGAAAAGGTTGTTACACCCCTTTTGGAGATATTCGGCTTGATTATGGTATCGGTAACACTACGAATAGAGTCTTTTGTCTCGTGAAAACGAGATTTGAGATACTTATTAGTTATTCTTGTGACTCGAGTCACGCGAATACGATCGAACATCTGATTAAGCGGGTTTGAATGGTTTGCTACTTGTAGCAAATCGAGAACTTCTTGATACCATTTCTCATCGCCTTTTCCATCTTCCAACTTGACATCTCCGCCAGTGTCAAATTCCAGCAATAAGCGATCAATTTGCATCTTGGAAGCTCTCTCAAGATGATTCCGGATAGTCTCAACTCGAGAGTGATAAGCGTTATGCATATGTCGGAGATCTCTCTCGTGAGCTTCGATCATGTGAACTTTTTCAGCGATTTGAGCCGTGTCACCTGCAAATTCCTCATCTTCCATACAATTCCAAAGATCGTATTTGTGGCGTTGGAGACTAGCGAGGATATTCTCAATCGCGTTAAGGTCCTTCCTGCTTGCTTTCTCTAGCATTAGGATTCGCTGTTGAAGCTCGCGACGTGCTTTCTTGATTTCTACGTTGTAGAAAAGTCTCTTCTTTATCATTGTTTTATCAGCAACTTCCCTTTGTCGTGGGGATATTTGCATCGTGTCGAGATATTGCAGAGATTCACCAAGATGATAAAGTGCGTATGTCTGGTAATTGCTACTTTTACAGATATAATTTGAGCCAAAATGAGCGTCTTGGAGACAAAAAGATGTCAATTTCGTAAGACCTGCAAGTCCGCATAATGTTTTGAAAGTGAAGATACGGTTATCAGCGACATTGAGCTCGATCAAGTCTTGATTCGCTTCCAGAGATTCACCGATTGTTTCAATCCGATTTCGACATAGCCAAAGCTCTCTCAGCTTTCTTAACTCGGACACGTTTGTTATCGTAGAGAGCTTATTGTCATTAAGCCAAAGCTTCTCTAAATTCAATAGCGATGAAAGACATTCTCCCATCAGTGAGATGCTGTTGGAGCTCAAATTCAAATCTCGTAAATTTCGACACTCAGCGATGCTTTCGGGCATCTCCGTCAAGCTGCATTCAGTGACGCACAATGTCTCCAATTGTGGACAGTGGCTGATGCCTTCGATACAACTGATATTCGGACAAGCGATAATTGAGAGCTTTTGGAGAGCTGTAAAGTGCTCAACAGGCTTCATACAGCGCCAACACCCAAGAAACATGTCCAGTTCGGTGATTGTGTGTGAGGTATTCACAAACGCTGCGGGACTGATTCCATTACTATTGCATAGTTCTTGTAAGTCTAGGCTGTTTCCAAAGAATTGCATCTCATGGCTCTCTATTGTCATCTGTACATCCATTCCAGTCTCGATCATTCCATCTTCCCCGTTTGTGGTATCCGTGACGGCGTTCATCCTCCTAAAGGCTTCCTAAATCACAATTTATGTATCACGGATTTATTTATTCCGTTACAAGACGCCAGAAATGAGAGCCAATGACAAATTCGCGACACAAAACGAGCTACAGAACCGAACTATCGCTACTGATCAGCTTTGTCACGTGTATTCTCGTCTCCCAGTAATGGCTCAACTATCTGCTCAACCTCCCGGGTATCGAGAGATCTGTGCGTATTCTGTTTCACAGCATTTCTTTCTCGATCGACTGCAAGCCGCATTACACTCGGAAGTAAGCACGCTACTCCAATTGCCATCGAGTAGAGTATGATAGCAGAGAGAAAAGGCAAAATACGGGTCCAAGCCTGCTGGACCCTCATTCTTGAGTACATAAACGCGTACAGAAGAGGGCCCGTAGCTTCGAAAACAGCTCTAACGCCAACAATCGCTCCTTGGAGCCTTCCTTGTTCCTATCCAGCAAACTGTCATGACCACATACCAGAAAGGATAGGACAGTTTTGTACTTGTAAAGGACTCGAGATAGAGAATAAAGACGTGATCGCTATATGTGATAGTACTTGAATTCCTGAGACTCCATCCATCGCGAACACAATCCATTTGTATGGATACCACACGAGGAGTGCATAGGTCAGACACGGGAGTACATAAAAGAAAAGTGAAATGATCACGACTCCTTTCTCCTTCCCGCAAAATCTCATCAATAACGGCAAGCAAAATGTCTGAGCCAGAATGCAACTGATACCATGTATCAGAAAATGACGTGCGATGTCCGAGTCTGTAAAGTTTGCGGTCGTCTATATCATTCAAAATAAGATATCAGAGTCGCAAAGTAGTCGCAGGCTCCAGGTACATTGAGGTAAAAAGACTGAATCTGACTCATTCCACTTGCGGCAAAGCTGACAAGACCGATCAGTCCAGTGAGTTTCCGATAAAATGATGAGCGGTTAAGCGTCGAGAAGCTGTGTAATGGGTTCAAAAACTGACTCCATGGGAAGCTCTGCTTTCTTGCTGAAGGTGGAAGTGTTTCGTAAATGAAGAAAATACTAAAGAAGCAGCGAGCAAGATGGAGAATCGCCGAAATCCCAAGTACATGAAGCTAAAGACGATCCTTAGACTTGGATTGAGCGCAGTGTTGGATACACTACCTTTGAGACTCTGATTTCGACTATAGAGCTGAGTGAAAACCCAGCCAAGATGAACGCCGTATTAAGCCCAAAAGCCCAAGCACGAGATCGTGCAGGTACGAAATCAGCAATGGAAGCGCTTCCAATGCTAATGATCCTATTGTCAGCGCTCATGATCAAACCAATAGGAAGAAGGAGAAAACAACAATGTCTACTGGAATCCATCCGCGATAAGCTGAAAGATGAAATATGGCCAAATCGGACCAGATTTGATGATAAAGAGCATCAGTGTGAATGGATACGGAAGTTGCAAAAGCTGATTCAACACAATGAATGGCTGATAGGAAGCGAGTTTTGTGAGGAAAATGATGGTAAAGATACAAATAAAAGCGATTTTAGCTCACTTTTCTTCCAACACAGTCGGATGCTAGTCCAAACATCGGCGACATGACTACCTTCAGCACACAAACCAAAGCCGACAAAAGACTCGAGTACCAAGATGCGATTTTGGATCCCTCCACGCACGCCTGGCGATAAGAATGTGGTATGAACGCCTACAGTTGATTTGTTTGTGTACCTACACGGTCAGCGGCACTGTGGAAGCAGTCAATATGCTGTCCTGGAAGTTGATACTGAGTTGCGTAATACTATAATTCGCCTGTCAGTTATTTAGAATTTTCCTTTGAATTTTGTGTGACCTGCGTGATCGCAATGGAAATGATCGGAGCTGTTATTCCCCATGAAAAAGACTGAAGGAACGAAAGCGCGAGTAGTGGTCGCAATCGCGCATGCATCTCATGAGATGGCATCGCTTCCAAATTCCGCTCATACTTTTCCATCTTTTGTAAAGATTATAGCCTCTCCAAGCTGATCCCATCGGACATCCTATCGCATTGCTGCATCGTTCACTATTTGCCTTTACGCTACCCGCTGCAGGCATCTGACTACGTATCTCGTATCCCCTCACGTATGCATGGATTGTGTCGACAGCTTCGATTTTCGCTACCTCTATAATAGACAAACTACACAAAGGTCTGAGCTGTAGCCACTCGAAAGCAGTTTGGTGCTTCTATTTTTGAACACAAAACCTTCTCAAGCTCAATGGACGTCAATCGTATCTTTTCTGCTGAGCAAATCGCTGTTCCTTCAGATCTTCCTCTTATTCTCAAAGAATGGACAAAAGCGGTTTTTCGAGAGCATCCCAGCGACTTGCTTGAGTTCTCTTTAGAATGGTTCAAAGCTGGGGAAAAAGCCATTCAGGCTGAAATTATCAAAAACAAACAGCTTAGCCTTTTGTGTGAAGCTTTTGAAGCACGGACAGCGAGTGTAAAAATGCAAAAAAAGGATTTCAAAGCATTCATTTTAGACGATTTGGGATTAAAAATTCCGGAGAATGAATTAGAGGAAGTGTTGCTGGACTTCGATACCGGGAATAAAGGGTTTTTGGAGCTTGATGAGATTGTCGATTGGCTTACCCATCGACGTGAACATGGCGTCTTTTGATTCATCAACGGCTTCTGTATCGCTTTTGGGGCACAGCTGCGACGCCATATTGGCAAAAGTTGATCTATTTCTGAGTTTACTCCTTAGAGGTTTCATAACGAAATAGTAAAAGCTTTTGTATGACTGCTATGCACATGATACCGTTACCATTCCAGTACCTCCGTACGGGCCATAGTAAAATGACTGAGGAAGGACCACAAATGTCCAAAGTAGTTCCATGTGCTATCCTTCCGATTCCAAAAAATGACATGGCAGAAATGTATAATATTGGCCCGACCCCACGCTACAAACATGACGTAGACGTCACGGTCGGAAAGGCGGGTTTCATGGAGAAGGTCGCGTCACCCATCAAATCCAAGCTACAGGTGATGGGAAGTAGTGTGCATGATCTTAAAACAAATTTGTTTCGCGGTAAAAGTGAGGTTTATTTGATCAAGAAAAAGGAAGATGTTGGATTTGCGTTTTTTTCGCTCCGGTTTGTGGACGTCGGTATGGAAATGCGATATATTTGTGCGAGAAGAGCTAAATATCAAAGCAGACTTAAGTTTGGCGCGTCATTCACTTCCTTTTTCATCCCATTGCTTGTGATCATGCAGGTCAGCTTCAAGTCGAAAGATGAGTCGGAAAGTTGGGCGAAATTCCCTCTTGTGATCATCTTCCCCGGTACATTTTGATACAATATTTTACTTTGCTTGCTGGCTGATCTTCTGCGTTAGGTATCGTCATGTGTATGGGAGTTTTGGTTTCAATCTATTTTCGCTATTTTTTACGACACCCAAGGATGCTCTCAGTGGTATGTTTGATTGCTCAAGTTTCCGCGCTATTAGACACCACTAAAGCCGCAAGTTCTGTCTCGGAGAGGAATGCTTGGGTCCAATTTATTTTCTCCTTAGGAATCACCAGCTCCACCGGCATACCATTCCCTCAATCGATGGGAGTCTTATCACTTACAAGTTTGTTATTAGTGTTTATTGCTTGGGTTCGATACGCTACGGATGTTCCGACTTTTGCTTCTACTGTTGGATCCCCCGGTACATTGACAGTTGCAGTGGTGTTGTATTCGATTTTGCTGGGATTTCTGGCATGGAATTGGGAATATGAAGAACGACGTGACTTTGTGTTGACTGAAAGATTGGCAAAGGAGAATGTATTAGTGCAAATGACAATGGAAATGACGGGATGGTTTAGCGGTGGGGCAACTAGTAGTAACTCGCATACGGAGGGCTCCGTTGGAGTTTTGAATGCGAACTGTCACATTGATCCAAAGGACGTACTCGTGAAGGAGGAACTGGGTCAGGGTACTTTTGGATGTGTTTACTCGGCTACGTGGAAAGAGACTCAAGTCGCTGTGAAGAAGATCATATTACAGGGAGATACTCGGGCGATTATCACGAGCTTTGGGGCTGAAGCAAGTGTGATGGCGCAGCTGAGACATCCAAATATCGTCATGTTTCTGGGTGTCATGATCCACCCTGACTTTGTCGGATTGGTCATGGAATTGTGTCCTAAAGGAAGTGTTTACAGCGTCATACATAGCGAGGAAGTCAAAGTCGATTGGTCGCTGATGCTTCGAATGCTGATGGACGCATCAAGAGGAATGCACTTTTTGCATTCCAACAATTCACCAATTCTCCATCGTGATCTTAAGTCTGCAAATCTCCTTATTGACGCAGATTGGAGATGCAAAGTGTCTGACTTTGGCTTGTCCGAGCTCAAAGCTTTTCGTGGAAGTGATAGTGCCGCGATGATGAACCGGGCCTTTATAGGTTCCAGCCTTTGGATTGCCCCAGAGATATTTCGTGGAGAATCGAATACTGAAAAAAGTGACGTTTATAGCTTTGGAGTGATTCTGTATGAAGCTATCACCGGAAGCATTCCGTACTCGAATATTGCAGTAGATGCGATCCCTTTCGTCGTTGCGGATGGAAAGCGCCCAACCGACTTTGAGGCGATTATGAATTTGGAAAACCATACTTTCTTACAAGAAATGGTGGTACTCATGAAAAGCTGCTGGGATGCAAATCAGCTTACTCGGCCTGCCTTCGGCTCCATCATTTCCAAGATACAAAGCATTTTGATAAAGTGTGTCGCGAATGAAAAATGGGATGATTACATCATTTATCCTGACAGAAAGATTAGTCCAAGTGGATTTTTTCGAGACGATGATGGGCTTTCCGTTCGGGAGGAGGACTTGATTTTTGAATGTGAGATTGGAAAAGGCGTTTTTGGTGTTGTTTTCAAAGGAAGCTACTTTGGAACCGCTGTAGCCATAAAAAAACTTTATGTGAGTGGCGTTCCAAAAAACGCACTGACTGAATTTGAAAAAGAGTGCGCTATCATGAGAGGTCTGCGTCATCCAAATATTGTCCTCTTCATGGGCTCATGTTCAAAGCCTCCGACGCTGTTGTTGGTGACCGAACTTTTACCGAATGGATCGTTCTTCGATATCTACCACAAATCACCTCGACCTGAGCCTTACCAGCAGCTTCGAATTGCGTACAACTTGGCATTCGACATGGCGAAAGGTTTGGCATATCTCCATAATCACAATCCTGTTGTGATTCATCGAGATTTGAAATCGCAAAATGTTCTTCTGGATGATAAAATGAAAACAAAAATAGCCGATTTTGGACTCTCAAAGTTTCGCGATGTTGGTAAAACACTATCAATTTGTGGAAGTCCATTATGGGTGGCTCCGGAAGTGCTGAGAGGCGAGAAATACGGATGTGCTTGTGATGTGTACAGCTTCTCTATCATCGTATGGGAAGCACTGGGATGGGGTGAGCCATATCCCGAGTTGAGTTCTAATGAAATTATGCATGGTGTCGCAGAGGATACGCTGAGGCCCGTTGTGCCAGAAGGAACTCCAGCTGCATTCGCTTATTTATTGGAAGAATGCTGGACCAAGAAACAGAACAATCGACCGTCTTTTAGTGAGCTTGTGCCTCGTCTCGAAGCGTTGGTCCGTGACTTTTCCTTACAAAGCGTTTCCTTGTAAGGAAAAAATGTATCACAACGGCTAAGTGTGCATAGAGGGTTCGGAAGACGCAATAATGGTCGATAGGAACACTCATCAAAGTTTCGTCTGGGATACAACGTCAGATGAATGGAGAGATTGTGCACGGAAGGTGTATCTATCTACAATATAAGTGAGACGAATTTGTGGAGTCCGTGCTATAGACTGCTAGTGATGAACACATGCAAGAGCTACTAATCGTCAGAATAGTTTTCGGTACCTCGTGATTTATTCTCGTGAGGATTTAGGCTTCATGGGATCAATTTATAGGTTCCAACACTTGTTAGACGCCTCTACTCAGGATGCACTCATATTGCTTCCGAGATCAGGATGCAATGTTATGGACAAGTAACTCGCGTCATCAAGCGCAAGTTTTGTTTGGCATTGTATCTCATATCGTGATGATGTCGACGATCGCTGGGTTCTACAGCTCTGATTCCCAGTCAATTTGTCATTGTGCCCAAAAAGACCCTCGGTGTACGTCACAAAGTTTTCATTAGTTATGCACCGCCACCTGAAGTACAAATTGCGGAAATTACAAGAGTTCCATTTGTTGTGAATGGGAAACAGATCATAAGTTTTACGGAACAACCAAGCGTCAGCGATCCATAATGCTGTATTCGAGGAAGAATGTGATGGTGGTATGCGAATTTAGGATGAATACTACCGGCCACAAACCCTCGTACCTGTATTCGACGTCACATTTGTTAATGCAAGCGCTCTTCCTATTGATCGTTCAAGTGGAGCAGGTTACTTTGTCTGGGTTAGATGCTGAGTTTGATGCACTGTAATAGACTGCGCTCAACAGTATAGAACTGCTTAGAACATTTAATGTACAACAAGCAAGCAAGGTCATACAAATCTGGTGCATAGTCACATTAGTATTTCTGGCTTAATCACATCATAAGACAACTATATTAGTCCATCCACTGCGCATCTAATTATTTGTGTTTTGTCCAATTTGGCTTTCATGCAGGTCTTTGTACGCCATTTCCAAATACTCAAGTGCTTCGAATTTTTTATACAAGGGAAACACACACATGTAAATGCTTATACTTGAATGAACACTTTTAGCTTTGTGAGAAATCATCCTCCAATTATTATTTATCATTCAGTGTTGTCATTTGTTTTGATTCCCTTAGTTATTCATATGCTTTATCACCGACGCTTTGATGCAGCACATGACTCGAGTTTAGAGAATAGGCAGCACTGTGCTCACGGCTCACTTATTCACCAGTTAAAATTCAGTGAAGATCTTCTCCCATGGTACAACTCTATAAAAGTATCGGTAAAATTTGATGGTTGCTAGAAGTCTCACAATCCATTTCTACACGTTATGCTAATTCAACAAATTTTAAGCGTGATTCTGATCCATTTTTCTATGTGTATTGCCAATGGTCCGTATCAGGAAGTAATAACCACAATCAGCACCACAATCAACAATCGAAAGACATCTAAAATGAATTGCCAAGACTGCCTTCTATCTAGCGGGAGTGCCTCTCGGGCTATACTGCTGCGATCGCATGTAGAAAAATATAATACTGAAGTTGCGATATTTAAATTCACTGCCCCAAGATATGGTTTGGTACTAATCGAGCAATACTGTAAGATACGTTCAGAATGTGGTGAATTTGAAGTTCATGAACCTTATCGTTTGGATGATCACTCAATCATTCAAAAAAACGGGCTCCCAATGTCAATGCTATGCCTTGCCCAGACTTCGAGAAGTGCGCGATGCAGAGCCTGCTTGAAAGAAGTCAGTGATTCAGCATATTTGGGAAATTTTGTAGCGTCAGGATCAGAATCAGAAAGATTCGTTTCGCTGAGAATTCTCTTCACATCAAGAAAAGCTACGGATATAATCGCGTTATGCAGTGCGTCGCAAGCTTGTGCCGGATCAACTGTGCACCTACCGAGAGACATATGCGTTCATCTGGTTCCCGAATATTTAAAGTCCCATGTTACATCGCACGAAGAAGGTACGATCACTCCGGCAGCTCGCAACACAGCAAAACCAATGAAATCTCTACAAAATCAGATCAGGTCTACTAATCGCGAGCGCCGGTGTTTTGAACTTTCTCACACTAATATGGAAGAGGTGCGTAAGTGTCTGCACTCGCTTGCGATAGCCAGCAAGGGGCTTGCTGTTATGCTCCATCAGGACTTAAAAATAAAATACGCTTACACTTATGGAGACATACCTAAAGACCTCGAAAAACATTGTGGTAAACCAATTCTTGAGGTAGACATAAGTATTTGTAATGCGCGCAATGCTCACCATTACGACACATTTCCCATCAGCAATCAAATTTCTGTTTATTCGGATACGGGTGCATCAATAGAGCAAGCAAATGGGAAAATCAAGTACACCAGTGAATGCGTTTGGGAACAACACAATCCTTCATCTACTGATTGCGAATCATGCATCGCTTTTCTTGACGTCTCAGCAAAACAAACTACACAGCTCTCAAAGTCGACATCTTTGACTGCTCTCAGTAGCGCCTTTGAAAAAAGAAAACTCGCCAGTTGCATCTCTCAAAAAAAGCATTCTAGCTGTGATCAACTCGTGTTTGTGCCAAATTTCATGTGTGGTCATGAGTTAAAATACAATATTTTTGACCAGGAGCGACAGCAAGGTACCACATACTCAAGACTATATGATTCAGTCGGTTCTAGTTCCAATCCACGCAATTCCCCTTATGAATACCTCGAATCATCTCGAGGATCGATTCTTTTGTTTGGCACGCAAATCGGCAAGTTTCAAACTCTAGCGTTGGTCCAATTCCAGAGTTCAGATGCCCAGGCGTGTCTGGAATCTCTTGCACTGAAGTACAATGTTTTCGTAATTTCGCTCATCAACCAGTACGTCTGGATGCACCATGAACCCGACCAATCCTTGAGTAATGTTGGTTCGTGCACAAATCTTGCCATACTCGGTACCTTGGAACCTGATCTCGACATGTTGCGAGCAATATCGGCTGAAGATGTGAAGATACGTTTCTCTCTCGAAAGATCCGATACGACTGCATAGAAAGCGTCACTGAAAATGGGAAACGTATAAATGACAGCATATGAACGTTTAGTGTAATACAGTGTTTGCACTTTGCCAATTTCCCATCTACTTTCTGTTTGTCCTTCCGTTACCGCGAGGAAGTCTACTTGACATGGAAGTTCTTATGCGGTGAGACTTCTTACACCGTGTTGGTGTGCAGGTGTGTTCACGTTGTCAGAGAAAAAAACATAGAACTAGTCTGAGAACAATAGCGAGTTGTAGGTAATTTAATCGAGCCGATCCCTTGCTTCCACAATTGACAAGAGTGCGGTTTGCACTGCTCGGGCTTCAGGGTGGTTCATTTAAAGAAATATATACACATTTACGTAGAAATAAATATGCAATTATAAAGTGCTGCTTGCTTCAAGCTCATCACATGCATGCAAGCAATGTCACGATGTCAACGAGGATGCACTCATTCCTGTTCGTCATTGTCGCATGTGCGCAGTCCGCAATGTGATTATTTTCTGTGTGATTGCGTCGCTATCGACCGTAGCCATCTCACACAATTTAGGTCTCACGTCGGACCGTGATCCCGTGATGGTATTTTAATACACTGATGCAAATTTTGAGCGGAATTTCGAGAGAATTTCCGATTTACGTTTAGTGGAAAAGCCTCCTCGGTTGCTGTGATCGGTACATAATGTAATCATACGGACTTCCAGTGCGGTAGCTGACAGCAACTTATCTGCTTCTGTTTGTAAGTATTCCGCCAGCCAAGTTCCGGATTTATCAAGTAGAGGGAAGAATTTTAAGCAGAGTAAATCTGACTTGAGACAAGTTATATCGACAAGAAGTCACATCAAACTGAAGCATTCTGACTCATTTGATATGAACGCGCGGTAAAGTAAATGTATTCAGTGCGGCATGCAACGTCATCCACCTTTGATCTTGTTTTAGTCAGCGTGAGCACGTTCAAGGAGAAAAGTTAGATGGTTTTGTAAGTACAAGCCAGATCTTGGTGCCGTTGGGGATCTACACAAAATACCTCGTAGCTTATTTCGTAGGTGCAAAGCTGTGTGCCTCAGCATGTTCAATGGACCGCCTTCGTCGAACACTAGAAAGAGACGCTTGCAAAAGAGACGAAGTGCATAAGCGACAATGGTATAGCACTCTTCTAATGCAATCGGACGAACTAGACCGTTTGAATTCTGAAACAACATCTATCAGTCATGCAGTCCATGCTTTGAACCGAAAGCAAGATTAATTAAACCATGAACTTAACAATTTGCAAGCGCAAATCAATGAATTCTACTCTTTCTGCGAGAAAGATGCAGCATGGAGGCAACTCCAACAGAAAAGATTGCTTGAGGTGCAACAGATGGTCGCTTCGGCTTTAAAGTAAAGTTACAAGCGATCGACCACCGCCAAACTCAACAAACTAGCGAATTGGCGCAGTGAAGCACTACTTGTCCCTCTCGCTTGATTCAGTCATGGGCAACGTCAACAAACTTCAGTGCTTTGATATGGTCAATTTACGAAAGGAGCTGTCAGACTTTGAGTCTTATTGCATGAAGCAAGGCACTACAGTAGGGAATCAACCGGAGAGAAGGAATAAGTTGAAGGTTTATGAAGACCTGGATAAGTTAAGCAAGGAAATTAGCAGTGCATGCCAAAGATCGGCCTTCAACCAGATTGAGGTACTTAAAGCTAAATGAGCTGGTACTATAAATTTTCAAGCTCTATCGTCATATTCACGACCAGATCAGGAGCGAAGCTACTGGCGGAGAGATCAGAAAAGATGCATGGATTACATCGATGCTGAACGTCAAGAAATATACGCATCAGTGGCCTGGCAGATGCAAGAAATGAGCAAAGAGGTATTGCGGATGTGAAGGATTGTGTGACGGAAACTTTCGTCAAAAACATGAATAATGATGATATTCAATCTCATTTTGCTTCATCGATGGCTTCTCTCACTGAGAGATGTCCCAGTTTAGAAGCTCGAGCAGATTCTATATCAAGAGAACTGAATTGAGAATTTTGTGGCATGAAACACAATTCGATTCACTAGAGCAGCAATCGTGAAGTAAGGATGTCAAGCTTTAGTTCGAGGCTCTTCGGAAGACTTATGAATTAGGTATAAGCCAAGCTTTAGAGAGATGGATTGTTAAAAGACTCGCAGAGTCTGCGATGATCGTAATACTATCACGTAACATATTTAAACGCAAAGAGAAATACTTCCTAGCTCGGTTCTAGTACCTCTGTACAACGTGAAACGGCTGATGTTGAGTCGATTTTGCATCTGCTTCAAGCACATTATCAGTTCCCTTTGCAATTTTAGCTAGCAAGACGTATCGTTGCATGTAGTCAGCCTGATCGATTAACCTTAGTGTCGAAGATACGAATGCTTCCACGGAGTTCCTTATCTCGTTACGAAAGGATCCGAGCGCATCCAAGGACCATTTTAAAGAGTCGTCAGAAAAAAGGATAGCGGGACTCGATGTCGATAAAACTACTCAAAGAAATTGGCAAACGATACTTCTATTCACTCAGTATGGACACACGAATCTATTACGAGATGTGGGGTACCGAATCAAGAGATATTTTTGAGCGAAGTACAGACTGAAGCCAATACTGCACAAATCCACTTCCCTATAAGGCGGAACGAGTCCGAGGGCTTGACCAAATTCCAGGAAGAGTACATTATATTTGAGGAACGTCTTACGTATTTGCGCTCGAAGACTTACCGGCAGAATACATGACAATGAGCGTCCAACCATTGATCATTTGCTAGTTCCTTTATTCAAACAAGGTCATTCGGCTACTTAGCATGACTTTATCGATAAATCACACTATGATCCTATGACCACACCGAGAGCTGCGGATATAAATCTTCAGTGAGAAAAAAAAGAAACTATTTCTGCAAACCGACATCCAGCCGCATTCTGATACGGAAAGATTTAGAGTTGAACATGCTGAAGCTCTACAGCATCACCTTTCTAAAAAAAGCGACGGAATCAGCCAAAAATTTGCATGAAATTACAGCACTGCATTGGAGTGTGCAGAATCCCGGGTCGATCAATGAACATTACAAGAATTTCGCTCTTGCTGATTATCGATATATGTCCGGTAATATGGAAGACGAGGTGACCTGTGGATTGCTTCCGAAGCAATGTTCGCATTGTACAAAAGACACAAGGTATTGCTAGGACTCAATCCACATCGATTAGAGCATTGTTTTTTTTGGCACTCAGGCTCGCGGGCTATATCAAAATCTGCGAATACAGGATTGTACCATGCATTTTCAAATGCGGCGCCAAGGTTCTACGGCGCGATTTGGCAAAGCATCTTTCTTGGCACAAATCAAAGCATGTGCTCCAGTTGTATCCGTGCATCTTGTAGGTTATATGGAGATTTTGCAATAAGAATGATGGTGCTGCAAATCAATGTACGATGTACGAGGATCATTCTATGGTCATCATGGCACAATGTAAGGAATCCATATGCTTGCTGCGAGGAGAAGCCATCAAATTGTCAATACCGCAACGTCAGCGTTGATAAAGAAGAAATGGCCGGTCATTGAGGTAGCGATCTCATCAGAAAATAGTTGCGCTATCAGTACGATCTTGTAAGATAGATAGATTGCTTGTCGTTCCGTATACACGGCGCCCAGGTGAAAGCGCACAATCGCTCGCTAAAGATCAGCTTGCGCATTAATACTCACATCGATATGAAAAATACTGAATTGAATCGTGATCATCAGCAAGTCGTGAATGGTTTTGACTGTATCGGACGTGTTTGGAGCGCACCAACTACAAAACTACGAATTCTCGTATATATTTGGGCGCATTTTATTGAGCTTTGCGAAGAAAGCTCACTTGTTGCGCTCTCGTAAGTCATTTTTGTTTCATATACAGCAGCAATTCCCGAGGCTTCATACCCGACGATGCCTCATTTGTCCACAATTTTACGAAAGCTAGCTAGGTATGATGATGTGAGGAATAACTGATAAAATCGATTGTGTCGATCGACTTGGACTCCACCGACGACAGCGTTGAGTTGATAAAACTGAGAATGACCAGTGATCAACGAGTTCAAGTAGAATGCAACAGCCGAATGCAGCTTTCTTATTTGACCCTATTAGTAGTCTCATTCAGCGCAGCAATAATCCACCACTAGTGCGAAACGTTTGGAGCATTACGACAGCACGTGCCGACTTAGTGTTTACTTACTTGTTCCCCACAGAATAAGGTTTAGAGACGTAATATGAGACTCCTTCGGTCGTTGCAGGAACGCCATGAGCGGTTGAAAAACGCAATTCATGGAACTCGCATTCCACTGTCCAGGAATGGTCGACTGTTTATGGGTGCTTTCTACTTTTCGGCGCCTGTAGTGGCTGGTTATTATGTCATGCAATGGGCGCAGCATAAAGCAGAAACAAATCCAGACTTGCAGGTGCCCAACCTTACAAATGTCGTTTATACGTGCTCTAATAATGTAAAGTAGGCGCGCCACTCTGAAGTCGGCTCTACTCCAATTAGTCGTTCTGTGAAAGCGCAGAATGATCAGCTACGACAGATTCTGCATGCAAAAAAATAAAGAAGGAATTTGGACTGAGAACAATTTTATCGATTTGACATGATGCACTTTAATCAAATCGTGAACTTAGCATCTCTCTCTGTCAACCGACTTTTTAGTTCGATGGGCTTTGTAGCATGTATCATGATCAATAGTAACAAATACATCACATTGCACTCTAACAAGCTGTTATTAAGCACACAGATGGCATCGTAATCATTCACAAGGTGGTTTGATCGAGAATGCAATCAGTCACCTGTATTATTATTATTAATTGACGTTTTCGCGGTGGTATCAAATCCGAAGAGTAGGATTCTAGCTTTCGTTACGTCTGACAGATTCCTTCTGAGGTAGTGGCACCAGCTGTATATTGACATTGGCTCAGGGCTTACCTATGAGATGCGACCTTCCTAGGCTTAACTGAAAGGACGCAATTCGTACGCGTAGCTGAAAGCACATATCAAACAAAATCAACGAGAATGAGGTTAAGAGGTTTGCTGAGTGCTTGCTGTACCTGGCTGTACTCTGTGCTTAGGCTTTCGCTTGACCTAATTGAATTAGAATGATGTGGAGAACATGTGACGAGTCCTTATTACTGGAATTGAACGTGGTCAATTAAGCCTCGATGAGCTCCAACATGAGCATGCTGAAAGGGGGGGGGGGAAGCTCAATGATAGCGAAAGCCATTTACTTGACGAATTTCCAACTTATAAGACATAGTCATGTCTCGAAGTGATCAGATACAAGCCGAAAAAGAATATCATTTTACGCGATTACGCGTATAATTTCTTGCTGACCAACTCGATGACACTTTCGGCTCCTTTGATGTATACATAATCCTCGCTCTTGTCTACGTGCGCTCGACCAAACTTTATGAACACCCTACTCAGCTAACTCTTATTAAGTCGTCTTCGTCGTTTGATGAAGTAAGGAAGCGAAGCAAGCACAGATCATGCAAACGTCGATCGCAGTAGTTACATTTTTGCTGTAAACACGTTCCTTTAGGACTTGTGTTGGACAATAAGGAGAGGCGGAGGGTAAAGGACAAATACAATTCACGGATATCATGATCAAAAACTACTCGAGCATAAATCTGCAGATACAGCAACAGCAATATCTATCTGCATAGGTATTTGGCAGCCGGTGAAATGTCCATCCCTTGCGCCTATAAAAGGAAAGTGTAAATTTGCGGTCAGGGTTTTGGTCAAATATGTGCTAAATATCACTCGAGATCGTCACATTCCATTCTACGTGACTGTTTGCACCGTGAGACAGAGTCATTCCGCTTAATGCTAAATCGATTTCGAGGTGATTTTACTCGGTTGATTTAAAAAAAAGATTACACAGCGATCAGGAAGGCCCCGTGTCTAGCTCGTTCTAGCTACTAGATTGAAAAACCAGTGAGTAACGTGGTCGATTGCAAGAGTCATTTGTGCTGCACGGGCCTTCATTGTTTTGTATGCACTTGAATATGTCCATGGGAATATTCCATCAAGAAATTTTTCGGATAGCCATCACATAAGTATGATTTGCATTATGAGTAGATCTCATGTTTTGAGTTCTTAGCAAACACCGCTTCTTTCAAAGGCAGAAAAAATGCATTGTACTCATGTGGAACCATTCTCAAAAACGTTTCTGCTTCCTGTATCTTTATTATTGGATTCATTTATCTCGCGGACACGAATCTTCCAAGTTTAAACTTGTACATTACTACTACCGCTATTCTAAAACTATCGTGCCGTGTTCAAAAAATGTAAGTTGGCAATTCGATGAAAAGGAATGAGTAATAGAAGGTGCTGGTTTTATCTGTTCGTTTGGGAAGTTGGAAGGAGAAATTTATCGAATTATCAATCCAATGCAGCTGGTTTAGTAATCCCATGAAGTCTCCATTGATCGACGATATAATGAGTAGGATAGTCTTGCTCACGAAAACGAAACTGCATGCTATCCAGTTGATGCATGCCTTCCGTAAACTACTTCGCTTCCAGCATTGTGGAATACTGCAGTATGTTAAATTATCGAGGAGTGTTCGTCTGGAATTCAATCGCCAACGCAAAACGAATGAGTGATCGAGAAATCAAATCTTAATTGTTTCTGATGGGGAATATGCGGTAATTATCGGATTTTGATGAAATGAAACTAAAGAAAAGAAATTTGAGCTGACAGTGAGGACTATAGGCTCCGCTGTTAGAGTTATTGGCATCATCTCTTCCGTATAACACACTATCACTCTATATATGCAGGAAATTATCTGTCCAAAATAATTGTCCCCTCACGTGCCGTTAATATCGAGACGGCGTTCCCTTCGCTACCAACTACAATCAACTGCACGCGGACAATGTAGAATAGAATTTCCCTAGACACGATTTTATACGGTCTTGATTCCGCTGTACTCTAGGGACTGACATATAGCGGAGGAGCCATGAACCTAAAATTGCGGTATGTCTACTCCAACTGTTCGCATTATGAGACTGCAACGAGTCAGCGTCCAAGTTCGAGGTAAGAAATATTGTACTGAATAGCTTTGTTCTAGTCACCGAGTCATATGACTCGAAGACGGGCGTTATACGAACGCATTAAGAAGGTCCTGAATTCGATCTAACCGATCTCATATGCACTCCGTAGCTTGTTCTGACATCAATAAGTAAATATCCTTATATATGTAGTAATCAAGAAGTAAAGATTTGATTTATATGTAGTAATTTGACGGCAGGCGTAGCTCTGAAGCATAAAAGCGAGAATTTCCGCTCAGCTTTTAGAATACCCATATGGCAATGGATTGAGGGACCCACAAGACGCTTAACTATCATGCACAATCAATGCAAGTATACGAAAATTCTTATCTTTGATCGGTGTGACAACCAGCGAGCATACATCCTGTATCAAGTGCAATGAATGAGTTCTCAATATTCTGCCAGCCAATGAGGACACTACAACACCACAAGATTTGAACCAATCCACATCGTTCTAATTCAGTACCAGTTATTGGATCAAAGCGAATACATAATGGCGAAAAGCATACGCTCCAAAATCAAGCGCAAATTTCGCACAGAGCTAAGAAAAAGAATCGGAGTCCCTCATTTGCAGAAACAACAAGAAAAAATACAAGAGGAACTAAAGAAAGCTATAGCTTCACCAACAAATTGTGCGTCTGTATTGGAATTGAAACACATAATGGGAGCATCGGAAGCACCTATTGCTTGTCAGATGTCGACCGAGAATATCAAAAATGAAGTGGAAATGACTGATGTCAGTGCTGGTCAAGTGAGGAAAAGGAAGCTTAAAGGTAACGGCAAAAAGCCACAGCGTAAGAAAACCCAAAAAAACAAATTTGTTCAATTTCACTTACTTCGGAAAAAAGGTAGCTGATTGTATATATAATAAACCAAGAGCTCTTTCACGTCCTCACGAGCGAATTTGTGCGAACCCTTTTCTCCGAAGCTTTTAAAAAAGCACAGTATTTCTATTACTCATGAAATAAAGGTAGATATCGAGGAACACAAATCAGAGCATCAACGTTGCATACGATCGTTGACAAGTATGGTACGATTCGTGATCTCTCTCAACCATCCGATAATCCCAGCAGCTTCTTCACAAGTAAAAAAAACGAGCGCGTAGAGCCTCATTGACCTACATTTCGATTGGGAGCTTGCCGTACTCTATTTCATTCACAACGCTTCCCGCTACCACATTCCGTATTGTGCATCTCAATTGGAATGCTTTGAGGAAAAGCGATATTTCCATACTATGACATGTACCAGTTACTAGGAAGCTAATAGCACAACCCCTACTGCTCGCGTTAGGCGCGCGATGTAAGTATCGAGGTGTTTTGTCTCTGTGAGGTGCTACATCATGATTTTGAGCTATCAGAGCAATTTGTGTTCGCTTTCGATTGGATTTCGTGCATGAAAGACACGATAGTGGTGGTTGAGCGACTTTATACTTTGGAGAAAGATTCCTGAGCCACCCAAAGCTCCATGAGAATCGTTTTTCTTGTAAAAGATAACACGACGAACTCTGCTATGAATTAGCGCCATCGCACACATGACACACGGCTCAACGTCCGCATAAACGTCGTACGAGGTACACAGATAAGACGTAAGCGTAGTTGATTTCTCAAGCTTGTGATTTTCTTCAGTATCTTGGGCAGCGCTTTGATCTTTGCAAGCTCGATCACGAAGGGCGACTTGGTCTATGGCAATCATGATAGGATGATACGTGGTCCGAAACGCATACTTTTCATCTCTCATCGAATGAAAAGATTGACAGATCACTTGATTTGATGTTGCATCAACAAGTAGACAATCATGGCTACACTGAAATTGATGCAGGAAATCAGCGTTGTCTAATTTTTCTGAACGCGTTGTTAGCATTTTCATGTATTCTCCCGCTCGAAGAGAGTCTTTATCGGTGATATCCTCGTGACGTAAGCTTTCTGGAGACACACTCGAATGGAAAATCAGTGGCCAAAGCTTCGTACGGATGGCCCACAGCTCCTTCGACTTTGGTTGCTCACAGTAGACGTCATGTGTATGTAATTCACCCTGAAATTGCGTTTTCAGGTCTTCCCTATTGTCCTTGTACGATAAATTATCAAGACGAACGGGATGAAGCAGGGCAATAAGCTGATCAGTTTCCGTGTGTTTCTTGATTCGCTTCAAATGAGGGTATCCTTGCTGGACTAAAGTTCCAAAACGATTTGTTAATAGCTTCATAACCATACTACCATGTTTATTTGAAAAGCTAAGAACGTAAAATGGCTCCATAGCTTCGCTGTCGGCATCGCTTTCCACTCCACAAATCTCGTCCAAAACCCATGACATAATTAGATTATGTCGACCACACAATCTAGTGATCTGGAAGTTGCTACCTCGGAAATGTAATACTACTCTTCACAACAGCTTTGAGGGTATCTCTTTGCACAACTGGATATGTCATGCAAGCAGCAGTGATACACATGAAATCGCTCAGAAAGCTTATAATGCTGTGGAAATATAAGTGAATGCAATATGTAGAAGAAAAATCGTCTTAATCAGGTAGCGGCTTCGATCCTAGGATTCTTACGTTGTGTGCAGAACAAACGCTATAATAGGACAAACCAATCAAATTCATCTAATACGCTTCTGAGCTGAATGGCGTCGGCGATGCCAACGGACGATGGTAGCAACGCCACGAAGGCACCTCAAAATAACAATAGTAAGAAGAATAAGAAAGGTGGAGGTTTCCAACACCTGGGACTTAGTAACCCTGTGTACCGTGCTGTTATGGCAATGGGATACAAAGTTCCTACGCCAATACAACGCAAATCTCTTCCACTCATTCTGTCAGGCAAAGATGTTGTCGGTATGGCGCGCACAGGAAGCGGGAAATCCGCCGCTTTCCTAATTCCACTCATAGAGAAACTCAAAGAACACTCGACACGCGTCGGATTGCGTGGGTTAGTGCTCGCACCGACGCGAGAATTGGCACTTCAGACACTCCAGTTCACTAAAGGACTTGCTAAATACACAAGTCTTCGTATCTCACTTATTGTGGGAGGAGAAGGCATGGAGCAGCAATTTTCAGCCCTTGCGAGCAATCCAGATATTCTCGTCGCTACACCAGGACGACTCATGCATCACTTGCAAGAAATTCCAGATTTCAACTTGAAATCTGTAGAGTATGTTGTTTTCGATGAAGCTGACAGACTATTTGAAATGGGGTTTGCTGACCAATTGCATGAGATTCTCTCACAGATGCCTCTCAATCGACAAACATTACTTTTCTCCGCCACCTTGCCAAGTGTGCTAGCCCAATTTGCTCGAGCAGGACTCAATGAACCAGCGATGATACGTTTGGACGTAGAAAATAAGATGTCGGAAAATCTGAAAATGGCATTTTTCACTGTGCGATCAGATGATAAGCCCGCTGTCTTTGTACACCTCGTTCGAGATTTTTTGCCAAAAAGCGATCAGACTATTATTTTTACGGCTACTCGCCATCACGTGGAGCTTTTGCACCAATTGCTCAACGCCAACAACATTGAATCCTCTTGTGTCTACGGCGAAATGGATCAAACTTCACGAAAGCTCAACATCGCTAAATTCAGAGCAGGAAAGACCAATCTACTCCTTGTCACAGATGTTGCAGCACGAGGAATCGATATTCCTTTACTGAATAACGTTATCAACTACTCATTCCCTCCAACAGCCAAACTATTTGTTCATCGTGTAGGGCGAGCTGCAAGAGCCGGCAAGAGTGGTACTGCTTTCAGCTTACTAGACCCAACAGAGTATCCGTTTCTTGTAGACCTTCACTTGTACATTGGCCGTCGACTAGAGGATTCGTCACCTGTCAATTCTGAGCCTTACTCGCTGAAGGAGATGCAAGTTCAGCACATCCATTATGGCTCTTTTCCGTGCGAGATCACAGATCGGGAAAATGAGCAAATCCAATATCTACTAAAGCATCATCCTATCGTGTCACCGCTCGTCAAAGTGTGTGACAACGCGTCAAAGTTGTATCAAAGAACACGCGCTGATCCATCGAAGCTCTCTATCAAACGTGCAAAAGGATTACAAATACAATGCCATCCACTCTTCAAAAAAGATTTTCTGGACCACGATAGAGCCGAAAAAGAAGAATGTCTCGCTAAAATTCAAACTTTTCGCCCAACCCAAACGATCTTTGAAGTCGCATCATCTCGAGCCGTTCCAGGTACCAAGAAGTCAAACACGACATCAGCGATGAGTGTGATGGCAAGCAAGCGCAATGCCCATTCTAAAATCATTGAGAAACATGCAAGTAAAGACGCAGAGGTGTCTCATATCAGCATCCCAATCGAGCGATATACTACCCCAACATGCTTTCCAGCACAAGTCGTAGCGCAAACGGAGCCGAAAAAAGGCCGCTATCTATCCAAACATGCGCGAAAACAGCTCCGAAGGCGTGTTGCAGCAGGCGAAAGTCAATCTGATGTCCTGGAAAATCTCTTAGCAGCGCAAGACCAGCGAAATGAGCCGACTTCTGATACTATGGAAATTCGCCAAACGCAGGTGAAGCCAGAATTCAAAGATCAGGATAATTATATCGACACTGCCAAATCAGAGAGAGAATTGATGGATGGCAGTTTTTTTAACCAAGTGGACGACCAAAATGCATTTTCGAATCGATTAGATGCATCCACATTAGATCTTAATCCCGATGACGCTTTGCAAATGAACCGAAAACGACGCATTGTACATTGGGACACTCGAAAGAAAAAGTATGTTCGCACCATGGCGCAAGATCTAACAAAGCAGGGAACTGTACGGAAGAAACCACCCGCACACGAGTATATACGGACTGAGAGTGGAATCAAAATTAAAGCCAAAAAGCAGCAATGGGGAGAATTGTACAAAAAGTGGCAGCAAAAGCAAAATCGTTCGATCCGTCCTGGACTCGAAGAAGACGAACGAGCTGGAAATATCGATTATCGTCACAAGAGAGTCAAGCTGAAAGGTGTCAAAAATGAGCTGCAGAGTGAGCAAATGATACGGAAAGAACAAGTGCGTAAAGGGAGATCCCAGTCGAATTATAAGACCGATAAAACATCTCACAAGCCTCGAAGAAAAGGAGGCTCGCATGGAGCGCCAACCAGAAGCAAATCGATCATTCGGAAACGAAGATGATCAATCCCTTTTATCTCATCAATATATGAATGTGTGGCGATATGTCGAAGTGAGGGATCACTATCAATCTTCGTTTCCTTCATTATTGCTCCTCGTTGTTCAGAACGTGATACATGCTGTCTTTACATCACAATGGCTTGATCGATAGCTTTCCCGCACGTTTCCTTTGGACATTGTATGCGCTTATGACGACAATCCTTTGTGGTGTGCGATACATAAACAGATGGTGATTGGAGGAAATCTTCGTTACTTACAGGCTTTTCATCCAATTATATAAATAGCTCTTAGCGTTTGGCGAATCTGTGGCTCCCATTTTTCATGACGAAAGTCGCAACGTACAGGCGGCTTTCAGGAGTATTTTACATGCGTTGGACACTTCTCACTTCGATTCTTCTTGCATTTGCGCCTCAATGTGATAGTCGTGGTATCCATGTGAATGTTACTGCTTCGTGGAAGAGTGCGATCACATATCCATTGGTTGAGATCAGGTACATAGAAGCAACAATGCATCACCGCTACATCACGCTAACGTACCAAATTGAAGCGAGTTTCTCGCACAGGAAGATCCTGCTCTGTTTTGGCAATGGATTGATCTTTTGGGAGCTGGTGAAATGTTTCCGACCAAAATGCACGAAGAAATTAAGGATACAAACACCGAAGTTGTTCTTGATGTTTCTGGAGACGCTGAGTCGTCCGTCACGTATCCTCTTAGGTCCTGGCAAGAATTGACCGATGAAGTTCAATCTACAATTGAGACAATCGCATCGGAAGCGATGAAGCTTGCAGATACATTACTTCCTTCGCACCATAATGTATGTGGTGCAACTTGAATTCCAAACATTCGCTTACAAACTTTTTATATAGATAATGAAACTTGCATTGCTTACACGGAGTTATTCTCCTAAAGTAGAAATGTTCCGACAAATGGCATTAGACTCCATGTATCATGCTCCATGTGAGATACACATAAGTTCTTGGGCGATTCTGACAAGCCCAACGTGTGTCTTGGCTTATGCATGCTCCAAAACCCAGTTGGAGGCGCTTGTACAAGATCTTCATGAAAACTCTTCATCATGTGTCAGTCCTGCCAGGAATGACAAAGTATTTCCAGTAGATCATGTATTTGTAGGCAGTAAAGAAGAAAACGCTGCTTCCCAGAATCTCACATTCATACTCTATGGTCCGATTGCGACAAGTCTATTCTACGACCTTCACAAAACAATCAAACCATTTGCTGAAATTGGTCGATTCACGTACATTGTTCGGCACTATAATAGGGACTCTTTGCTTCCTACTCTGCTGCAAGGTTATGGTGTGAGCTTGGACATCAAAAATATGGAATATAAAGCCATAGACGACGATGAAACGGATAAATTTGATGAGAATCACGGTGTATCGGGAATGGAAGATCTTGAAGGACTTTTATTCGAAAAACTGGTTCAACATAATGAAGCTTTGAAGGAAGGCTTGGAGCAATTCCAAGAAACAATGTTGAAGAAGCAAGTCGAAGACATAATCCATGAAGAGGAACAACTTGAAACGTGGAATTTGGATAACTTGGGTATGGTTGCTGCATTCGAAATTCTTCAGTCTAAAGATCCACTTCGGCACATCAAAACACTCTCTCAAGACTTCCCAAAGCACGCAAAACGACTTGCGATGGCAAAAAACTCATTACCCCCCGAAATAAGAGAGATTTTACAACAATGGCGAAGTTCCGTCGTGAATCACGATTATCTCGACACTCTGGTCGTGAATGGAATTCCCATTTCTGCAACGCGAGGCTCGTTAAATATTTTCGATCTGATGCAGTTGATTCAGCAAGAGTGGTCTCTTGTCAAAAAGTTTTCAAACATTGGCTTACCGGAGCACGATATCGTGCAGCTACGTGAAATCGGGATGGAGTCACTAAAAGAGGCTCAATATGGAACAGAAAAGGTTGTTCGTATCATGATACGAGGACCGCTCGATGGTATCACACCATTCTACTTGAACAACATCGAAACAAACCCTGCTTTTGCTCGCCTTCCAAGCTCGATCAATACTTTGAAATCTCCCGCTTGGAACCTTATACAAATACGCCGAAACATGTACGAAGTAACTGTGATTTTTGATCCCACAACTCAATCAGGCGTGGCAGTCCTGCAAGAAATGCAGTTTCTTCTGGTAAGAGGTGCGCCTATACAATTCAGCATATTACCCACGTCGAAAGAATTGATGAATACCGTCAATCTTCAAGAGCGCACGAAATTAATCCAGTCGTGGAAACAAGCATCGCTCGGAGAAGCTGCAACAGCTCTCCATTTCAGCAAAATCGTTCTTCTAATCAGGGACCAAGCGCTTCAAGATGACGCAGATGATAATGGCGATTCTCTCATATCACAATTTCTAACATTGATACCGACATTGGATGTGGGCTATACGATTTCTAAGCTGATTGGGATTTTTCTCGAGACAATAGATAATGAAGCAGAGACAACAGAAAAAGTGTATGCTGTCTTGAAAAGCAGTCGTTTTGATGAAGAATTTATCTCCATGAGTGAGTTTGTGTTACGCAAACATTTGCCGTTTGAATGTTATCTTTTCAACGGAATCATCCAATCTGGACTATCGATACAAGAAAAACTCATGGAGAATTTCGGGCGCGATCAACAAATATACCAAACCTTAGCGAGAGCTGATGATTTATCGGACAAGCGAGATCTGATTGAGCAACTACTCGAGTCTCAAGACACATTCAACTCATACTTTACTATCTACTCGGATTCTACAAGCGAAGTTGACTTTCAGTCATTCATCTTTGAACCAAAACCAGCTTTATCGCTATTAAACAACGATCTCGATGGAGCACTGGAACGCATGTTGCTACATCACGTCTCGTACTTCCATCCTATCGATTCAGCATCGATCCCGAAGAAAGAAACCTTGATTTTCCTCGTAAGTGTGCAGAGTCCCAAAGCGTGTGCGCACGCCTATCATGGTGTTGCTGAGCTTTTGCGCACAAATCCGAAAAATAGCTCGAATGTGCGTGTAGGAATTGTTCACCTACAGGAAGCGAGTCCGTCAGGCTTGGATGAAGACAGAAAGAATGTAGCTCAATTGATTCTTGATATAATGTCGAAGGCAGGCACCTCGGATAAACGAATTGTGCTGGAAATACTTGCACAAGCGCTCAAGTGCCAGATGGATGGTAAAACGTACGAAGAAAGCAAACAAATTTTGCTTGAACTGCTAGCAGCACATGAGCCAAATCTCGCTGCGGAATGGAAAGAATTCGTCAAAGCTCATATCACATTCCCCGAACTGCAAGTTGATCCGAATATACAACAATTGAGTGGATTGATGATATCGTCCAGTGGTCAATGCGGTCATGGCACAATGACCAAACTCACTCCAAGCACATCTCATCTGTTCTTAAATGGTCGATGTGTTGACTTATCAGAGTATGTACTTGGGGATTCCGACATCGAAGACTTGCTTGCTTACGATTTGAAAAGTCGAACCGAAGATGCAGCAAAAGTTGTGTTGAAAGATGAGGTTTCCGAGATGAGTGTGGAAGAAGCGAGTTTGCAAAGCCTATACCTTATGAAGGTATGCGGTCTCTTAGATCAGCACCGACGCTGGGATCGGTACAATGCACTGGAATTAGTGACGCTACCTGGTTCCAAGGACCATCCAATGATCCACATTGACGGAGATTCGACGCTGAATGTGGTCGCGTTTCTCGATCCATTGACAGAGGCAACTCAGCGAATGAGTTCTATCTTACAGACTCTTCACACACAATTGAATGCCACGATCGATGTCATTCTCGTTCCTGGTTCCGAGTACTCGGAATTCCCATTACGACGATTTTATAAATACGTCTTTGGTAGTGCTCCTCTGCGTGTCGGTAATTCTATCATGATTGGCGCTGCATTTCGAAATCTGTCCATCAAACCGATACTCACAATGAACATTGATACAGTGGAAGAATGGAATGTGCATACATACGAATCGCGTTATGATGCTGACAATTTACTGGTGGATCCACAGAACGAGGCAGAAGTAAGAGGCACAAAAACAGTGTCGTTCATCTTGAAGAATTTACTCGTATATGGCCGGTGCGTTGATATTACAGACGGCCGAATGATTCCACCGAATGGTTTGCAGTTGGTTTTGGATCAACGATTAGGAAGTGAAACACTGAGTCATGATACTTTGGTCATGCGGAATCTTGGGTATTTTCAACTGCAAGCAATTCCAGGAGTCTGGTCTCTTCATCTTGCAAGAGGTCGTGCTGCCAATTTGTATGAGATCGTAATGAATCATGGCGATTCGAACGCTGAAACGGAAGCTGTGCATTCGATCCCAATTTTCATTTGCGACTTTAATACTCGGCAAACCAATTTAGTTGTGAAAAAACGACCGGGAAAGGAACTAATTGCGCTACTCGACTCGGATGAATACGATAAGGCTGATCACGTTGAGGAAGATATGAATGAGGCTGGCCATACCAGATCGTTCCTGAATTCGTACTGGACCTCCGTTTCCAGCTTGCTCGCACGAAGGAAATCCGCAGCACCGATCTCTACTGATAAAGCGATGGAAGACTCAAAGGATACGATTCATGTCTTCTCGCTCGCTACCGGACATTTGTATGAGCGATTTTTGAAAATTATGATGCTCAGTGTCGTCAAGCGTACCAAAAGCGACGTGGTGTTTTGGCTGCTTGAGAATTTTCTGTCCCCCAATTTCAAGCGTTCGATTCCAGCGTTACAAGCTGAATTCGGCATCAAAATACGTCTTATTACGTACAAATGGCCCAAATGGCTTCGTCGTCAAACTGTCAAACAAAGGATAATATGGGGATACAAGATCTTATTTCTCGACGTTCTGTTTCCTCTTAATGTCAACCGCATCGTTTACGTTGACGCAGATCAAGTAGTCCGAGCTGATTTGAAGGAGTTGTGGGAAATGGATTTGAAGGGAGCAGTATACGCATACGCTCCTTTCTGCGGATCTCGAAACCTCGGCTTTCAATTCTGGCGTGAGGGATTTTGGAAGTCGCATCTGCAGGGAAAACCGTATCATATCAGCGCTTTGTATCTCGTCGACCTTAAGCAGTTCAGAAAGATTGCGGCTGGGGATACTTTACGGGGCATCTACGAACAACTGAGTAGCGATCCAAATTCTCTAGCCAACTTGGATCAAGATTTACCAAACTTTGTGCAGCATAACATTCCAATCTTCACGTTGCCACAAGAATGGTTATGGTGTGAGTCCTGGTGTAGCGATGAGACAAAGGCAGAAGCGAAAACAATCGACTTGTGCAATAACCCAAAAGAGAAAGAGCCTAAACTCGACATGGCCAAACGTGTTATTTCTGGGCATTTATTCCAAGAGAGTTGGATCGAGTTGGACCAAGAAATTCGGGAAGGTGAGAAGAGATCCCTTGCCCGCATGTGAATCACATTTGCCTGTATCTCCTCGTTACCAACAAATGGCAAGAAATGTTAACTGGTCGGTGAAGCAATGCGGCAATCAATCATCCTGATTTGATCTGAGAATGTTTTGAAGCGTAGTTCGAGATTATCAAAGCGACAGCTATATACTGACGCATTTTGCTCGTTGATTTCGTTGTACACGTGTTCATTTCTTCTGCCGCGACCCTGATGAACACTTCGGATATCTAAGACGAGCATCTGCTCGATAGCATGTTGAGCATCCGTGAGCGTATCATAGAATCGACATTGTCTTTCCTCCACAAATGTTACAAGTGCTTTGAGAGCTACTTCAGAGAATACGACCGGGCAGTCCACCTCAGCTGCTTTCGTTTCAGAGACCCAGGACGGACAACCGAAATCGAGGTTACAGTCCGCTGGAATGTAGGGCTTGATGTCCAGCACTGGGGTTTGATGGACAAAATCGTGACCGCTGATAGAAATCTCTCGTTTCGTAACGCAGACACTTTCGATCTTGACTAGACTGAGCCCCAAGCTGTTGGGCCGATGAGGAGTTCTTGTCGAGAAAACTCCGACTTTTTTCCCGCCCAGCCTGCTCATATGCATGAGAATCAAAGCCAGATAGGTGTAAAATCTCTTTTCACGGACCTTGGCGGTGCAATCTTGGCTATGAAGGAATCAGTGGTTCCATCTTGTTTGCTTAAATTTGTGTTTTCATGAAAAGTGAAGAGGACCCAGATATGACTGAATTCATCCAGACACTCGAGTGAGGCAGATGGAACAGATCGCTGGAATCGGATGACTGCACGACTTAAAGGAACCAAATGACCCTGACGCGGAGTTCCCCGTCGATCAGTGAAGCAAGAGTCCACATGTGCAATCGCGTGAAAGCAATAGCCTTTCTTGGCTTGCAATTGCTGGATTCCAAGACATAGTTTCTAGCGTTTCAATGTTGTCAAAGTAATCGTAGATAATGATGCATTGCTTACACGCTCAGCATTGGTCCTACCAGTGCGTTCTTGTTGCCGCAATTCTCTCTGCTTCTGCAGATCCTTCTTCAATCGATCGTTGTCAGATTTTAGTTGTAGCATCTCATCGCGTATTTTCCGTGTTGTTGCATGATTAGCGGTAGAGCTACACAGATAGGTGCTATAGAAATGATACACTGCTAATCCGAGTACAAAAGTACAGCAACCCGGCAACAAAGCACTGGAGCTCATCCGTCTTTCGTCGATACAGCGAGTTTATCAGTTACGCTTACCCGATCGCCATTGAAAGGAGCTCAAATAATACCATACTCAAATTCTTTGTGTGCTTTCTCATGAAGGATGTCTATTAGACTAAAGCCCATTACACGGAAGGATAATTTTCTACTGCACATATATAGAAGCCCAAATGCCTTTTGCAAAGTTTGCTACTCTTACAGCATTTTGATACGTGTTCAGCGATCAGCTTAACTTTAGGTAAAAATGTTACGAATTTGATGCACTTCATAAAGAATCCAAGCGCAGCCTCCAGTCGTCGTAGAATACGCTGAAAGTTGTATATATTGATCATTGCGGTGCCTTCACAAGTTGTTGTTGAGGAGGCATCATATCCAACGACATGCAAGCTTSTTATATCTGTGACCGACGGAGTGAACGAAATGGGCCACTCCCTACCATCGTCTATTTTTCCATCTCAAAGAGCTGAATGTGAACGATGTCGAGATGGATGGGCATTACGATCATGGCAAGCTCTCCTTCCCTTTTCACTACACGGGAACTTGAGAGTTGACACACCTACGACATCTCCTCTATCGCTAATGACCAAAAGACCTGTGTAGATGGTCCAGAGATCCTAGTCAAAATAACACTACAATCATGAAGAAAATCATGGGTATCTGATCTATCTTTATAGCATTGTTGTCAAGTCTCGATGCATTCTATCAAGCTTGTGACATCATTAAGGTAATCATAATCGATATCGTAGACATATTATGAAGATGCTTCAGCAAGACGAGCTTTTTCATTCTCATATATGTTAATAAAGACCTTCAAACGAAGTCATTCCACCATTGGCACTGCACTAGTCTCCTCAGATGACTACCCTTGCAAAATGAGTGGATCCGTTCATATATACGCGCTTTACTTTCCTGTCAAATGACCTTTTGCAGTAACAACATGAGGTGCTTGTTGAGATCAGAAACTGAGCGCGTTCTTTACCATTCCAGCCTTCTTTGTGTTTTTAAGTATTGAGTATCACGTATGAATATTAATCATGCTGTTCCGAGCAGAAACTGTAGAAATTATTCGTTTTTTCAACGAATACGACAAATATGATTTTTTCAGCAACCATGGAACCGCATGATCTCCCACATTTTTTTATGTGCCCCATCAATTTTCGCCTTCCCACTTTTCTGTCATTCTTTCTATTGTTACATGAGCTCGTCTTCTGCCGCGATGGTAGCTACCAATCATCAAAATAAATCTAGTTGGTCAACCGATCTACAAAGTGAGTGATAAAATCCGCAATCAGGTGCCGCCCGAAGAATCAGTCTCTTTTCACTACTCCTACTTTGAGAGTCTTTTCCGTCTAATGGAATAGCAGTATCCATGATCGCTTTAACATAAATGTCACTCAGAATCTGCTTGTATACCAAGGATTCCAGCATGATGCTCATGCCCTGAACGACATTCCGAATCAATTCACGAGATCTATTCACCTTGATAGGTACAGTAGCCATCGAGTGGAAGATCGAGTTCCACGGTTCAAGAAGGCAGCGATGTACTCAGGCATTAGAGATGTCAGAATGATCTCTTGAGAAATGTAACAAAAGATCCATCGGATCGAAATGAACGTGACTTTTTGTGCTGTTTTGATCGAGTGGATTGATGGAGACAAGCAGGTTGATCGAGATATTGTTTCGCCATCGAAACGATAACGAAACTATACTTAAAAAGTTCAGCGATCACATGCAAATGGCGACCTATGTACAAATTTGCCTCGTCATACCTCCTTGCAATATCGGACACGGTTTCCCTATCAAAGTTCCCGCTCACCGTTCTTTTACGTCATCTCATGGCACTAATAGCCACGAAAGCGACATTGATTTCGGTCTATGCTGTTTAAGATCGCAAGTAAACACTTTTTTCGCTTCAATTCTGCGCAACATTTTCTTCAGATCCGGGTGAATCTTTTTCTTGAAGCTCTTCTTCCTGTATCTCCCTGGTTTTTAACAGCGGATTTAGGTTTATATCAATGTGATCGACTCGAATATATCTATTGAATGGAAGCACATTGCAACATTCGGAGTGGTAGAATCTCTGAGTGGATCTTATTCGGTATCGTTTCAAGAAAACGAGCAACTCTGTTCGAGAAAAAGAGCATTTATCTTAATTGTTGTACAGTCACTGAGATGAATACGATGCTACAATTGATCTCGAACCCGCCTGATGTACCGTTCTCGGGCTCTCGTACAAAAATGTCAGCGCTTATGATTGCTGACCTGTATGAATAAGAAAGAACGTCGGGTCAAATCTATTCAAGATAAATGTACACCAAAGATGTGTATTTGATGTCGTGACGCAGCGGAACCTTCATTATATATAAAACAACCGCTTTGGATCGAATAAGCTAATATTCACTTCAGCATCCTGCACTTGATGGCTGCAACAATTGACAAGATAGAGAATATCGGAAAGACACAAAATATATGTGATAGGTTGAGATTCGGAGTGCTTAGATAAAGGGTGCATTTAAGGCTCGCTGGAAGAAATATGAATGAGGTGCGAGTGAGCTCCACATCTCAATTTTCCGTCTACTATAACTAACAAACTTTTGATCTTTTTTGTCATTCGTATGGCTCAAATCGGCGTTTAGCAACAACTAACCTAGCTGATCACATAGGGTATACACTCAGGTGCCTCAATCATTATCTTCGTTATCGAAGGGAGCAATGGCATCAAACGATGCACAAAATATGCGTTGAAATTTCATGGCAAAGCGAGCGAACGTTGGCTTATAGTATTAGTACTATCGACGATCTCTTGAAAAATGTTGCGCCGATAGCCAATCTACTCGGCACGGCATTGCTGGCGGAAGCAATGGGTAAATTTGCATGAATCAAGCTTGATCGTTCAATATCTAGAAAGCGTTGTCTGAAGAGTCAGCTGGAGCGCCTGATAAATGTGATCAATTCGATTGATCAAATTTTCTGTGTGGTCTGAACTGCTACAAAGAAGTCTGAAGCGACGCCTACTATCGGCAAAAAGCGCACAGCTTCATATGTGAATTCTTCTTTCGGCATTGCTGGAAAGAATTCTGGTCGCAGATTAGAAACATTTTGTAAAATCTCAGTGTTAATAATGGAACGAATGGGAAGAATCTACCAAAAGAGAAGGGACAGCAGGTTTGTTCTAGCGTACTGAGGTTGCTCAACGTAGATGGGCATGAAGCGCCTAGAAACTAGACCAAGAGTCCGAAATCAAGGAGTTCAAATCTTCCAGGATGCAAGCTTGACCGGAGTGCACCCTGCGGTTCGGACAGCGCAAACTTTCCGTCATTCATCAGCGATTTCCATACTTTTTTCTGATGATAGACGTCGAATATGTAACCTTTAGCACTTAACGTCTCTCGTGATGACCACGTGCATCGTCTTTGGACTGCTAATCCTTTCAGTGATCGCACTATATGCTCCGTTCTTTTTTTTTCTGGTTTCTCCCTTCTATAGACCACTTAAAGATGCCTAAAACGCATGGTGTACATGGTTATCTTGGAATTCTAGAGTGCCACATTTGATTCACCAATTGGCTAGCTCAAAATCCGTTGATTATGAACCTTTATCGCTGATAGCATTCCTCACTACGCAATTATCAACTGAGATGACTTCATACTTTCAAGCATCATCCTCATTAAGGTGGATCTGAGCATTGTCCGACATACTGAGATAAAAAGATCGACTGAATAAAAATGCCATCAGCTGAATTGAATTGGCAGCCAATTCACAGAGGATTTCTTCACTTTATAAAAGCCTGCTGACTTTACCTCTTCCAAATTCTTACAGATCAGTTACTGATCCTTCTTCAGCGAAGTAAGCTGTATCTATAGGTGTGCCGCCCGTAGAAAAGCTCACTCACAGAAGTTTAGGATACCATATACAATCAAGAAACGTATCATTTAATCAATCGTGGACTTCCAAGGTATACAACAAATCGAAAGTTGTAGTACCTTGATGTTCAACCCAATCACAAGAGAGATGCTTTCGATATTACATACTAAGAATAGGGCAAGAAGATTCTGCGAGAGACTCTCGTGTCGAGGACACAATCCTTATTCGGGCATTGAAGGCATTAGATGTGAGATTTGAGATGTAGTCACGGAGAGAGTTGGAAAATAAAACACCATTCATTACATTACAACTACATATGATAGAAATATCCTATTTCTTCTGAGAAGAGTCGGACTCTTCCGGAAAAATATTACCCAGCTTATGGTGAAGGGTTATACGCCTATCCCAGGAATGACTAGAAAATCACAATGCAGAACGTTTCGATATATATATCAATGATCGGGCGGGCGATCGGGCTTCATTTCATATAGGTTAATAAAATGTACGTGTCTTATATCGCAGTCAAAAAAACAAAAGATTGATAGCGACAAGCTACCACTTTACTTTGCAATTTTTCTCACTCCGACTACGATCCCATGCTTCTTTTGTTAAGCACCTTTTTTTTATATATATTCTGACTCCAGTCCAACGATGGCTTTAAAGTGAAATGCAGATAACGTACCTGAATAACAAGTGGTTTCCGGAAGCGTAGAAGCGGGTATCCTACTCATCTTTGTCCTTCAGAAATTTGTCGTCGATTTTGATTCGTTTGAGCCCTTAGGGACTGAAAATGGAACCAACAGGGGTCGTTTGGTGTACGATCTTTATGCTTGTGCGCTGTTTTTGTCTCATGTAAGTATGAGATGTTCACAGAATTCCATTACAGTAAGCATGTGTGTATGCAAGAAGGAAATAAATATTTTGTTGAATGATCGAACGATCGATAGTTTCGATCGCATAAGATATTGTCAACGCTACGCTATTTCGAGGTAAAAATCGAAATGGGACAGTGTAGTGCAAACAGGCTTTTCTACACTATTAGGAAATCAGCCCCAAAGAATGACAAACTAAGTTGTATCAATAAAATGAGTATTTCGTCTCTTGCAAATTCATTTCCTGCGTTCTAAGAATTGTTTCATGCATATACAATTTCCTTCATGATGAGTACAATACATTTCATCTGATAAGTTCCAGTTTTGAATGTTGTCTAAGTAATCTGCAATGCAGTAGTGTGTTTTAAAATGGTAAAGTGTCGTGTCCATAATCTACGGCTACTTGACGTGTTCAATCATCTTATCAAATTGTTTGTGGGAATGCGTGTTCGAATAAATTGTGAGCTTGCTTCGGTGCATTAACTGTCGCATGAGGCTTCAAATTCCTCTGCAGCGCGCTCAGCAATTCATTATTCCTGCTATAGGCTCCTTTTTTGACATTCGCTTAAATAGAGCGCCACTTCCACTCCACCATCATGCAGTATCTGGTCTTTTCCGACTTTTGTCACTAACACGTTCCAATTCATTCCGACTTCTTTTACCACCAATCTTTTACCACCACTTCTTGTAGTTCGGTCATTATTTTTTCAATGCTCGCAACTGTTCAGCATTAAATAACTCACGCTAAGTCATCTCGCTGAAAGAGATAGGCTGGGTGTCACTGCCGGATTCTTCTACAGCTAAATTACTATTTTAGTGGAAACCTTCCGATGCAAGTGCAGGTGGAAGTACCACATAGTGTCGATGCCATCGCATGACTGATTTAGTCGATTTGCGTTGTCCGAGCTGTAAGAATCTTGCTTGAGACACCTCTGCCGTAGCCGTTTCCATTCAATACCTCCGCTACCAACGCGTTTTGTGGTGAACCGTTTCGATTTCTACTTGAGGCTATCTTTTTTGCTGTCGAAGCGTTTAGCCTTAGTTTTTTGCTTTCTAGTCTTATTTGGAAAAGGTCAATCGGGCCATGAAATATCAGTAAAAAATCATCCGACACATGCAGATATGAATCAAGACTCCAAGTCTTTGTGATTTTGCATGCTGATTGGGATATTGTATTCTAATCTAAGCTACTCTATTTGTGCAAATGCGCGTCGTTACATCGTTAAATAATGTGTCTAAACTTATAAATCGATGCAATCACTGGAAGGGACACACAAGAACCTCAAGATAAGCGAGAAAAATCGAGATGAAAAAAGAATGTATAGCTTGCATAGGTGCTGAACGTCAAACCAGTGTCTGTGCAAGTGCGTGGGATGCCATCTGATCGACCCAAACGAATCAACTCTCTGCATCATCGACGCAAAGACTTAGTCGGAATTTGAGCTCGTTGCAGCAGCCTTGGATGCGCCCATGCAAAGAACATGTGGCCGTTACAGGAGGGTAGGACACAGCGTACGAAAATGTGAAAGTGCAATTACAGGACCCACAGGACCATTTTTTGAAATAAAGGTTTCTTGTGCCATGAATGACCCGTAAACAGTGAAATATTACGACCGAGTTTACAGTACAGAATAGTATATTTTTGTGTCATGAACGAACCGTGAACTATGAAATAGTCTAACAAGAATGATCACGAGTGAACAAAGGCGAACGCGAACTAAACTGAATGATTGCGAATTGAGCGCAAATAGTGGGCATCGATCAGTAGCGGGCAGTGCTATCATATTATTATATTGTCCCTTACCTACGCGTACGTTTTAGCACTACGCAAGATTAAAATTAGCCAATCATAGCAAACTGAGGGGATTCTACCAAACCCACTGAGGGGATATTATCGCTTCGCTTATTTTGACTATAAAATGGAGAACTTTTATTGGTAGCCGGTATAGCCACACACCCTTTTTTGGTATAGCCACACCCCTAATCTGAATGAGAACACCGGTATCGTTAGACCCGCTAATTATCTTAAATAAATGGGAGCCGGTATCGCTACACTAACTAAGTTAAATCAAGAAAACGGTATCGCCACCCCCCACTAAATCTCCCCTTGATCAAATGGGACCGGTACGAGGAGTGACGAATGAAGCGTCCAAATAAGCATATTAATGGTGAACGTATTTCCAATATGCGCAAGAATCTTCACGCTTGAAGACGTCCTCACCCAGCATGATATTTATTTATAGGGTCCGTACCCAGCTCAGTTAAGGGTGTTCGCCCGTAGTACTTTTATTTAGACACCTTTCTGTTACTACAGTTTGGTAGTTATCTACTCTATTCTAATCACTAGTATGTAACGCTCTACGAACCCGGTCTAACTCCTGTACAGTTATTTTCTGGTGTAGTTGCCAGCGGTCTTGACACGTCCATATCTCCATTGAGTAGGTTGATATTTACGTGAAGGAATCTTTGCCTCCGCCGAGGGGCCCCATCGCAGCCCTTTTGCCACCGCCGGGATTCGAACCGGGGTACACACGGTCAGAACACATGTGTACTATTCGCTAAGCCCCCCGACTGGGTCCGTACCCAGCTCAGTCGGTTAAGCACTTCAGCGCACAGACCCCTTGCCGGAGTTCGATAGTTCGATCCCCGGCAATGTGGGCAGCGGTTTGAGCCCACCCAAGCAATAAGCTTGGAAAATATCTGCCTCCCTAGGTTTGAAGTCAGACTTAAGTGATATTCACACGGTCAGGGGCTCATGATAGGATAAGGAAGGTAGTTAAAGAACCAGATAAACAGTGTAATGAAATTCTTGACAAAGCATGAGATACTTATATGCGCGTAGACCAAGTTCAACTTATTAAGCGATGTGGGGGTATAAATCGGCCTTTGAGGTATGACTGTAATAAATCCAAAGGGCAAGCCGACGCGCAATATTTGACTGCAAGCATCAGACGCTTCCCGTCTAGCACGAGATACGAAAATGCTGTGTACATATTTGACTGATGGGTATCAGCGTATGCTCTGTATTTTAATATACAAAAACGAAGGCGCCTTGATTAGCCAACTCTTAATCTTTAGAGAGTTTAATTCGATAAACAGCAAGCCCTGATAAAAAAACCGTCTCGTGAGACAGCCACCCTATGTCCGTTTTATAAGGGGAGTTGTGCTGGTAGCCACGCAAAGAGATTTTGAAGGGGTAGAGTGCACCATTTAAATGCTTCTGTCATCATATGGTAGTCTCTTTTGAGCTCGACATCACTGCTGTTTGGTGCTGCATTTTCAATATCGTGGTGTGGATCAAACTTCAACATCATTGCACTCGCAATATCTATCTAGGTGAATTAGTAGGTTTCATATCTCTCTCGACTAACAATATTCAAGATTGAGACTTGAACAGGATATTGCAGCTATGATTACCGTTGTGAAAACGGGAAGATGAATACCGACACAAACAAAGTAGCGAAAACGTCGATGTGAGGACGAAGCTTTTTGAACTTTATCTCCTGTAGTAACTATATTGACCATAAATGCATTTATTCAGATAATGTCGTTTTATAAGCTCCTTTGCACTGCTCGCGTTTGTACGTAATTGGATCATCTATGCATGTCTATCATGATTGTTTCAAAATTTAGTTTAAATCTGGTGCAATGGAATGTGACGGTTTGCTTGAGATAATTAGATGTCGATATCATCGGAGCAGCAACCACTGGAAAACAGTTTTAGATAATCCGATTGCGTGGAATACAAACCGTCAAGGACATCAATTTAAACACAACAATATCCTTATAAGAATTTTCTATAAGCATCATAGAAAAAGAAGCCTTTTGTACGAATCTTACTTAAATTGCTATCCAGCGGTCGTTCCATTCCCCATCCCTATCTAGGCACTCCATGAGATTTCTGACAGAGTCCTTGAGAAAAAGGCCAACGGCGTGATTTTAGTCAGAGGCAATAATTTGTCAAACTGAGGATGATCGGGTTCAAAGGATCCTGCATGAATGATGGCGTCTCAATTCGGCCTGTCCAAATCATATGAGATTTCACTCTCGTCTGTTTCTTATCTCTCACCTTGGGTTTCTTGTGTGTCCCTTTTAGTGATTTATCGATGTTTAAGTTTAGACATATATATTTAAGGTATTGATATCCCGACAACTTTTTTCTTCATTACAGCATGCCTAGTTGAAGTTTTCTATATTACTAGAATTATACGTAAATGACTTCTCTAATGCCTAAACTACAATAAATAAACAAAATGAATGCAATGTTGGTCTTGAACGCCGCAGCGAGGCTCAGTGACTGGAATAAGATAGTACTGAGTTAGAAACACCACGCATCACCGACTTAGCATCGTTGACGGCGTCCAACTTGAAGCAGGCTGGGCCGAGTAGAGAAATACCTCCTGGCTGAACCAGTATGTTGATAAGACGCTAATACTTGTGTCAAGTGCTCGAGCTGCTCCGTATCATAGCACTGCCTATGAAAATAGCGGATATGGGCACTCAGTGTGCTATAATCACCGAAACAGCTGGGGCAGTTGGCGTCGAAGTGCCGTGGGCGAAAAGTCTGCGATTCCGATCCGTCCAAATCAAATGAATGCGACAAGACTAATAATGTAAACCAAAAATCCTCCAGAACCACTCGAAAAGGTTCCCACGCATCACGAAGTGCAGGAATCCGTGCACACGCGATATGTGACCATCGCGGGCGAACAGAAAAGAAGATTGTCCACGACGGAAAGATCTCTTGCCAAATTGGACTTGTCCTGTTTCAATCGAAAAACAAATGCTGGTAGCTTTCGACCACGTCACAATGCTTCTGAGTGCACAGGATGATTTCTGGATGTGATTGTTGTAAAAACCAAAATCGTGCTCGAACTGGTAAGATACAGAAGGATATTCGGTACTGGACATCCGAATAGATCGGTAGCAAACGTCTGCGAAGAGGTTTGAATAACTTGTAGAATTCTTTCACCTATGTTGACACCACACTTCGATCACGTTCTGATACGTGAAGCAACATTGGGTGTGGTTTATCCGGTGGCCTTACCTTCCCAACGACTCGATAAGGGTGATTCCGACGTATCATCGAAAAGAAAACCTTCTTGTCTGAGAGTTGAATGCCAAAGTGAACCGGATAAGCGTGTGCCATTTCCATTCCGGGACAGCGTAATACTCCAGCAGTTTAAGCTCGTCGCAGAATGTCCGTTGCTTTGACGTACAACCGGCGTAAAGACTTCGATTGAGACTGATCGGACAGCTGCCCGACCTCCCTTGTACTAAAACGCAAAAGAATTCGAGAGCAGAGGCGAACCAGTCCGTTCTCTTACCAAACAAGTCACGTAAAAACCGTATTTGAAATGCTTGAGAGAAGCGCATCCGAAAACTACGCGCTGGTAGGGGCACCATTCCCAGACATCGACGATAAGCAGAGACACTTGTTGACCGTCATCTCTTCTCAAAATTTAGATGAGAGTCGATATGAAACCATATGGGAGCATCCAACATCGTGAGAAATCGCTCCTGTTGTGATAGTTCTTTGTCGGTAAGATCCCAATGACTTTGGTGGAACCAAATACATGTCTGCTTCCACCATGGTGACGCTATATTCCAATGCACCATGGTCCTATGCCAACGTGGTGATATCATGAGGATATCGAGTGATCGATATGGACCAAAATCGGGCAAAATGCATCGTTTGATCTCAATTCCAGGAAGTGTCCAGTTGCTGGGTAAAGCTGTACTCGAATGAAGTAGAAATTGTTGTAAAAAGTGAAAGCGTTGTTTCTTCAGTTGTGTTGAGATAATCGGAACCTGAAAGCTACCCTCTGAATGAGGTAGGTGCAAGAAGTCCTACTTGATCAGTTGAACGTGTGTGGAATCGCGCTCATACTTCCGACTCAAAACGAATCGATTGAGCATCGATTGACAGCGTCGAACGATATGTTGCGGGATGTTGAAATGAGTTGTAAGATGCCATAAACGTAATAACATTATAGTTTGTGCCACCAGTAATCTTCCACGAACTGTTCTAGCTCGACGAAACCACTGACGGAATCCACCATAAAAACGATCTTCTAAAAATTCGATCATCAAATCACCAACGGGTGATTGACTGAGTGGAACTCCCAAATATTTCACCGACGCGCTCGATGAGAGTACTTACACATGTGCAAACGGTTGACTCTTGGTGTCGATTTATTGAGAGCAAAGTGAACTTGAACAAGTTAAGCTTTGCTCTTGAACCATCGCAATACCTCTGAACGATCTCGAGCTGCGCCTCCACTCCACTGAGCGAAGACGATAATAATGTCGAGTCATCCGCAAAAAACAAACTTGTTGCTGTAGTCGTTAGAGTAATGCATATTCCTGGTCCTTCATTCCTCCGCAACAAGTTTCCCAAAGGCTCAATCGTCATGAGAAAGAGCAAAGCGGACAGTGGATCACCCTGTTTAACACCCCTCGACGGAGTGATTTTTGGCGAAAGCGTTCCATTCAGCAACAACGATACAGTCGTGTTGGTGTACAGAAGCTTTGTCCACTGGACGAAAGAGTTTCCACAATTCATTTTCGATAGAACTGCAAACATGTACGACCAATCCACTCGATCGTACGCTTTCTCAAAGTCGAGAAATGTTGCGTATGCTTCTTCATCACGATGAGTGACTAGATCCTGCAGAGCACTCATATACCGAATGTGATGATGAATGGAACGTCCTCGTAGAAATGCTATTTGGTTCTCGTGGATCAATTTCGAAAGCACCTGCTGAAGTCGGTACGCGAGTAACTTCGACAGCACTTCACATCCACGCATATCAAGGCAATAGGACGATAGTTGCCATGATCAGCACGGGATACTTTTTTGTATAGCAACGTGATTGCTAAACTACGTTGAGAACGCAGCAAAGAGCCTCGACGAAGTTGGTGTTCGGAAACAATTTGCAAACATTCACCAAAAAAACTCAGATCGAGTTGGTAGAATGCTGCGGGCAATCCATCCATTCCAGGTGACGAGTGTCCACGCATACTTTTTATTGCTTCTTCCATCTCCAGTTTGGTTATTGGAGCGTACAAAAAAGATTCGTCAGGGCTAGATAGTGTTTTTGTGATCGAGTGAAGCAGTGTGTGTTGTTGTGCCACGCATTGACGCAAAGGAATTCCAGCTGAACTTTGTCGATCACCCATGATACCATCCCAGTGATCTGTGAACTGAAGAGTGATCTCAATAGGGTTCGTAGAAACTTGTCCATTAGGAAGTAGAACTTCTTCCAAGGGTACACGATGGCAGGTTGAGTCCACTGGTCGAAAGAAATGGCGAGTTGATTTCTCCATGTTCTTCAAGTGGTAATCGAACATGGAGTCTTGATTATACCTGGACGAGCTCCTGACCCTGTCATGATAAGAGCAAAGAGTTCTTCGTACAGCTTTTTTCTTGTTCTTGATTTGATTGTCGAAAAGATGCTGCAGCTTCGTCCAACTCAGCACGAGCGCGGGTGACATCAAAATCTTCCTGGCGACGAATCTTCTTTTGAACTTGCTGTAATAACTTTTTTGTCTGCTTCTTCCAATTCTCCCAGTCTGTTCTAAGATGAAGGAAACAGGAAGCTTTGCTAAGATACGATCCGCTTCCTCCTCGATCGCTTCTTTGATTACTGGATAGTCGAATAATGATAAAGGACATTTACAATAACCACTGCCTTGGAGTTTAGATGGATTTGCGACCTTTACAACATGAGCCAGATGATCACCCGTGTGTGGGAGTGAAACGTAACTGGACTCCGTGTAAAATGACTGGAAAAGAGGTTCCGACAAAAGGATGTAATCCAGCCGGTTTTTTCTGGGTTGGAGGCCAGTAAAGATACGTGCTTCAGGATGATGTTTTGGATCAGGAAATCCACCACCTCTGCCACTCGAGTAGGACGATCGTCCTTTTCGATCCGGGTGTGAATTTTCTTCATTAAATGAGACGCTTCTTTGGAATTAGCCAGATCATTTTTAACCACAAGCTTGGATGGTACAATCTGGTACCTCTTTCCAAAGTCGGCTTTCGTTGTTACGTCGATTTCACAAAAAATCCACGTCGACCGAGCCAAGCACATTAAAGATATTACTTGTAGCAAAACCTTCCAACGGTTTTTGAGGGGCATTGCTTAGTAAACTCTGAAAGCGATCGATTGAGCGATTGCGCTTGTTGCGTGTTCGAACTCGAGTTCACGTATCTTCAGTAGACTGTGACGATGCTATTTCTGAAAGTTTCTGTTCATTGTCGTTGACATCCCGAACAGTAGAAGGAATATCCTGCTGGATTGAATCCGAGTTGGGTACTTCGGAAACGTTTCCATCAGCAATGTTGCGAACAGAAGGGACTGTACGAGCAGGAAGCTTGTTTGTGGGACTTTGTTTAGACACGCCAGGCATGTTTACGTTAGTGCTGTCTGGTTGTTGTGTCGGTTGTTACTTCACGGGCTGACTTTCAGCCGATGAAGCCGATTTGTTCTTTTGTTGCTGATTCGGTTGAGGAGTGTTCGACGGCAGCACTAAGCAGTGCGGACTGCGCTGATCCATCCTCAACCGATCAACCGGGAGTGGAGAGTCTTTTCCTCGAGCCAAGTAGTATCTTTCCTGAATACATATTTGCTCACACACTTTGCCGCGAACATTGAAATTCTCATACAGAACATCGCAACCAAGACGATGCAATGCCGACCCAAGTTTTAGAGTGGACATTTCCGGTCGAATTCCGAAAATATCCAAAAAAAATCGTGAACCGAGAATATCAAATCCTCGGAAGGAGTAGCTGTTACCGAGAATCGTAACTTTTTCATTGGCCAAATTTTCTGGCAGGCTTCCTCTTCGGTAACAAGTAGTCTCAAATTAACACCAGGTAATTTTTCCAGTTGGCCAATTTTTCCAGCTTTAAAAAGCTCGTCGACACTATCACATTACCATGATCTCGAACAAAAGATTGCAAAATGTGCGCTGGTGGGGTTCGAACCAGCTTTATCCAGTCTCCAACACAGCCGAGAATTTGGCGCTCGGTAACGCGAAAGGTTTGGCTGCAGTTAAGTGAGTAGACAAAACCTCCCAACTTGGACGGCCCTCTTCGAACAGCTTTTCAATAGCGCGTAGATCTGACGCTAAAGTCTTGGGCATTTCAACCTTTCAGGTTGCTTTTTTAGGCGCTTTATCCTTGCGGAATTCCTCATGAACCTTCAGGATATCGGCGAGACTTGGCCGAGAACCGGTTTTCTGTCCTTGCTCAACCGATTTCCGAGATGCTGACGGCAACGCGTCAACCACCTCCATTGCGACCGGCTGATTGGCAGGAATTGGAATGGGAGAGAGAGGTGTCTCAAACTCCATATCGGTGTCTGATTGGCCAATTATCACGTCAACCGGTAAAGGGTCTGACGGTATAGGGGAGGACGTGGGCGCATCCTTTACAGGTAACGGGTCACTAACCGACGAGTTACGAAGAGCCAAGTTACCCACATCCGGTGATGTAACGGACAAGTTATTAGGATACGGGTGGTCAACCACTGGTGAGGTGACGGTAGGAAGGCTTGAGATATCGATAGAAACACATCCTCGACAGGGTAGAAAGTTTGTTGTATTCCGTTCAGGTGCGTAGCAGCTGGCAAATAGAGAAGTTTTACAGCTACCTAGTTGAATCATACTCTTACAACTTTTCTTTTTTCCAAAATGCATGAATAATTTTACATTTCTAACTAATTACATCTATGCACACCCTAAATTGCTGCTCCAACAACTTCAATCGAGAATTATTTGTGATTGGCTAATACACAGTGTGTTTCAACTGTGATCGGCTAATACATATGACATTTTTCCATTCGACACATCCCACTCTTACTTTCTATAGTAGCAAATGGAAAAGAGGTAACATCTTTGCATGTAGAAAGTAATCATTCGAAAGCTATTCAGATGCAAAATAACCTCAGGTAGATGCAAATTAGCAATACCGCGTCACGTGTGAGGAACGCAATTTCGGCTAGCTCAAATCTAGTACAAGCTCTAGTAACTAGATAATTTTCCTAATACATTTTATTTTCGGCGTTGGTATATAATAATTGTTGTGTCTTTCGACGCATTATAGCACAACAACAAAAGACTGGCAACGAATCGTCTATTAATGATGAGTGTTTGGCTCAGTTGAAGGTATCTATATTACCAGAATTACCCTTAGACGTAAATGACTTCTATTAGTTAAAAATTTAAACTTATTTATTTTTTTCAAAAAGTTGTGGGAGTAATAATTGAAGTGGGTATGATGTAATCTAAATTAAAAATAAATGTAATTTAAGAAAAAAGTTGCGGGAATATCTATACCCAAAATTTATAGTTACAAAAAAGTTGTGGGAGTAGTGATTTAAGTAGGCATGATGTAATTTAAAATGAAAAATAAAAATGTAATCAAAAAAAGTTGTCGGGATATCAGTACCCTATTTTATTATTGAACGATGCAATGACGCGGATCTTTCCCGATTTGTACAAATAGCGCAGCTTAGATGAGAAGACAATATCACCCAATCAGCATGCAAAATCACAAAGCCTGGATTGATCTTACTGTCCATAACAAAGCGGGTTGGCAGCGGAGGTATCCAATACGAACAGCTACAGAGGAGGTGTCTCAAGCAAGCTTTTTACAGATCGCACAACGCAAATCGACAGAATCAGTAATACGATGGCGTCGACACCAAGTCGTACTCTTACCGCTCACTTGCATCGGACGGTTTTCCCATCATTTGAATCGCTTGATAGAGAGGTAATTTATTTGTAAAAGGCTCCGGCGATGACACCCTGCATAAATCTTGCACGTTTGAGCGAGATGACTAAGCGTGGGTTATCAATGCTAGATAATTGTGATCTTTGAAAGCAATAATAACCGAGCTATAGGACGAAGTGGGAAAAATAGTCGAAATGAATTCGCGTGCTAGTAAAAAACGATAAACCCAGATATTGCTTTATGGTGGAGTGGCGCTCAATGTAATTTGAACGAATGTCATAAAAGTATGCCTATAGAAGGAATGGCGAATTGCTGAACGCGCTATGATCACTTCTCAGTTTGCCGGCTGCTACGTGACCTGCCAATTTGGTACAAACGAATCCAAAAACAACTTTTTACCTTTTACTCTCGAAAACAATGGTTCAAGTCGATATATCGATACACTCCAGGGTGCTAGCGTCCCCTTGTACTAATGTGGCAACCTTCGTGAGTCACCCAGTTTTGGGTGACTGCACGGTTATTGATGAGTCATCACCTCTGTGTGATGACGTGGAAAGTATCCCAACATCAGTGTGACGGTACAGGGTAATACCGGTGCTCCATGTTGTACCAGCGGTACATTTGGTCTGTTACTGCCTCGTCACAGAGTCACTCAAAGGCAACTACAAGTGTGAACGACGCCAAACCTCCCACTTTGGCGAAGCTTATCAACTCACAAGAGTCCTTCCGCAAAAAAACGCTCGAGCGAAAGCGTAATACCGCGTGGAGCTCCCAAACCAGAAAGCCTCGGATCGAGACTATATGTGCAACTCTATGCAGACGGAGAGCACCCAGAGTGGTCGGTCTTGGCTGCAAAACGGAAAGCGGTAGGACCTTTCCAAATCTGAAAAGCCACCTTCCCAAACGTCTTAGAGATGGTCCAAGCCTTGACCTGTACTCCAAATCGGAATCTCTTTACCTCCCTGGTGCGAGACCATGGCAATCCGGTTTTGAAAGCTTACTGGAGAGCCACTCAATCGCTCAGGTGTCTAAAAGGCCTGAATAAAACATCAGGGTGATGGTCACCACGGTGGATGTCTGCCGGCAGATGGATTGCCAGCCAGTGACTATCCTTGGTGGCATAGCCGAGTAGCTAAATTTATATAAGATAATTACTGAAATCATAAGTCATCGTCGTAGCCGTGGAGGAAGAATGGAAGAGCATTCTTCGCTCCTTCATAAACTAGGGTGCCAGGTGGTGTATGACACTTTTTGCGAGATGATCCTCACCAAAGAAGTGGTGATGTCGACTCAGAGAGTCTATTTTGGCTCTTTGACATACCCTAGCAGCTGGTTTGAGCTGGTAAAGTCATTGAGCAAATCGCTTACGACAAACACCTCTGCGCAGTGAGGGAAAAAATTATCCCATTCGAACGGAGCGCCTACGTTTTGGACAAGTGACCCTAATTGCTTCGAGTTGGGAGTCACAAAACTAGCTAAAGCAGTTCGGCAACAAACTTTCAACAATCACAACCAAGTCCGCAACAACAATCAGAAACAACAAATAAATCAGCACAATCAAAAACAAAAATACACAGCAACTAATGCACTCGTGGTGGCACCAACAAAGGTAGTGTAGCCAGTTCCCATACAGGAACGTTTAAGCTCAACGTTCCCCCCCCCCCAATATCACACCACCAGGGGAACTTGACCTATTGCAGCCTCTCCTCCCGTCCTACAACTGGAAAGTCAATCACAAGCACGGATGGAGTGGGCTGGGGATTCTCCATGCAGTTGGCATGGAGAGGTGGAAAACGTAATCGGGTGGATCAATTCGAACAAATGGCTTCAAAGCACCACTTCATGCGCTCCCGAAGTTAGCGACCAGCAATTGCATTACTTTGCTCGCAACTATGGAGGTGGAGATCGAAGAAATACAAGCGGTTGCTAATCCGGCGCATGGAAACCGCATCAAGAATATTCCCGTGAAAGCAAGGATGCCAAAAGAGATGGCACAATTTTATCAAAAGCGTCATACAACAGTAGAAAAAGAAGAGCGACCAACTAGAATAAGTGAAATACGGGAGCTCATGGAATTCGGTTTCAAAGATTCCCTCCACCCGCTCCGACCGGACAAGCTGGTTCAGGCCAATGCTTGTATCCCTTATGTGAGAAAGATCATATAATTCAGCACGAATACGGAGCAAATCATTCGAGCAGCACTTGATCATCCGTTTACTATGAGAGGTGTGCTGCTCGCATTTATGGAGTCGAATGATAAAGCGGTGGATGATTTGGTGCATCTACTGATGATTAATCGCGTTTATGCAGCCCAAAATCTCGGCGAAGATGTTACGTTTGCGACTCCATTGCGTCGCAAATGTGGAGAAATTCCCCCAAAGTGATCTGTCTTGTTTGACAAAGTAATGTCGTGGTGGAAGTCCGTGCCGAAAATAGTGCTCAGTTTGACTCAAGCAACAAAAGCTCTCGCGTTGTTGGAACTGTTCTTTATGTGTACTGCCCCAACATTCTACAGAAACGATCACTGGATACAATATCTCACCGATGAGCCAGTGATTTAGAATTCGGGTCATCATTGTTGTTTTCTTTCGACAAATGTGCTCACATCGTTGTTACGCTCCGGCGTGGGCATAAAGTGCTGGTCTCAACGGTTTAGAGGTGAATGACGAGGATTTCTCTGTGGTGATCTCGACGAGCTCTCCCTGAATCTTAGCTTTTTCTCAGAAACAATACAACAGTTCACCTGTCAAAACAAGATTGTGAAACGAGGTTGGTTGTTGGTCTGCTTCAGCGTGAATGCTCAAGGCTCCTTGATTATTCCAAGGTGGAACAATATCCCAGCACTCACGGTGAATGCCAATTGGATTCATAAAAATGGTCATCTATTTATCAATCACGTCCTTTCACAGCACTCCATTTTTTGTGTTCAAGAGTTAAAGTTCCACGATCACAGCCAATTGAAATCATCTCAGGTTTTATTACATTCAAAACTACAGCACCAAATGTTTGTCAATGACCCCAACAGTGCTTTTCTTCATCCGACTCAAAACCGCAGTTGCGACGTCGTGACAAAACTTCGTTTGGACTTTCCTGGTTCTACAACAGCTGAGTAACTTACCGAACGAATCATTTCAATTCACCGTTTGGTTCTGCGTCTTCTTATTCACGATGCCGGTTTATGTTCACAATGTATATGAACCAGGCAAGGCCGAGGAAAGAGTCATATTCTATGATTTACTGATCTCCAACACTTTGCATTCGAGCGCAACACATCTCGTATTTGGTTCTTTCAACACAACACTCGACCCAGCATAACTATCAATGCTTCGAGTGGAACAATTCGGCACGAACCAATTCGTTTGGCTTGTTTGGAACGGCTTTCAAAGTTGGGTGTAGTAGATGCTTGGCGAACCCAACATCCGACTGAACGATATTTACACTACCATTACCGCGAAAGAATAGACTAAATCTCCATGTCGAAAGAGCTATTCGATATTGTCTACAAAATATCGGAATATTTCCGTCCACGACATGCGGGAGATTATCTGGCGCTAAAAGTAAATTTCGCAAATCCAGCTCAAACTCCAGGACGAGGATATTGCATATGTTCAATAAATAGGACTATTTGAATGTCCACAAGCTGTCGAAGCAATCAAGTTGGAAGCAAATTTGGTGCTGGAACAGTTACGGACAGCTTTAGATCCCGGAAAAATGTGGAAAAGTTGGAAGACGAAAATCAAGAAACAACTTCGAGAAATTGAGAAAAAGATTTGACAAGATAGCCGACGTGATATTGATTATATCCAGCGTGTTTTGTAAGCCGCAGCAGCTCGATATCGCACTCAGGGCACCAATCAGTCGTCCACTTTCCGAAACGAGTCCCGACATTTCAGAAATTCGGTCGAAAACAATGCCAAACACAACCAAGACGAAAGCTTCGATCATCACGGAAAGCATATGGAGGGCTCCTCCAAGAATATTTTATGCCCTCTGAATAGTTCTTTTCGTCGCGTGCGTATCGAAATTGACAGAAAAATGTGAAACCGGGACATCGAGTCCGAGGAGATTATTGACGAATTTAGAAATCATCGGGCTGGTGTCATGGGCTCTCTTTATAGCTCCGAGACCGACTCATATAATTCATGTGAAAGAAAGCAAGAAAGCTACGCGATTCGATTCGAGTTTCCCTTGCGTCTGAAGAGCAAGACCGTCTCTCAACTCGCTTAAGTACGGCTGAGATGGCGGACGCGATGAAGCACATGCGGGGTGATTCTTCTCTAGTTATTGATGGACTACCAGTTTCATCTCATCAGCTTGATCCGAGAACGTTTGGTGAGTGTCTGAAGATCGTGTTCGTATATCAGCTCGAAAGAGGTATCTTTCTTCGACCAAAACGTCACTCGGCAATCACCTTGTTGCACGAAAAGGGATCACGAGGTGATCCTGGTAGCAAGCGATCGATAGCACTAGTTTGTGTCGATTTGAAAGTACATTCAGAAATGTTGGCGTATAGATTGCAGCGGATTTTGGCAAAACTGATCCACCAAGATCAAAAAGCATTAGTGCGAGTAAGTTCGATGCTTCACCATATTCGACATCTTACCGAAATCCAAGACTTGGTCACTCATCGTGGGGAGGAAGCATATGCGACTTTTCTCGACTTTGAGAAAGCTCATGGCCGGGTCAATCGGACGTACTTGTTTCGTGTTTTGGAAAAAATGGGCTTTGGACAATGTTTTATCGACTCGGTTCGTCTTCTGAACAACAACACGAAGGCGCAGTTGATGATTAACGGAAAGATTGCACCGTTCATTACATCACAACGTGGAATGAAACAAGGCTATACTCTCTCCGCATTACTTTTTATGATGACGATCAAACCTCTGACAAATCTACTTCGACAACATGAAGAACGCGGTATTTGGATCAATGACACGACTGGTGGGACTGTATTGTTTTTTGCGCTTAAGATTCGACATTGCTTTCGGAGACACCAATTGATCTTTAGACGCAACTCGAACTCGTTCAAGTCTATTGCGATGGATCTGGTGAGAAACTCAACTTGAGCAATCATCCTTTCTCTCATTGACTCGGATCATGCGGTGTCCACGTATTCCCAATTTGACCATACTGGGTCCGGAGGATTCACTCAAGTATTTGAGTATTCCGTTCGTCCACACACCGACTCATTCGATGCTAATTGCAACTCTCGACAAGCGTTTTTATGACATATGGTTTCGACGTCTAAGAACTGTGCGTGGTCGACAACGGGTTGCACAGACCATTATTTTGTCACGTCTGTGGCATTACACGATGCACTTATACATACCAGCATAGACTATCGGCAGTGGTACCCGGTGCTTGATCATTTTGTGTTTGGTCGTAAACACAAAATAGACTCAAGCCTGGTCAGCTAAGAGTTTTTATATCTCCGTCGACATCCAATGCCTCGACAAAAAGTTCCGCGGATTGGAAAAGTGCTTCGACGGAATTATGACAACCTATCCAACCTTCCTTTGGACCACGCATTTTAAAATGTGGTCTCAGCTGGATTGGAGCATTACAATTTCAGATCTGAATGTTTTACAACGCCGTCAGTACTACATGGAACACCTACGTGCTTTCATGCGACCAAGAATCATAATATCAGTCTGCTAGTCGGAATACGAGTACGCAAAACGTTTGGTACAATCATTTGCGTCGTGGACGAACTACATCGCACATTTCGAAAAATACTCGCTACACTTCTCGAGATCGAAGTCTTCAAAACGTTTTTCGAGTAAATGACTTTTTTCGAGTAAGTGACAAATGGTCAACGAAGGACAATTTCATCAACATTAAAACGAGAAAGATGTGCATATCGGATATAAAGTTATTGAGTCGACTACTCATGGAAGACACTCAGAAACTGCAGCGTGTCCGCTCGATGATTGGTCTTATCACTTGGATCCGATGTAACAACCTCCATTGTACATGCATGCATATTTCATATTTAGTTGGAGAATTGGATTAGCCAATCAAATAGGTGAACCAGGACTCCTTAATTAAAAAATCTCACTTTCCATTTTTTAGCAAATAGAGCTTCGCCAGCAAATATCTTCCTTTGCTTCCTCCCCCTTCCTCCTGCGGGCGTTACAACTGGTAGCACTTGTTGGTCGTATAATTCAAAGATCGTTGGTCGTACAATTCAAAGATCGTTGGTCGTACGGAAGGAGTTTTTCTTACGCACTGTTTAGCGTCACGACATTGGGAAAGCCGCTCGCCGAGTGTTTGTCGTTTGTTTATGTTTGGTTGGACTCTTTTTTGTTTTTTTTATTATCATGACGTCATTGAACCCTCAAGGATGGTCCCCCGACGCCATCACGAAAACATTGATCGAATTAGTCGAAAAACAACAGCAATTGCTTGAAGCTATGACCAAGCGTGAATAAAGTTGAAGGGATCAGCTTAACTCAATTCCATGGTAAAATGGGCGAGTCCGTGGATCTGAACTTTGAGCAACTGGCTCAATACTTCGAAGCAAAGAATATCGACTGGCGCGATGTCAGTCAAAGCGCTCGTGTTTTGGCAATCACGACCGCCAATTTCAAAGGGAATGCCGCAGCTTGGTACAAGTTGAACAAGCCATATATCAAAGACGTGCAAGACCTCATCGTTTAAGTAAATGAAGAGTTTGTACCCCCTGATCTGCAAGAACGCTTGCGTGATCAATTTTACGCACTCAAACAGAAAAGTTGTCCAAACCTGGAAGTTTATATTTCAGGTTTCCGTAAAGCTATCATGCAAGTTACGGAAATGAGCGAGTTGGATAAAATTACCTATTTTACGCGCGGACTAGTAAGTCCCACACGGGAAGTGCAATACCGCCGGTGTGCCACAGTTTCACAAGCCATGAAGATTGCGTTGGAGTATGATCGATCTCATAGTGTCCGCGGGAAGAACTACCGTCCACCGGTATACTCGCAAGACCGATCACGTGCAACTTTCAATCAACATTATCACCATCAACAACCTGCATCACCGCACGTGCAAGAGAGTAACCCGGAACCAATGGAGATTGACTCAGGGTTTACCAAACATCGTCGCTCCTCATCATCATCAGCTTCGTCGTCGAAGAAATGTCGCTACTGTAAGAAGCCCGGTCACGTCATCGAACACTGTTACAAGCTGAAGAATAAGGAGAAGCAAGCTCATAGCGCTCGACATGAACAAGCGGCTGCAAGCTTCTATGCTTCCACGTCTCCAAGAGCGACTTACTCGTTACCTTCTATGACAAGTTCCGGGAACGAAGTGGAAATTATCGAAATGGAAGAGATTTCGACGTCGACTATGGATCCGGTGCATCCAGAGAATGAACTTATTCGTAAACAAGGAACTTGTGATGGAACGCCTGTCACTATTTTGTTTGATAGCGGTGCAACCTGTATTGTAGTTCGTCCCGGCTTGGTGAAGAAACTGACACAATCTGGTGTCTCCCAAGTTACACGATTTGGTGGAACTTCCACTAGAGCCCGCTCCATCAAAAAGGGTGCTGCGACTATCGTGCTTGATCGATATAGATTTCGCAATTTACAAGTCATGGAATGGCCATTGGGTTCTGCTCATGACGTCATCTTGGGAAAACCATGGTTTACCAAGTTTCAAGCTCAACTTGATTGGCGTTCTCATGAAATTTCATTTCCACATCAGTGCGTGCCTTCGAGATGCACTACTGGGGATAAAAGAAATGAAATCGATATGTAAATTGCTGTAGTTGACTTCAAACGCCAAGTAAAGAAGCATGAGTACTACGAAGTGTATCGCGTAAAGATCTGCGCTGTTATGACGGAGAGTGATACAATACCTCAATCAATTACTACACTCTTGCACAAGTTCAAAGATGTCTTTCCAGAGAAACTTCCGGATGGACTTCCACCTTCACGTCGGGTGGACTTTGATCTTATCATGAAACCGGATGCTGTACCTAGCAACCGTGCACCGTTTCGCCTATCTTAGGTCGAACAAGATGCACTTGACATGTTTGTCGCGGAAAAGCTCAAGAAAGGTTGGATCGAGATTTCTGACTCCCCATGGGTATCAAATATATTTGGTGTACCTAAGAAGGACCCCATCACTGGTCAAAACATATCACGATCCGAGTGGGTACGCTCGGACAACGCACATCTACCTCTTCGATGGGTTATTGATTACAGTTACGTCAATTCGCAGACGCTCATTCCGAAGATACCACTTCCTCGCATTGACGAGCTTTTTGATCAGATGTGTGGTTGTGTCATCTTCTCAGTTCTGGATCTGGCCCAAGGGTATCATCAAATGCGAATCGCATTCAAAAGCCGCAAGTATACCGCCTTTCGCAAACATGCCGAAACTTATCAGTGGTGCGTGGCTCCTATGGGATTAGCTGGTATGCCTGGTGTTTTGTCGCGTCTCATGCGAGTACTTTTCGCGAAATACAACTTCATTGTTGTCTATCTAGATGACATTTGTGTGTTCTTCACTAGTCTGGACGAACACGTTGGATATCTTGGCATTCTGTTTGGAGTTCTTCGGTGTGAGAAGTTATTCTGCCATCAGTCCAATGTCATTTGGCCAGTCAGAAGTGAAGTTACTAGGTCATACAATTTCGGCTAAGGGACTTACAGCGGATACTCGGAAGACAGAAGCTATTTCGAAGTGGCCGACTCCTACAAATCAAAAACAACTATTAAGTTTCTTGGGTTTGGCTGGCCACTACCGTCGATTTATTCGTGACTACGCAGCTCTTGCGTTACCACTTGGCCCTCTAGTCAAGAAAGAACATGTTTGGGAATGGAATGATGACCAGACTCATGCGTTTGAGCAACTCAAGGCCGCTCTTCAAGACGCACCTGTGTTGAAATTACCAGATCATGCCAAACGATTCATTGTGACAACGGAAGCCTCTGGCTATTGTGTTGGTGGTGTTCTTTCTCAGCTTCATTCTGGTGGCGATCATCCCATTGCATTATTTTCCAAGAAGCTGGGGATTCATGAGCTTAATTGGCTGACACATGAAAAAGAACTTTTTGCAATCAAGCTTTCATTGGAAAAGTGGCGTCATCATCTTTATGGTCGTCAATTTGACATCTACACTGACAACACGGCATGCAAATGGTTTCTGCATCATCCGAAAGTTTCACCAAAGCTGGCTCGATATTTGACATTCTTTTCGCAATTTACATTCAAGCTGCATCACGTACAAGGTCATTTGAATGTGGTAGCCGATGCTTTATCACGTTAAGGTTTCGAATTATCAACGGCACGGGATGCTATCAGCGACTTTAATGTTGGTGATTAGACGCTTGCAAATGGAGATATACATGGAAAATCCAGTACGTTGCGTTCTATAAGCGCTACCGAGCCTTCTCCTGGAACTGTTAATGTCACACAAGAATCTTACAATTGGAGCTCGCTTGGTTGGTCAAATTCGGTTTGTAAGGAATTTGCGAGTGGATATCGTACTTGTCCAGATTATGCCGAGCACTTCAAACGTCCAGACTCACTATATGTAAAAAACGAAGGTTTGCTTTACTTCAAGTCACAAATGATGATGCGTGTGTGTGTACCAAGCACACAAGATAAATATCTTCGAACTTCTATCATCTCATGCTTTCATGACTCCAACATTGCCGCACATCCTGGTGCTCAACGAACATTTTTACGCATCGCTCAATGGTATCATTGGCCTACATTGAATCAAGACGTTCGCGATTACGTACGGAGTTGTGAAACATGCACTCGCTGGAAACACAGCAACGCTCGCAAGAATGGAAAAATGATTCCAATCCCGATTCCGGAAGAATGTTGGTCAGTTATCTCTATGGATTTCATTACGGGATTACCGAAATCAAACGGATTTGATGCTATCATGACATGACAATATCGGGCGTGCAATCGCAATGATGATGTTCATATGACAGCGTGTCATTTCTTTGATTGTGTCATTCGTCATCATGGTCTACCATCGGTAATTATCAGCGATCGATATTCCAAGTTTGTTTCGAAGTTTTGGTCCTCTCCTGCTAAGTTGATGGGAATTCGTCTGCATATGACAACTTCATATCGGGCACAGGCCGACGGACAAAAGGAGCGTCAAAATCTGATTTTGGAAGACGCTCTACACTGTATGATTTCGTATCATGGACGTGATTGGTCCGATTTTTTAGGGACAATTGAATATGCTCATTCCACTCTCGTCAGTGCATCAAGTGGTATGTCACCTTTCGAAATTGATACTGGTCGCAAGGAACGCAATCCGTTGAATCCGCTAAGTACTCCTAGCGTCACAACTTAAGTGCAACATGGAATCGCTGAGTATGCAAAACATTTTCAAAACCGTCGTCAAGAAATCATTGATCTAGCTACGAAACATTTGCTTCAAGCTCAGGATCGTCAAAAGAAGTACTATGACGAAAAACGCACTGAGATTACCTTTAAAATTGGAGATTTGGTCATGTTGGATACTCGTCGCATTCCTGCGAAACATGTGACACAAGAAATTGATGGGAAACGCGCCAAATTAGCTGCTCGCAAAGTTGGACCATTGCAAATTATTAAAATGGTCAACTCGAATGTTGCGCAATTGAAGCTTCCGCGGAGTATGAGTCGTTTGAACTCTACTTTCAATATTGACGTGCTGAGTCACTATGTGGGAAATCTACCGCGATTTCAAACTCGTCCGATTCCGAAATCATCCCGACTTATTTTTGACGAGGACAGTGATGACACGATGCACATCATTGAACAGCTTCTTCAGAAGCGTCAATTCAATCGTAAACCTGAATGGCTCGTGAAATGGCATGGATTACTCGAGCACGAAGCTACAAGCTCTACCGCGATTTCAAACTCGTCCGATTCCGAAATCATCCCGACTTATTTTTGACGAGGACAGTGATGACACGATGCACATCATTGAACAGCTTCTTCAGAAGCGTCAATTCAATCGTAAACCTGAATGGCTCGTGAAATGGCATGGATTACTCGAGCACGAAGCTACAAGCGAGCGGGAGAAAGATATTCGTCATGTTTCTCATTGGAATGTTCTCATCGCCGATTTCAAGAAGCAACAACGAGAAGTCAATTCCGGGAGGATGTAACAATCTCCATTGTACATGCATGCATAGTTCATATTTAGTTGGAGAACTGGATTAGCCAATCAGGTAGGTGAACCAGGATTCTTTAATTAAAAAATCTCACTTTCCATTTTTTAGCAAATAGAGCTTCGCCAACAAATATCTTCCTTTGCTTCCTCCCCCTTCCTCCTGCCAGCGTTACATCCGACCAAACACAGCGGGCAGATCGTTTTATGTGTGATTCTAAAGCAAGGTGAAGAAGAAGCGCTTTTTCTATCCATTCCTCGCTCTCAACTCTAATGAGTCGTCCGGAAACCTCCGAGCCAACCAAGACTCATCCGATGTTCACACATTGGTTATTTTCATGTTAAAGGCTAATACCGAAGGTGAAGTGAATGAGCACTTGAAAAGTTATATCAAGTGATTAAAGCGACAACATGCCCATGAAGTCGAACAAACAATCAACCATGATCTCAATGATAGAAACGTGCATCAGGATAATTTGGTGCGACAAGTCCTGATCGAAAAGGTCAAGAATACTGCAATGGAACAATGGGCAACTGGTGTACCAAAACTGTCATAGTGTACATCAAGTTGGGCCAAACGCGTCTCAGCTTAATGTGGTAAAGAGGACACACCAGACACTGATTGGAACGAGAAGGACTGTAAGCAAATTGGATTTCAGAGGTCGTTATTGGTGCATACACTAGAGAATGCAATTTTTATCAAGAATTGTGCATACTACCAAGATGCAGCATTTACACCATAAAAAGCTTTAATTGGCTTTGAGCCGGACATCCATCACCAGTGAGCGTTTGGGTCCTTGCCGTACTGTCATGTTACCGTCTCGAGAAGAGAGAAATGAGCATGAACTCTAAAATTGGATTCTTTTTAGGATACTGCGAAGAGATAGTGGGTTGTAACGTGTACATCCCTACCGAACACTAGAAGGAATTCGTTTCAGATTTAAGAATTGATATATCAATTAGTACAAGAACCGTCATGAATTCTAATGAAGTCAAGAGATAGTTACAGGCATTTGATGATCTCATGGAAGAAGGAGAAGTAGACGACCTTACTGAGGAAAATCGAAACGTATCTCATCAACTGGCCGACAACGACGCCAACGGTAAGCAGTATGTGGGCAGCAATGTTGATATGGAGTCATCAGTGACCTGCGACGATGTCGCCATGAAATCAAAAAACTTTTCAAGGGGACAGTATCAGGCGAATATCAGGCGGTGAAGACACCATCGGGTGATCTTATAGCGAAAAGAAACTCGTGCGGGAAGACTTAATTACTGAGCAACAGTGCCGTACCTGTATACAATGACTTCGACGAAACGTGGGAAAGAAAAACTGATGAACTTTTTCGCGAAGATGCGGCAAGTCTTCCTACAAATGATGAACAGGATGAACAGGATGAACAGGATACTCAAGCTGATCTCAAGCTCAGATTGGGATGCGGAGGCCAACAAAGTTTTTGAAAATGATCTTGCTACTAGTAGAACTGATAGTGATCTCGAGGATTGGGATGCTTAGTCATTCGGTCACGTCACAGATCTGGATACAGTGAACATAATTCTAGGCAACTGGCGTGACGATGAACAAAAAAATGAATCGTTTATCGACCAAACGACGAACCCAAACTAGAAACGGACCACATCACTAAGCAACAACTAGCAATCCCTTATCGTCGAGTCAAAATCTCTATAAGTTATCACCAAGCTATGCGTTCAAAACACACAAAATTGTGCCGCAATACGATGGATACCGAAATGGCCTCATTCAAAGCCAAAGAAGTGCTAGGGAGATCCCGCATTCGGATATCCCAGGAAAACAGCAGACTATCATAACGATGTGGATCTTCGTTTTGAAGACAGATTAGTTAGGCTACGTGGTGCGGTTCAAGGCACGACCTGTGGCGATGGGTGATAAGAAAAGTCCTGGTATAAATTTTACCATACTTTATCCTCTGTGACACGCATGGCCACATTAAAGATGTGCATTTGGTGTGTATGTTCCAAGATCTCACAATCAATTAAAGTGACAGCAATACCGCCTACCCCGATGCCTCTTTGAGCATCAAAAAATTCCTGAATGAAGTCGAAGGCTATCCTTGCAAAAACGAAAAAATTATTTACATCACTGAAAAAGCACTTTACGGATTACGTCAATCTGGAAGGGAGCCGAAGCACGAAGTGAGTTGCTGGTTTATTGACTATGTATTTGTGCAATGTGAGACAGAACCATGTCTCTACTTCTACGATCATGATGGTGAATATACTATTATACTTCTCTATGTGCATGACATTTTATGCGCAACCAAAAGTCTAGAATTCAAGATCAAAATATTTGAGCTGCTTGGTAAGTGTTATGGGTTGAAGGACCAAGGTCTTTTGAACACGAACTAGGGTGTGCAGGTGGAACAGAATGATCATGTTCACCAGGATCCAACAGACAAAGTATTGCCAAGAAATTATTGAGCGCTTTAATTTTCGTAATGCCCGCCCAAGTAGAATTCCAATGGAGACCAACACACTTCTGAATATATTGGACAAAACTATGAAACAAAGGAAACAAATACCCGAAAATGGAAAGACTTTCCATACCGAGAGCTCGTCAGGTAGTTGATGCACCTCGAAACGTGTAATAGACCTGACCCCGCATCTCCCGTTGGACAACTGAGCCACTACGTGCAAATACTTACGCAGTAGCACATCGGTGCCGCGGAAAAAGATTTCGGGTACCTGATTGTTACGAAGAAACTAGAAACTTTATACTCTGGAAACATGGCAGAAGTTCAACAATCAGTTTTTACTGTCGACGGGTACTGCGACTCTGACTGGGGAAATGACTCCGACACACGGCAAAAGCGGTACCGGATTCGTACACTACTTTGCTGGAGGTGCAATATTAACAGCTTTCAGACGCAAAAACATTGTGGCCTAGTCAACCTCAGCAGAATATGCCGTGGCACGCGAAGCTTGTATGGACGGACTGGGGCTCCGAAATTTTTTACTGCAAATTTTCTCGATAGCAAGCCTACTTGCCGTTTGGGGATTGAAAATCAAGTGGCCTATGTCATAGCAATGAACTCTTCGTACAGCCGTAGAAAAAGGCATGTTAAACTGCGCTGGCATTCCAGTCGAGACCCAGTGGCAAAATAAAATGTGGAGTTAGGGAAAGACAAGACTGATTTCAAATGCATCTGATATCATGACAAAACCTTTCGCCAGTGAAAGACTCGTAATATTAAGTTCAATGATCGGTCTAACCAAACTGCGCCTTTCCAAAGTGATTGACTAACTTTGGAGGAAGGTGCGTTGGACACCGCATCTAGTGAAAACAGTGACGGTAAGTTGAAGATCTCCACTGATGGAAGATCACAATCTCATGAAAAGTCGTAGACATTGAAAGGTCGGAGAGAAAAATAAACATAAGATAGTTTCTAGGGAGTCACCAATATTTTTCCTCTAAACAAGAAGTCTTTGTGTACAGTTTTTTGTGCGGTTCCCAACAGAGGACCATTGACGATTCGAAAGGGCTTCTGGAACCTGAAAGACGCCTATACTAATCCTGTGAGCTATCAAAAGTGTACGCGATTGCTATCGACTGCTTCGCTGACCTTTGGGGGTAACTTCCTATATAATGATAGAAGCTTGAGAGAGATAGCATCAGCAGTCAAACATTTCAGCTAGAAACGTTTCCTGCGTGGTACACGGTGCTCTAATCGCCACATAGCTCCTGAGATCATTCGGTCCTAAATAATTGCAATGTTTGATGAATCGATTCGCGTCCATTCGATAATCTTGATTGAGTGTCGAGAAAGATCTGAGGACACGTGATAGATCAAGTGCAAGCAAATAAACAAACTGTTTATGATTCGGTCTGGCACATATCCAATGTAGGTCGAAAGATCAAAGATCACCTTTATCTTCTCCGTGTGCGATATGATATAGAAGTAACTGCTTTCGTATATCTGGAAATAGAGCGAGCGTACCTTTTCACTAAGGTCGACAAAAGCGCTTTTTAATAAAGAATTATTTGATCGTAGTAGCGATCTGGAGGTTTACTCTGTAGTACGGCAGAAAAGTCCTTTGTCATGAACGACTCGATACCAAGAACTTGCGTATACGTAAAAAGTAAATATGTCGAAAATTTACCCGAATCTGTTGAGCGTTGTAAGCGTGGAGGTGTGCCATCGAAAATTTAAGTTAGTAATGCTAAATACATGCAGTACATATGCATAGATGTCTTAACTAACTTTCTTGAGTCATAGAAATTAAACCCACTGTAATTAGGGAGCAGCCAAAGCAACTAGTTTCCTTTGCAGTAATCAGCATTCAGCTGGAGTGGTACCTAGTGGGGCAGTCATTTGTAGAATGTAGAAACATCAAGAAGCCTTTACAATGACATCGACTCTTGGTAGCATTTAGTTTTGCATAGCAAAAAGAGATAAACGGGAAGTGGACGTTCCTTCTTGCATAAAACTACTGGTTGACCTTGAACTCAGTCGTCTTACTAAACAGTGGCAAGGTGATTTGGGTGACTTCGTAGGTCATGACGTTTCACGGAACATTGTAAGATGAGAGCAATCCAAGCGGAAACTTTCCAGTGATCCATAATGCTAGGTAAAAGATAATGGTCTAAGTTCAGGGCCCTGTTCTTTCAATCACGAGGGAATTTATAATCGGACTATGTTCTAATGTTTTAAGATAAATGCAACCTGCCACACCCGAGGATAATTTTTTGAACATTATGTTAAGAGAGCTGCTATCCGGACCCCCTCCGTTTGCTAAGCGGACCCCCCCCCTCTCCTCACATATGTTTTATATATTTTGATAAACACCCCCCTTATTTAGGTTATTAAATAGATTACATATTATTGCGCAGCATATCCTGAACGGGACACCCCTTGCCCTATACAGCACATACATGCTACATGACCGCGGCCTATTCTCCTCCTTAACGTCTTCCTGTTGGAATATGATCGATTTGTGGTCCACGCGACATTTAAATAGTTCGACCAGGGGCGACTGTCCGTCGCTATTGTTGAATCAAAGGGGTTGGAATGAGAGACGCGACGTTCCGGAAAAGTGAAAAGTGCGTTTACTAAGTTTTAGATTCCTAACTACAGTAAATGTAATAATAGAATCTCCCGCATAGCCTTTAGTTTTCAATGTGGTCTACACCATCATCAACACTCTCCCTCGACTTGCAATCTCCAACATTTGACTTCTTTAATAACTCTTGGAATTGCTTTGTCGCTAGTGGCTTGGTCAAATAATCGGCCAATTGACACTTTGAATTAACGTACTTCAATTCGATGTTTCCGAATTTAACTTGTTCACGGACAAAATGATGACGAATGTCGATGTGCTTTGCTCGACTTTGATACCCATCATTCTTTGCAATAGCAATTGCACTCTGATTGTCCTCATACACAGTAATCGCCGACTCTTTTTGAATTCCCAACTCTTCCAGAAGACTCTTGATCCACATGACTTCTTGGATACAAAGAGATAGTGCGACATATTCTGCTTCGGCGGTACTTAAAGCGACAGCTCTCTGTAATCTTGACTTGAAAATAACAGGTGATCCATTCATCATGACCATGATACCTGACATACATCGTTGATTTTCCTTGGATGCTGCCCAATCTGCGTCGCTATACGCACAAACCTGTAGATCTTGGATAAATCGAAACCAAAGCCCACATGTTTTGGTCTCCATAGCTGACATACAGCAAATGTAATACCAGGCCTTGTTCCATTCGCAGTGTGAAGTAATGATGCAACCATCGATCGAAAAGGCCGCTTCTTCATCCGATGGATCTGCGGTCTCACTTTTCGTCAGTGACTGACCCACAACCGTTACGTTGTATACTGGTTTCGAGTCAACCTGATTGAACTTGTCGATCATTCCCGAAATGCATGCTGCCTGGAAGATCTTCATCACTCGCTTACTTTGACTTTACTCAGCTTCCATACCAAGAATATATCTCACTTGACCAAGTGTTTTGAGTGAAAACTCTTTCCTCAATTGCAGCATGATCTTGTTGATCATTTCCAAACTTCTTGCTCTAATCACCATATCCTCAACATACAACGCAATGTATGTGTAGTCATGTCCCACTTGTCGAACAAAAATGCAAGATTCCGTCTTGCATCGATTGAATCCTAGTTTTATCTCAAAAATATTTGAGATCAACTTGTACCATGCGACAGCTGCTTGCTTTAGACCATATAAACTTCTGTTCAACTTGCAAGCATGGTTTGGTTGAATTGATACTCCTTCCGGTGGCCAGATGAATACATCTTCTGCCAGAGTTCCATTCAGAAATGCCGTATTCACATCATATTGCTGCACATGATAAACTCGGTGACAGCATAATGCCAAAAATACACGAATTGAATTCAAACTTGCAACAGGAGAGTACGTCACAAAGTAGTCGATGCCTGGGGTTTGTCGATAACCAAGTGCGACAAGTCTTGCCTTATAACGTTGTATTTCTCCTTTTTCATTCTTCTTAATTGAAAATACCCACTTGGTGCCGATCACTTTCTGACTTGGTGAACGTTTTACTACGGTCCAAGTTGACTTATCCTCCAAAGCTGCCAATTCCTCTTTGATAGCTTCAAACCACTGCTCCGCTTCTGGTGATTTCCTTACACCTTGATAGCAGCCTGGTACTTCCAACTCTGCATTAGCTTCTTCATCTTCGAGTCTGTATCGTTTCTTCGATCGTCCATTATCTTCAACTGAATCGCTCTTATAAGGTACGATTGCGTCTGAGGGACCACCGTTCATGAGTGCTAATTGCGGATTCCCTCTCAGATTGTGCCGTCAAGAATGCGTACCACAATCAAGACCTTCATCATCATATCTTCTCTCCCTCGGCACCATAGCCGTATTGGAGAAATCGTCGATTGAAGCACTATCTCCAATGTCCATATCCATATCATGCGTTGTGACCACGTCAAGCTGCGATGATGATGGCTGATGCGTTTCCTCCATTTCAACATCAACATTACGTCTTGGTACAATGTTATCAACTTGTACATCCTCATCATGTTTGCGGTCAATTTTCGTACCATATGCCTGCCCCAAGTGACCATCCACCACTTGAACGTACTAGATCTTGTTCGATACTTCGAATATAGCTATTAGCACTATCACCAATTTGTTTGTTCTGGAATCAATCACTCGATAACCCTTTGTCATCGTCGAGTATCCGACAAACATACAAGAAAATCCTTTGTCATCCAGCTTTTGTCTCCTTGCCTTGTCGATGTGTGCAAAACCCTTGGATCCAAAAACACACAAGCTGCTCAAAATCGGTCACATTCTTAAGCACATTCAATAGGTGTCTTGGATTTCCAAACTGAGCATGGAACGCGATTGGTGATATACACCGCTATATTTATTTCTTCCGCTCATCCCTGCTTGTCGACACTCTTTCACGCTATCATACATCGAGCTCGCTCCATCAATGTACAGTTCATTCGCTCACCAACCGTTTTGCTGAGGCGAGTAAGAGACAGTTGTTTGGTGTATAATTCCGGCGTGGCGACAAAGGTATGTGAACTTCTTGTTGATGTACTCTCCCCCGTTGTCGGCTCGAATACACTTGATCTTTTTGTTTATTTGATTCTCCATCAAAGCTTTATATTCCACAAACTTTTCGAATACTTCAATCTTCGATGCTAGGAAATAGGCGACAGTATATCTGGATTAATCGTCGATAAACGTGACAACATACTTTACACCCCCGTGTGATTTGATTTGCATGGGACCCATTACGTCACTGTGTATAAGTTCAAGGACTCCGGAGGTCTTGATCTCACTATTCTTTGATTTTGGGAATGATTCCACATTCATTTTCCCATTTATACATCCTGCACACATTTCATGATCATCTTCTTGATTCAAATCCACGTTCATTCCGGCGACACATTTCCTAACGTTTTTCAGATTCGACATCGATATATGTCCAAGGCGTGCATGCCATAATTCCAAATCTTGTTCCGAATTTGCTTGACTGGCATTCTCCATGCTGGATGAGCATCGCAATGCGTACATCTTTCCTTTTTTCTTGAGATTTGTCACCAGTTGACCGTTTTTCATGATGCTACACCAATGTCCAAATTTAATTTTGAGTCCTCTTGACACCAAAGCTGATACTGACAGTAGTCGTCGATCCATGCCTGGTACCAATGGTACATCATAAATGTTTACTCCAGCTCCATTTTCGAGTGTAACGAGAACGGTTCCAATTTTTGTGGCTGTTAGTTGAAGGGCATTTGCAACAGTGATTTGAATTGATGATTTGAGTTGCTCGAGATCCGTGAATTTTCCTTGAAATGGACTCATGTGACTGCTGGCACCACTATCTAGTAACCAATTCATCTCATATTTTTTGTTTGACGCCATGAATGCGTGCTCGCTACTTGGTTGCCGTCTAGACTGCTGTCGATTTTGACGACATTCCGCTATTCTTTCCAGTACGTCCACATCCAAAACACTTTCCATTGAACTTTTGTGCTGCTCCATCCCGCTGTTTATGGTTTCCTCGTCTTTCTTTTCTGAACTGCTGCTTCGTTGCTTTCAAAACAAGTTCCCCGGATTCCTTTCGTTGCAGCGATTCATATTCACGTTGGATCATTTCTTTCGCTTGTAACATATCCATATTTGGTATGTTTATGATGATTTTTACGATTGAGTCGAATTCATCCGACAGACTGCTTAATAGCAAGATGATTTGCTCGTCTTGATTGAAATTGTCTCCAATCGCAGCCATTCTTGTGTAAATCTCCTCAAATTTCATGAGGTGTTACAATGCATTTCCACCCTTTCCCATTTTGCACTCGTGCACTTGTCGTCTTATTTGTATGCAATTGTGCGTGTTTCGCCGAACGAAAAGGTTTTTCAGGATTTCCCACGCTTCAGCTGTACTTGTAGCTGAGCGAATTAATGACTGAAATTTCGGGCTGATCATTGTCGCAATGATGGCGAAGGCCTTGACGTCATTGACTTTCCCCATTTCGATTGCTGGATCGCCCTCATTTGGAATCTTTAATGCATCGATGTGTCCGTGGAGGTTTTTCCTTGCTAACCTCATCCGAGCATTAAAGTCCCATACGAAATAATTATCTTCACGCAATACGTCGTTCTGGTCCATCGAGCTTGGGCTCATAACCTGTTGAATCAAAGGAGTTGGAAGGAGAGGCGCGACGTTCCGGAAAAGTGCAAAGTGCGTTTATCAAGTTTTAGATTCCTAACTACAGTAAATGTTATAATAGAATCTCCCGCATAACCTTTAGTTTTCAATGTGGTCTACACCATCATCAACAGCTATGACGTCATTGAAACGACCGTGCTGTTTGAAATAGTGCGCGATGTTGTAGTTTGTATTCGGACAGTATACTTAGGAAATGCACATCATAACAGTTAATAACACTACACACATTTTTTGCACCAAAACAAAGAGGCAGGGGAAATTTATACTTCCATCTCTGCTAACAAAGGCAGACTACAGCTCTCAAACTGCCATTTTCTCGTCATGCTGTCCAACTTTTGCTTATGGAAGACCCGCCCAGTGCATGTTACCTTTCTCTCAAAGAGCACGCGGTCAAAGCCTATGCCATGCAGAACGGGTTTGCCGTAAACCGTGCTCGATTAAAGACGAACAAGGTAGGCACGGAAATACGGAAGGTCTGGTTGAAATATACACATGCCCGAGTACACAAAGTTCAAGGGAGCGGCCTTCATCGGACGTCAACAATGAAATCAAATTGCAAGAGGCAATCTGTCATCCAGAGAACAATAAGTGCCCGTGAATGCGCCTATGTCTGGAATTTTGAGGTCTTCTCTGGCGGGCATAGCGGGCACAATCCCGGAGAAGACCCTGCCACATATGCGATAAATCGACCCGAACAAGAAGTGCAAGTGGCGAAAATGACAAAGGCTGGGGCGACACCGCGCGTAATTCTTTCAGCCCCTCGTCAAAACGAATCGTGTTGCTTACTGGTTGGAAAAGATGTGTAAAATACCAAGCAAAGGGTATGGCGTCACAACCTGCCTCAATGTTTACTTGACGAAAGTTCTAAACAGCCTTTTCTAGGTTAGGACCTCTGCGCTCAACGGCCGACGACCAGCCGAGGCTCTTTTGGACAATTATGAGAAGGAAAAAGTCAACCATAAGCTCCGCCAAAGCGATAGTGGAGAGTTGACTTGTTTTATTCTTTGCGCCAATAAGGGCTTTATCACTTGCAGCGGGATTCACGGAAAATGCAGTGCGTAGCACAATCTTCAATGTTACAACAATTATGCGTACTTTATAATGTACCGCTGATCAGCCGCATTGTCTCTTTGTGCACACAGGTCAATATATAGGACTCAACGTACAAGACAAACAGGTAAGGCTTGATGGTTTTGCTAAGCGTTACCAGCGTTAGGCTTAAACTAACGGCCGATAGTATAGATTTAAACTGCATTTGTTGCATGTCGCTGGGGTTACGCCAACAAACCAGACAGTGTCGCTGTCTTACGCCTTCTTTTCCGAAGAAAGCGAAAGAGACTACGTATGGGCTTTACGTCAATTTCGGGACTCCTCTGGACAGCCGCTCAGTTCCGGCAAAATAATTTTTGTCGTGGATCGTGAACTGGCGCGAATTGCAGGTATAAGATGGCGTTCCCAAGTGCTACTGTACTGATATGCTATTAACATATAAACAGGATGTGCAAGCAAGAGCAAAGCGGCACTTTAGCGAGACAGAGGAGTACGACAAGTTCTGGGTCCAGTGGATGGCTCTCTGCAACGCACCTACAGAAGCGGTTTATCACAAGCAATAGGCATTCCTTCTGCCAAGCTTGCCGCTGCAATTGGCAAAATACTTGAAAGACACTTGGCTTGAGAAGCACAAGGAACAATTTGTTACTGCCTGGATCAAAGATGCCCTTCATTTTGGACATGCTATCACGTCGCGTGTAGAGGGGAGCCATGCATTTTTGAAACAGTGGATTGGTGTTTCAACCCTTGACTTGGATAAAGTGTACAGCAAGATTTTCCTCGCTGGAGATGCCCAACGCCGCGAATCAGTCGACAGATCGGTCTTGAACGCATGCAGCTTCCGATAAAACTAGAAGCCCAATTCTGGGGCAACGTCCTTCGCAAAATTTCATCACATACAATGAGCAAGGTATGTGAACAACGCATGCAGTGGTCTGAACACGCTCTCTAAAGTCAGCTTATGAATGTCTTTTTTTGCCAGGGCCACGAGCAATACCTGCTGGCAATCGATCCCAATGTGACAGAGGATTGCAGTAATATTTTGACGGGAACAATAGAACTCCCCTGCCAGCATTCTATGCAAAAGATGTTGGTAAACAATAGATCTTTGGAGGATTCAGACATCCATATGCATTGGTGGCTCCATCAACCACCACCGCCTCCAGATGCATACCAAGGGGAAAATCTCCACCATATTGTGGATTTGCTTGCAACACGATACAAGGTGATGAACGAGTACCAGCAAGCCATGCTTCGAAACACACTTGAAGTATTAGATTCCTCGCACGTATTTTCCATGAACAATCCGGTAGTAGCGCGAAACACGTGGGCGGCCATTGGGTTCGCAAAACCGTTCGTCAACAAGGCGCAATCCTTCGCTTTTTGAGCATGTAGAGTAAAAACGCCGCAACAAGCGAAAATGCGGGCATTGCAAGGATAAAGGACACTACAGGTCCACCTGCCCATTGCTTGCCGAGGAATCTGCCGGTATCAGAACAATCAGCCAAATTGTGAGCAAGCGCAATGTAAGTCAACAGCATTCATGCATGCGGGTTTGCCTTACGATCCCTTTGATACTTTCTAACTGATAGTTGCCGTTTTTCCAGACTCATCCCATCTCAAGGACAATTACCAATAGCGAAAAAATTGGAACGTGCAAGAAAAGGGTGATGAGGTAAGCCAAAATGATTCTTATATGATTTCTTCTTACCGATTTCTTCCAGGCCATTAAAAGTGATAGCGATTCCGCCGACGAAGTCCCGCTCGCCCAAGTTTTCTGCGCGGAAATATTGGCCCAGCTGGGAGACCTAAAATGAAAATGAGTAGATAGGTATGAGCAGGTGGGAATTTGGAGTGTACAGGCTAGGGAGAATTTTATCCGTCGCTCTTATTTTTCCCATTCATTACACATCCTTACAAATCAATCAGTAAATCAACGATAGATTCAGCAGCCATAACATTTTATTATTTAAATCATACGTCGATCGAAATTCTTGTCAACGCATCTCCCTTTACCAAAACTGAAACGCCGAACTCAACGTAAAGAGGGTGTCCGGATAGCAGCTCCTTATATTTATATAAAACAAATGCTCATTTTATCAACTGTCCACTTGTCCACATGGAGCAGTTTACTTTATTTTGGGCTAGATTATGTTTTTGATGCGATGCAGAAGAATCGCGCTCACTGTAGACTGTTCGATCATCTCACCTAATACAAGCAAGCAAGGTCATGTAAATCTGGAGTACAGCGACGTCAGTGTTTTTGATCAAATCACATCATGAGACATCGCAACATCAGTCTATTCATTGGTCCTATCGCTTCCATTTATTTTGTTTTTATACTGGTTGGCTTTAATGTAGGTAATTTTGTACGTCGTTTTCGAAAAGCTTCCGTGTCTCAAATTTTATCGACTTCCTTAAAAAGTATGTGCTGTACAGTACAAGACAATTACACACATGTGAGCGATATTTGCAATGAACGTTCATGCTTGTATGACACTTCCAGTTATATAAACAATTATCCTCCGATATCGCTGTATCAATCAGTAATATTATCTCCTTTGATACGCTCAGATGCAGCAAATGACTCCACTTTGAAGAAAAGGCAGCATCTCACTTAGGGTAAGTTGCGGCCGACCAATTAAAATTGAGAGTGAGAATCTTATCCCGTCGTACAGCTCTGCCAAAACAATAGTAAAGATTGGTGGTTGCTAGAAAGTCTCACGATTTATTTTTACACGTTATGCGGGTTCAACAAATCCTGTCCGTGCTTTTGATACATTCAACCGGATACCAAACTGCCCAATCTTCTCCTTATATGAGAACAAATATCGTCAGCACCACTTTCAACGTTGGAGATACTAACTTGTTAATTTGTCAACACTGCCTTCTATCTACAGGAGGTGCCACTCGGGCAAAACTCGTGAAATTTTCTAAACCACCTTACTTAAGTGGTTCTACTCATGCGGATTTTGAAGTCACTGCCTCAGAATTTGGTTTTGTGACTATCGAGCAAATATGTAGGATACGCACAATATGTGGTCCACTGGAAGTTCATCGCTCAGAATATAAAAACGACCAACCAATCGTCTTGCAAAGTCGGGTGTCAAGGTCTATCTTATGCCTCGTCAGCCACGCAACGACCACAAAATGCAGAGACTGCTTGAAAGAAGCTAGCGATTCACCATTTTTGGGAAATTTTCGTACATCATCAGTACAACTACGCAATTTATTTACATTGCATATTCTCTTCACAGCAAAAGAAGCTGAGTATATCGTTCAGTCATGCAGTGCGTCGCTAGCTTGTATCGGAACAATGGTGGAACTTCAGGGCAACGTATGTCGTTTTCTGGTTCCCGAAAATGTAAGTCCTGATATTACATGGAAAGTAACGAACGGTCTCCCTTGGTCAGGACCCACTAGTACTGATGGATTCAAGAATCTTCAAGCTAAATACCAATCTGGAACTTTGAAGCACCTGTGTTTGAAAGTTCCTAAACAAGGATTACAAGCAGCAACTCGCTGTATGTATTTGCTTGCGGAACGGATCGATGGGCTCGTTATTATGCTTCATAAGGGTTTGAAAGAAGAACACGTTAATATTATTGGATTCCAAGTTGACAGCTCTTCTGCGGACTCTATAACAGTGTGTGGTAAAAAAATGCTCACGGTAGACCACACCATTTGTAATGAACTCAATGCTCACCAATTCGACACAACTCCGATCAGCAATCAAATTTCTGTTTTGAAAAGTCAGAAAGCACAAATGGAGCAAGCGAATGTCAAGATTGAGTATATCAGTGAGTGCGTCTGGACACGCCACGATCCCGCAATAAGAAAATGCACTTCATGCCTCGGTCGTCTTGGTATTTCAAAAGAATCAATATTGCCGCTCTCACAGTCGACATCTTTGACTCTTTTGGCGACCAACTTCGAAAAAGCAAAACTCGCCAGTTGCATCAATACTGGAAATGATAAAAGGACACATCTTCAATGTGAACACTTCGTTTTTGTCCCAAATTTCATGTGTGAATACGACTTGACACAACCGGAACAAACTTTTTCTTCCCAAGAACAGCAGCAAGGTACCAGATACCCAGTGGCATTCGATAAAGTCGGGTCTAGTTCCAGCTCACGTAATTTCTCTTCTGAACACCTCGCATCATCAATCAGCGATCAACAATCACTTCGGTTATTTGGCAAGCAAATCAACTTAGAACCACCTGTAACGATGGTTTCTTTTAAAGCTGCAAAAGCCTCTGACTGCGCGGCATCTCTTGCTCTGAAGTACACTGTATTAATGATTTCGGTTAAAAAGCAATATGTCTGGATGCTATATGACCGCGTAGAACCTTTGAGTGCTGAATGGTGCACAAATCTTCACATGTGCCACCGTTTGCAACTCGATGTTCATATGTTGCGAGCAGTTTCCGCTGAAGATGTGATTCTAAATTTTTAATTCTTAGCTGAAAGAAGCTGAAAGTGGAGGAATAGGAATGTCACTCAGAAATGGAAAAAAGTAAATATGATATCATATAAACGTTTCCAGCGTAATACAGTATTTGCAGGTCGCCACGTCGCCCAATTATCGTGTATGTCCTTCCGTTACCGCAAGACACGAGATCTTATGTGGTGAGACTTCTTATGACCGTGTTGGTGTGCAGGTTCGTTTAGATTGTCAAAAAGGAGTATGGAGGTAACCTCGAACAATAGCATACATCGTAGATATTCTATTCGAGGCCATCGCTTGCATTTAAATTCCGCATTCACTCGCTCTCAAGGTAGCATCCATTAGTCCACAAAGAAGTTGACAAGGCTGCGCGCTTGCACTACCCTGTCCTGAAAGTGCCTCACTTTAAGGATTTTGTACACATTCAAATTGAAAAAACATGCTCTTACAAGCGCTGGGAATTAAGATACCGTGATCAGCATTCAGCGCAGATTCTATTATTTATGGATCACTTTTGAAATAAGTCGATCGAGTCTATTCTCAGCGAGTCTTGGTATGTCATCATCAACTTTATGACTGTCTAGCAACAAATGATGTTTTGAAGTCTACTGCATATTGGCATCTATTTCGACCTTATACATCATCTTTCAGTCTCTCTCATGACCTTTCATGAAATGTCCAATAGATGCTGGTATCATCGCTCGTATTAGCGTACTTACATCGATAAGGTACAACGGAGAGTATTGGGCTATTTCAATCGTTTCGACCTTTGTATCAGCTCCAGATGCAGTGAGCACATGGCAGAGTACAAAGCGCTGAAACCCAAAACCTTCTTTGGCAGGAAAGAGCCCTCGCTGCTTGGATTGTATGATTACGGTGAGCTCGGGTATAACTTAGGTAAGAATCTTGAAGCGGAGAAAACACTGCAGACTTTTCCTAAAAAAAAAGTCTTCTATGCTGGTTTTCCCTTGGGTCAATGTTAGAAATGACCCCACATTTTTACATCTTACAAACATAGATCAATTGGAAATTATCAACTATTGTCCAGGGATATGTATTTCGAGCTTTAATCGTGAATGAAGCAACAATGTTTCGATAGTTAGTACTTACGCTAGTCTGCATTTTGACATTTTTGCGTCAGGGTTCGTAGTCTCTTGATGTCAGCAATACCATATAGCTCGCCTATAAACTTCTTCATCCTCGCTACGTGATCCTTATCGCGCGTGTGCCTTGTCAAACCTATTTCTTATTAGCCTTTGATTTTCTACCAATTTTAGTTGCCTCGGGTTACCAATTCATTCCACATATTGTCATCGCTCGAGATTGTATACAGTTCAAGTGTACATTGATATGGGAATGGTGACATTCATCGTATCAGGGTATTGATCTATAGTTGAGGATGTACCAAATCCTTACATCACCACCACATTCTTATTACTCACATATTGGATAGCCTCGTGCATCTACATAGTATCGCTCTAAAGTAGTAGCAACGCACTGCCTGTCCTCGCTGAGCACTTCGTTTGCTGCATCGTGTAAAGAAATATTGATGTAAAAAGGGAAAATGAAAGGAATAGATATGCTTGCAGTTGAGCTCATGAAGGAAAGGTGTTATATTTTCTGTCAAGTCTCTCCGATTAGACTGATGTTATGTCTTGGATCCTGGATAATCAGTAATTTACAATTCCTGCTAGATTTTGAACATGCGCAGAAGATACCAAGATTAACTACATTAGTCCAAAGCTTCACCAGGTTGATTTAGTGGAGATATTACGAAGAAGCCGGAAATTCTCAATCAATTTTTCATGATGCTGATCAAATAATTTTCCAGAATATCTTGGGTTTGTTACTGTTTCTGAAAATGACGACGTGACAGATGGAGAAATCTTTCCTGGATCTTGACGATACAGATACTGGAGCGAAATGAGCAACAGGAATATCAGAGCTCTGTCGTGCAAAGTAGGGCTATGCGGTCTATAATGAGTGACTGAGTCCAAGACACGGATCCACGACATGTGCTAGGTTAGTACTAACAAGCTTTCCATCTTCTCATCGCTTTAGCCGTCTAGCTAGAGCAATTATCTGACACTAAGGCGACATCAATGGCGTAGCGTATTGTAGCGATTCAGATGACCTATTCCAACATTGATAGATATATTTAATTTGATGTATATGTCGACAGATTTTGTTTCAAGTGTGTTAAGTTGTACTTGGGTCGGAGATTTGTCAATAATTTGAAAACCCAGCCGGGCGAAATCTCAAGACGTTCCACCTGAGCTTGCACATGGCCTGGCTTTTTCGTCTAAATCTCACAGACATCATGTGTTTTGTTTTGCGTTTGTTGCCCTTTTCCTTTTTTTTTGATTACTTGCAACGAACAAGCCTAATTATTCCTAGGTTCTGCGTTTCTACAATAGCTACTGCATACCTTTCACCATCGATACGGCAAGCTAGCAACCCACGAAGAAAAGATTTACGCGGATGTATAATTTTATGAGGCGCGGACTGCTCAAATATGCTATCTCCTAGAACAACACTTTTCCATGTCATTTTTGCATTCAAATAACTTGAAATTGAACTGACAATGCTGTGAGCATCTCTGCAGGCAAGGATCAGGAGGACATCCATGACACAGTCCGAATGCTACATAGGTATCATTTGACTTCAAAAGAGATTATCGTGCTGAACGGTTTTCGTTCTAACCCTGAATAATCATTGTCCAATGTAATTACTCTTGTCGAGCCTGGCGGTGATGGGCGCATGCTCGAGTAGAAACCTGACGAAGGCGAGGGTAATACTACTAGAATATCCGAAGCATAGCATGAAGGTAGCTCGAATGCCTGGATCGCTTCAGTATCGCTGCTATTATCACAAGAATTCCATGCTGCTTCAAATTGTCTGTATAAACATGGATTTCACGCATGACGAGCTCTGATTGATTCGTCTAGTCGATTTCCCCTTATTTTTTCTGGGATTGGGTACATTTCACATGAGCAACAAACTTGTCTTCTGCTTTTTCAGTGATAAAACACATTCCCTTCAAAGTAGAGAATAAAGTTATCGAAATACAACAAATTTGTCTTTCCTCATCGTCCCATTAAACACAGTCTCTTCAGTAACTAAAATAGGCTTTTGTGCACGTATGGTTCCATCAAATGACTACGAATATCGTAGCAGCGTATTCTGTATGAAGTATTATCACATAGAATCGAATGTAGCCATCGTAGGCTGGCTTTCAAGACCCCATTCGTCACCAAAAAGCTAAAAGCGAACGTCTTATTTGGTGTCAGAATGAGCAAAAGATGTATCATAGGGAAGTCACTCCTTGTTGCTTGGAGTACTACCACAATGAGTACATTAGCTGTTGCGGATCCTTCCAAGTGTCAGCAATCTGTCAGATGATAGCTCGCAGAATGAGTAATTAGTTGATTTTTCACGTATTTCCTCATAACCGCGGTCGTGCTGGTTGATGGATATAGAAAAGAAACTGTTCTGACTTGACTAGTACAATTCTGCCTGTGTCGAAACATCCTGCTGCGATTGTGTGTAAAATATATGATGACGGTAATGATCGGTGACGGTACATTGCTTTATTTAAAACTTTTTTAGGGTCACGATTTCCAGACTTGTCTTGATCAAAAATGGACTGGGAAGGTAGTCTCGCTTTGATAATTCAATACACTGATGTAGATTTGGAGCGGGAATTCGAAAAAATCTCCGCTTTACGATTAGTGGAAGAACCTCCTCCGTTGGTGAGATCGGTACATAATGTAATTACACGGACGTTCGGCGCGGAAGCTGACAGAAACTTATCTGCTTCTGTTTAAAAGTATCCTGCATGCGAGGTTCCGGATTTATCAAGTAGAGGGAAGAATTCTCAGCAGAGTAAATCTGAGTCGAGACAAGATATATCGACAAGAAGTCACATCAAACAAGAGCATTCTGACTTATTTCATATGAACGCGCCGTAAAGTAAATGTTTACAGTGTGGCTTGCAACGTCTTCCACTTTAAATCTGTTTTAGTCAGCCTGAGCACGTTCAAGAAGAAAAGCTAGATGGTCTTGGAAGTACAAGCAAGATCTTGGTGCCGTTGGATTATCTACACAATATACCTCGTCGCTAATTTCTTAGGTGCAGGACTGTGCCTCAACATGTTCAATGGACCGCCTCCGTCAAACGCTGGAAAGCGATGCTTGCAAAAAAGAGGAAGTGCATAAGCGACAATTGTATAAGACTCTTCTAATGCACTCGGATGAACTAGAGCGTTTGAACTTTGAAACAACATCTATTAGTCATGCAGTCCATGCTTTGAACCGAAAGCAAGATCAATCAAATCATGAACTCACCAATTTGCAGGCGCAAAGCAATGAAATCTTTTCTTTCTGCGAGAAAGATGCAGCATGGAGGCAACTCCAACAGAAAAGATGGCTCGAGGTGCAACAGACGGTCACTTCAGTTTTCGAAAAGCACAACAGCATACAGGAATCCTTAAAAGAGAAAGTTTCAGGATCTGAACTGGTAATGCAAGTCAAAACCTTTATGGAACCAATAAAAGTAAAGCTACAAACCATCGACCACCGTCAAACTCAACAAATTGGCGAATTGGCGCATTCGACCAGTACATTGTCCCTCTCGCTTGATTCCGTCATGGGGAACGTCAACAAACTTCAGTGCTTCGATATGGTCAATTTACGAAAGGAGTTGTCAGACTTGAAATCTTATTGCATGAAGCAAGGTACTACAGCAGGGAATCAACCGGAGAGAACGAATAAGTTCAAGTTTAGTGAAGTCCCGGGTAAGTTAGGCAAGGAAATTGGCAGTGCATGCCAAAGCTCGGCCTTTGAACAGATTGAGGTACTTTAAGCTAAATGAGCTGGAACTATACAATAAAATCTCAGGCTGTAACGTCATATTCACGACCAGATCAGGAGCGGGGCTACCGGCGCAGAGATCAGAAAAGAATGCATAGATTACATCGATGCTGAATGCCAAGAAATACACGCATCAGTACTCAGGCAGATGCGAGAAATTAGCAAAGAGACCATTGCGGATCTGAAGGATTTTGTGACGGGAACATACGCCAAAAATATGAAGAATGATATTCAATCCCATTTTGATGCATCGATGGCTCCTCTCTTTGATAGATATGCCGGACTAGAATCTAGAACAGATTCTATATCAAGAGAATTGAATCAAGAATTCTGTGGCATCAAAGAACGATTCGATGCACTAGAGCAGCAGTCAAAAAGGCTGTCACAAGAGATCACTAGCACATTACGGCAGATCAAGATCCCTTGCCATGTTGAGGATGTCAAGCTTGAGTTAGAGGCTCTCCGAAAAAGTTATGAAAAAGATATAAGCCAACTTTTGAGAAAGATGGACATGGTAGAAGAAAGATTCGAAGAATTGATAGGCTCGCTGAGTGCTAAAGTCTGCGATGATCGTAATACTATCACGAAACATATGCATTTAGACGAAAGAAATACTTGTCAGCTCGGTGGTAGTTCCCCTGTACAAAGCGGAACGACTGTTATTGAGTCGATTTTGCATTTGCTGCAAGCACATTTTCAGTCCCCCTTGCAATCAAAAAGAACAGCAGTATCACCGGATGCAGTCAGCCTGATAGATCGAGAAAACGATTTGGATCGAAATATAAAATCCTCAGTCGACTTAGTGTCAAACGTATCAGGCAGGTCCCTCATGCCAGTCACAAAGTGTCCCACTGAAGATACGAACGCTCCCACGGAGTTCCTCCTATCGGTAAAAAAAGATTCGACCGCATCCAAAGACGAATCTATAGAGTCGTCAGAAAGGAGGAAAGAACTCGATTTTGATAAAAGTACGTCAAAGAAATTGCCCAACAACACTTCCAATCACCCAGTAGGGATACAAGAAGCTATCACGAGATATGGGTACCCGAATCAAGAGATATACATGAGCGAGTTACAAACTGAAGCCGATACTGCACAAATGAAGTTTCCGGAGAGGTGGAACAAGTCCGATAATTCAACCGAATCGGCTTCGACTATGCCAGGTACATCACTATTTCTCTGATAACCTTTTAATGTATCCGAGCTTAGAACACTCTCCGGCAAAGTACATGTCAAATGAGCGTCCTACAAAAGATAATATTCTGTTTCCTTCATGCAATCAAACACGATCGGCTTTTGAACGTGATGTTATCGATCAATTGCACAATGAGCCTATCGCGATATCGAGAGTTACGGATGTGAATCATGCAGAAGGTAAAAGGAAGCTAGAGTTGCAAACCAATGTCCAGTCCAAGTTCAATACGGAAGACTTAGACCTGAATATCCAGACACGCACTCCAGCATCACCTGTTTCAACATCCGGGAGTACGCGAGGGAAATTGTCAATGATATCACAGCCTATGCTTACATTGGAGAGCGCAGAATCGCAGTATGCTTCTCAAGAATGTCGCTTTTGCTCATTGAATATGAATATGTCGGATATTATCGAACACGAGCTGACATGTGGATTGCTCCCGAAGCAATGTCCCCATTGTTTGAAACGACAGAAGGTATTGCGATTGCTCAATCCGCATCGATTTGAGTATCGCTCTTTCGATTTTTAGGCACTCAACCTCGCGGAGCATATCAAAATTTGCGAATACCGGATTGTTGCATGCACATTGAAATGTGGCGCTAAGTTTTTACAACGTGATTTGGCCAAGCATCTTTCTACACGATGTCACCTACAAAGCGAAGCATGTACAAGTTTTGATGAATCGATCATTTCGCCTGTTTTGAAGAACCGATTCAAGGTACAAATCAAAAAAACTGTATCCTCTGACTGTATCCGTGCATCTGTAGGATACATGTGAATTTTGCAATAAGATTGTCGCTTTTAGGGAATTAGAGAATCACTATATGATGTACGAAGATTATTTGATGGTCATCATGAGACTGTGTAACGTATTTTCATTCTAGTTGCGAGAAGAAGCCATCAAATTGTCAATTCTGCAACGCGAGCCTTCTCAAAGAGGAAATGCCTTGTCATGAGGCTTCATGTAAACAGAAATCTCAACAGGTAAGCACTTGCACACATTGTCGGCAAAGTGTTCCAAATGCAGGGAAGCATTTGCTCACATGCTCGAAGCGTCTTGTCAAATGCACTCGTTGCTTCAATCAAATTCCAGCTGACCAAATTATTGCACACTCAGTGGCTTGCCCATCCAGATTGTCTGACACTGTCGACTCTTCTTATAAGCACACACAGAAAAGAGTAGCTACAGGAGCACCACCTCCTCCACCCTATCCACCACCAAAAAGTGTTCATGATGACGTCGGAAAGCTCTCTCGAGAAATATGTACGCTACCCGCGCAGTCAAGTACCGAGGAAGACACCGCAACTTCTGCGTGCAAAGGAACACAAGGAAGGCATCGATCTGATCCAGATAGAGAAGAAATTTTTGCCCAACGTATGATACGCTTACATGAACTTTTGCAATGCATGATACTAACGAAAAGGAGTAGCTGTCCACCACTGGACTGTAGATGTAGTCTGTCTTTGGTTATCTCAAGAGGCTGAATTTGTTCAATTTGTGGTGCGTAACTTTAGGGCATCGTACGATTTTTTTTATTACTGACTTCCTGAATTCAAATTATCTAGCCCCGCTTTCGTTCGCTGCGATACAATGGGAAGGACCTGACTCAATTGACTGAGACGAATTTGATAAATGACCTAGGCATCAACAATCGATTGCAACGTCAGCGCTTAATGGATGCTATACAAGAGCTGAGAAGAAAGCACAATATTCACGATAGTGATACCGAAGATGAGGACGACATCGATGAGGCTTAGATTAGGACATTTTATCCGTCTACCTAAAAGTACAGTTGAAAGGCTTTCTTCCAAACACGCTTTGCTAAAAAGCACAAGGTATATCTACTTATCATCAAGTACTCGCTACCTCAGCTAGGGATATCTTTTGATACAAGGGATTCTTCAAGTGAAGGCTGCTCTATGGCCTTGAGTAATGTATTGCTTTTTTCAATGTTTACATCGCTGTTCAAACTTGCAGATACGGGTACGACCGAAAGTGTCTCCGTCAAATGGTCTTTCTGAGATTCTGTTTGCTTCTCACGTTTTCGTTTCTTGCTTTTGCCGCCTTCTGACAATGCATTATTGTGACTAGTTCCATTTGAGCTAATCATACCTGCGGCCTTCGCTTCTTTGGTCACTGAAGCAGCAGAAACTTTGCATTCAGTCGAAGCCACGTTAACTATCTCCTGTGTCTGCGTCGCTCCAGAGATCGATGATAAGCTTGATTTTCGTCGAAGAATACTGCTGGTAGACGTTTCATTTCCCGAAGATCCTACATTTTCATTCTTTTCTGAGCTTGTTCTACTTTTGGTATTAGAGGAGGTTTGACGCGCACTTTTTGAAGCCATTGTAGTATCTAAATTCCATGGATCAACTAAAGACCACTCAGGTTCCATCCCAAAGGATACGTAGGCGCTTGAATTTGAAAATAAGTAATCCAGTTCTGCGTATGGCTTACTTTTGTACTTCATCGTGTTCAGCTCTTTGCGCGATTGCTTCGTATCAATGTACCCTTCCCAACCGCGGACGATGTTTCCATATGGAGTCTCGTCCAGATAGGACGCTTCTACATCAGATATTTGTTGCTGAAGTTTTAGTATTCTCTCGTGGAGCTTACGGTAGTCCGTATAAAGCGATCGTGATTCTTCCGATACTTCAGTGATCGATTTCGTGTTCATGATCTGCCAGAAAAAATAAATTACGGAATTCTAATTCTACTCTTTGCCTTATATAAATTTACAAATGTGCTGCTGAAATTTGATGTAAACTTCAACTGCTAGATATTCCTCAGTGACTGAGGACAAGCTGAGTTGATACGGGCCGCTGTGGTAGCTGTCATGCTTGTGGACCCGCCTAAAAGTGGCTTAAGGTATGTTTCATCTACGCTCTCCCATAAACTATGTATACCCCCGGAATCCTCTGATGTTCTTTCGCGTTTCTCCTCGAATTGATCATCGGGATTTGCGCGGTCGTCCTCATGAATCGGTCCAAGTGTCATCAATCTTTCTTCGGATCCGCTTGAGGCAAGAAGTGTGAAATAAGCATTGTAGCAATGGCAAGAGCACTTACTCTTGGACGTCCTTCATCAAATCGTCCGAAGAATTGAGATTAAAGTGCCGTAGTAGTGGTCCTGTGCCCATTCCAAATACCTATGCAATAAAGCAGTTTTATACTTGGAACAATGAGCGCAAATGTGAGACTTTACCACTGTGGTAAACATTACTGTAAACAGCGTGGTGCTCTGCATAACGGCAACATGATTTTTGTCGGGCGAGTAAACATTCAGCACTAATGCCAAAGCGATCGCTCCGCGTAAACCGGCAAACCAAATTACAATCATATACTTGGTTTGTATTTTCTTCGTTCTTCTGCAATTCGCTAAGGCACACAGTGGAAATATGTTCAACATTCTTCCAAGAAGACAAGCCAGTAAGTTGAAGAAGATAAATGCCCAATCCCAACTAAAGTATTCCAGATACGCGACACTGGTCATACCAAGATATACAAAAATGAAATTTTCAGCCATGAAAGACGCTGTTGAGAGTAAGTGGCGCAAAGCGGTCGCACTCTCTTGAGAGACATTGTACAAATGGTAATGACTCATCAGGACACCTGAAATAAAGAGAGCTACGATGCCACTTAACCCTGCAAGATCGGCCGCCAGATAGCTCAAATAAGCTGAAAGAAGGACGATTGATATTTCATAGGAAGGATAGTGGTGCAACACCGGGTCTGCATGCTTTAATAGGAAGGCTGATGTCGAGCAAACAATCGCAGCAAGTCCAACAGATCCCATCCCAATGCCTATAACCTTCAAGATCACCATGCTCGCAACATCCAAAGTCACTTCAGTTACACCATCGTGAATCATTTCTTGGAAAACAGTAAACGCCACAATGGCTATAGAGAATGCATTAGCGATCTGTTGTTTCACAAAATGGGATACGACGCACCTACGCCGTCGTTCAGTACGCTCTCACCAAAAACCAAATTGAACAGTATCGATGGAGCTCCATTCTTCTTAAACACTGATAGTGTGGCCACCGGGTCAACTGCTGATATCAGTGCTCCATATAAATATGCCTCCGCAGCTGTAAGCTCGGTCACAAGTCCCATTTTTCCACACCATAGCAGCACTCCTCCGGTTACAAAGGTTGCTATTAAAGTTCCCACCACAGCCAGTAGCAAGATAGTTGAGAAATTGGCGAAAAATCCCCTCTTCTTCATACTGAATCCAGCTTCAAGTATTATAGGTGGTAAAAGTCTAAAATGTTGGCTCATTTTTGTTATCTCCGCAATGTAGAGAAAAGAAAGCGATGACACTCACGCAAAGAAAAGTATTTGTGGGCTCAGTCCACTCTTCAAAGACTCCTACATGACAGATGCAGCTTTTTCATACTATTTCGACGAGCGAAGGAGTAGGCAATATAAACGTACGATTGGCGATACTAATCGTAAGACAGCTCCAAACTTGTAAGATACACGAGAGATGATGATCAGTGTTATCGCTTCATTAGCTCACTACGTATTCGTACCAAAATTCCGAGACTCATGGCGCAAACGGATTCGGAGATCATCATCGGATGCGGAGCACGGTCCAACCGATACGCTATGAATACCAGTAAAAGTTGCAAGCTGGCGATAACAAATAGCTCAGCACCCGTCCACTCCATCTGCGCTTTACCGGATCGGATAACATTCTCTTGATTCGATATATTGGCCACAGTATCAATCAACAGCTCCGCTTGTGAAGGACCTGACTGCATTCTTCCTCCCAACAATTCAGTGACCGTACTTAACGTACTTTGCCATTGCCGCATCGTTTTTTACTTTGTGTCGTTTCGTGCCCTAAGATGGCTTGTACTCATCTCGTGCTCCATGATAAAGCGTATATGACAATAAGAAATGAGGAAATGCACGACAATGAAATGGCTAGCATTGTCTTCCATTCAGTACTCTAAACTTTGAATTGATTGATGAAAGGATAATGTCCAAATAATGTATTGTTGGTGCTTTATAGTTACGCAGAAGTATTTTGACTGTGACCACTTCATCTCTGCATGAAGTTGATGTGGAGACCGGGTTATTGAGTGGCTATGTATCATTTGATCTATCAACTGCTGTCTATATAGCTCCCATTCCCACAGAAGAAAAAGATAAATGCATAGTTTTAGATCAATTAGTCCCAGTAGGGAACTCGTTTGCCGCCGCTGTGTATCAGTCCCGTTATATGATTTCTTGGGACCTTGACGAGATGGTTTTGTACTCATTTGATGAATTAGAGAAGTCACAGAAGAACATTACAGCACTAACGGCTTCGCTCGACAGGGACAATATGATATTCTATACAGTCGAAGCTAGCCGCAGCATCAAAATCCGTAGTCTCGATTCAGGTGAAAACACAAAAAAAATAACTTGTAAAGCATCGAGTAGAAATGCTATTCCCGTCACACTGGCATTTTGTACGTTGGCACGATTGCTGTGCGTCGGTCACACAGATGGAAGTTTTCAGCTTTGGAACGTACAATCGGCCATTTTAACGTGCACAAATAAAGAGGAAGCTGCGGTACATTGCTACTTTATACAAATGAGCGCTGTTTTGACTTCTAACGCATATGTTGTGATAGATGGCAACGCTTGTCGCTTCCATTCAGTGCGTTCCGTCGACAGTTGTCAGCCTTTCTTTCAAAGGCTGTGGAGGAGGCCTCGCTGAAAGTCACACGAAGCAAGATAAGCTCTATTTTGCCGTGGCATACAGAAACAAGACCTTAGAAGTATGGAAAGTTGACATTGCTACGGACTCAGAATCTTTACGAAATGGGGATCCGTTATGCATCGCTTCGACTCAAATTAGGTAAGCTGGACTGAGGTTGCTTTCCATACAGTACGTTGCTACATTAGTTTTTGTAGCGCAAATTTGTCGACAGCGGGTACTGATTTTTCAAAAAAATGCGGCAAAGTCGACTTTTGCTGGCATCAGTTAGACTCTATTTTGCTGGTTCATTGGGTACCGCAAACAGGCTCGGAATTAAACCATCGTCTTATTGCTTGGGATTATAGAGCATCTATCCAATCCAACACATACCCAGTGTTTATCAATTCATCCAGCACCATTGATATAACTGGAAAATCGGACGAATTGAATTGGTTTACAACCGCAAGATCATTGCTCTATTGGTCTCAGTATCGTCCACTTCTCTATACTTCCGCACCCACTGAAACAAAAATTATCGAGTTATTTGTATCCCAAGAGCATGTCGAATCAGAAAAACCAGCAAAGATAATCCAAGAGCTACCTCACCTCTCAACTCAGGTTCCTCTTGCACTGAACAATTACCTAAATTACCGAGCGGTTCCAAGTTTTATCTATAATATTCATCATCTGGAAAACTTCTTCTTTCTTCGTCGTGTATCGCTGCAGAACGGAGTTGTGAAGCAGGTTGAACGTCTACCCTCATGGAACACGGATGATGGAAAGATGCTTTTTCCATGGCAGTTTGTTGCGAACGAAAATCAAAGTATGTTCTGCATCAAGCTTAGGGCTCTAAATAGATTTGACGAAAAAAATGAAGCGAAGAAAGTCGGTTGCACAGGGAACAAGTCTCAATATGTTACCTTGTCCTTCAATGCCGATACTGAACCGGAAGGTGTGAAGTATGGTGCACTTTTCAAAGCAAGAAAAGTAGCATTCGTATCAATGGAATTAGACGAAACGCACAAAAATTGTACTCCAAGCTATCTTCTTGTCCTTGATGTGACAGGTAGAATTTTGCGAACCCATAACGATCATCATGATTCCAACTACTCCGTTACGTTATCCCAAGAGATTCAGCAGTTCTTTGTCACCCCGCTTCGATCTGGCAACGGTGATAACTCTCATCAAAAGCTTCATCATCGTTTGATTTTTACAGCTATCGACGATTGCAATAATACGGAATTGTTGTTTTTTGGAGACGAACTGTCAAAAAGGAGTCAAAATTTATTGCCGCATCGTTATTGGCGATCTCAAAATGCAGAACGTATTCTCAATGTGTCATGGAATAAGCCCGGGCTGACAGAAAATACTCATGGCGATGATGGCTCGACATTGATGGCAGCTGTCTTGACAACGGATCGAATAATCATTCTTTCTGAATCTCTCACAGCTTTTGCTAAATATTCGATTCCTTATACTAACATACAAAGTACTTTGTGGATTGCTCAGTCACTGCTACTCGCAACTCGAGAAGGTCATTTACGATACTTGACTCCAATGGTTCCGGCACACAACAATCAGAATGATGAGGAGATACATCTCATCTCTTCGTTTGCGGTGAATGATATGAGAGAAGAAAACGGGTCAGACACATTTTGTGTGCAACTTGTAGCGGCAATCGGAGATCGTTTGATTTACACGTTGATTAACTTGCACACATTGGCAAACCACGTGATTATACGACCTTGGTCTATCGCTGAACCAATTGCGGCTGGATTTCTTTCGTCTAATTCATATATTAAGGCAATAGTGGAACGAGAGCTATTAAGCTATATCAGTGATGGTACCACCGAAGTGGTCAATCCGCTCAACGAGAAACTTATCCTCGTATTATTCAAACGATTTCGTTGGAAGCAAAATTTGCACATGTTACTGCGTCATTTCTCCAGTCTTGACAACTATATTGGAGGAGCCGAGAAGAATTCTCAAGAACTATCATCAAAGAATGTTGATGCAGGGGTAAAGACGAGCACGTTCGGAAAGAACTCACGAATATGCAATCGAGTCATGGCATCGACTTTAGGGGGCTTCTTTGAGTGGAAGGCAACCATTGAACAATTTATACGGCTTGATCCTGGTCTGGCTGATTATGCTTTCAAAATGGACCTTGCAGACGGTGATTCTTCATATTTTGCTAAGCTACCAGCCAAAACTAGTTCAGTAGCCTCTCTCTACAATACTTTTGGCGACTTCTTCATCAGCATTGGCTGCTTGGAACTCGCTGTAAAATGCTACGATCTGATAGGAAATGATCAAGCTTTACTCACACTGATGATCAAACTCGGAGGCTTCAGACGGCTTGAGAAAATGTCTAATGGAAAGATGAGTACTGCCAAAACGCTATCGCGAGTGCTGCAAAGTGAGTGGTCGAGGCTCTACGCAAAGTTATCTTGTATTTCATTGCTAGGTGCTATTGAGAGCAACATGACAGCTTCAAGACTCGACTCAGGACATTGGCGACGTCATGATTGCTTTTCATTGCTGTGTTGTGACCAGATCTTCTCAAATCAAGAAAGACGTACTAGACTCTTACCGTTGTCTCAAGCCTCTACTTTTATGCAGTTGCATCATGAGAGTCAGAATGAGGTTTGCGCATATAGTAATGTCCGGAACGATGTGACAGCAACTGTTCTACCATGGAAAAGATTGAGACCGGAAGACTTCAAAGATTGGATCGGCAAATCTTTGGATAGTGCTTCGACTCGCGATACCATTGAAAAGGATCCTGAAGAATGTAATACATTAAGACTTGCTGATGATGAGCCGAGGAACCCAAGATACGAGATACTTATGCAACGCCAAACAGATAGGGAGGATGCTGACGATGGCAAACTCGACATAGCACTTCAATCCTTAAAGACCGAATATGATACAACAGCCACAAAGGACTCAATTCCGCAGCTCGTCAAAATTAGTATTGGACCTTTTCTTGATGATGAGGATGCTGTCATCGCGTATTGGCGATTTGAGGAAGGCAATAGCATTCTGAAGCAAAGTGAGAATGAAAAGCAAGACATGAGAGCATATCAGCTTTCTCACTTCGACTCGTACGACATGTCTAAACATGAAAATCACCTCAAAGTTTTATCTTTTGGTGGTTTGTATGATCCCTCCGATGAAATAGCTCCCGTGTGCATGACATTTGCTCCTTCAAGCAGTCCTGTTGATAGAGGAGAACCAGGCCGGGTGCAAGAGCCTTTCACATTACGATTTCCGAGTAGCGATCAGAACCGAGAGGTATATGGAGCAAAGTGTCACGTGTTCGAAGGAAGTTCACTGGATCTGGGATTAGTATTTGATGATGACCCATATCGTCGCAAGCTCACTGTCGAATGCTGGATTCGTAATTTCTGCATTGTGAAGGAATCACAGTCCAGCGGCAAATATGACTGTGAGGATGACTCTCTTGATGATCCCGAATCATCAGCGATAAACGAGATGAGAGACACCCGACTGCGCCAGTTGATTGGTAGGAGCTCTGATAGTGGGTCTGTGTGGTGGGAATTATACCTCGAGGAGGCCTCTTTATGTCTTCGTTATGCCGACCAGGTTCTACAAAGCGATTTTAAAGTGACAAATGCTTCTTCTTGGCAACATATTGCCTTCACCATCGATATTCCTTCATACGGCCATGCACTCGGAAAGCTGTTTATACAAGGACAGCTTGCGGGAGTCAAAGCCTTTGCATCATTCGACGAGACGAATCAAGCAAAAATCGCGGATCCCGAGAGTCCCAGTAAAAGACAAGGGTCATTTTTATGGATGGGCAAAAGCCTCGAGAATTATGAGATGACTGAGATTCGATTATGGGCTACTGCCCGATCTCTTGAGCAGCTGCAAGATATGAAGGAGAATTACCTTGGGATCGCGGAGACGAAAAAGAAGCTCAAAGTTGCGATCCACAAGCGAAATTGCCAATGTGACAAATGTATTGGGTATCGGAAGCGAAAGACTGGCGCGCTCGTTGCACCAGAGAATTCCCAGCCACTAAATAAGACGGGAAGTAGCAATTTGACAGATGGGGTGGGATTTGTCAGCATACGATCGTGCTTCCCTTCAACGCCTCCTTCTTCCAAGTCTCGTGAGCGAAGGTTGCCACAACCCACGCATACAAACGCTCCCAACTAGATTGATACGGAACTAGTAAGAGTAATAGCTTGGATGCTACCATTGCTCGAAGGAGACAGTCTAGTATAACAAATAAAGCGGTTGTATTCCTTCTTCACGGCGTAATAATGACACTAGCAGGCTCACTTTACCGCCATACGCCGCGCCTATTTCACAAGCATAAACCTGGCAATTGGACACAAGTTTGGTGTGAGCTATTGCTTTCCTCGGGTGAGATTGTCTTATACCAAGAAAAAGGTGGACGACGGATTATTTTCATACCGATATGCTCGAGCGAATTCGCGCATGTTCGATGTGAAGGTCGCGACTGCATTGAAATTCGGATCCAGCGTAATAAGAAGGAGATATTCTCCTCCCACGAATCCAGCTACGATGTGGACTTTTGGTCTCAATCTTTTATGCATTCATTGTTGCTTCATTTCCCACGAACTTTAGTTATTGGATTTTGCTGTGCTTAGGATGAATACGCTTGTGTCGGTGAAGCGAGACATTGAACGAGGCGTTCGGCCTCTCATTTCCATCGTGTGCCCTCCTTTGGATCCTCCATTGCCACCTAGAACCAGCTCGTCTAGAAGGAAGAGTATTTCCAATCCATCTGATTCAACTTCGTCATCCTCTCCGGGTACACAGAAGCAGCATTATCGCGAGACTTATCTCGATTCGGTCATACAATACTATGAACGATTCACAGTTTATGAGACGGATTCGGTACGTGCAAGAGTTGTCTTTGTACGTAGCTTATCGTATTTTCTATTGCATGGAAGATGTACTACGTCGTAGCTTCCGACCGCCACTACTCTCAATTTCGATTTTTTCAACTGGATCGGACGATTGAAAAGCCAAACAGCCTGAATGATATATTGCAGGAAGATTGCAATGTGTACGATTGGGCTGGAATGGAGGCAAAGTTGCAAGAAATCTCTAAAGCAAAGACACAAAATACAAAATCAGCTACCGCGTCTAGTAGTTATACACACGGAAAGCTAGTTCGCGTGCTGAGTGCTGTGGGTATCGTTGGATGTTTCCGCTTCCTTTGTGGGTATTACATGATGTTCGTGACAGAGCGACGCAAAGCTGGGTGTATTGGTGGAAATTTCATATACGGTGTACAAAGTACTCAACAAATCAGCATTTCAAGAAAATTAGAGGTTGGAACTGGCTGGTCGTGGTTTCGACGCTGGCTGAATCCAAGCCCAGAAGAAGAAGCCGAAGCAAGATACCTTGGACTGTTCCATTTTATCGACTTGTCTAAAGACTTTTACTTTAGCTACTCGTACGAGCTTACCAGAACATTACAATATAACATGACCGCTCAACATGTGGAGCCTTCCGAAATGTTCGTGTGGAACCACTTTCTTATTAGAGAGCTGAATGATTGCTTGTCAAAATCAACATCTGCAAAGATACTGATGCCATATATGCTTGGATGCTACGAACAACGAAAATGCTCGATGTTTGGCAGATTGCTCAGTATTGTTCTCGTAGCACGACGTTCGAGGCATTTTGCAGGAACTCGATATCTGAAACGTGGAATTGCAGATACAGGAAAGGTTGCCAACGATGTCGAAATTGAGCAGATTATTGAGGATGAAAGTATTGGTATGGGTAAATTCAGCTCTTTTGTGCAGCATCGGGGCTCTATCCCTGTGTTTTGGTCCCAAGAGACGTCAGCCACATTACCAAAGCCTCCGATTGTACTCAACCGCGTGGATCCAACGTACTCTGCATGCAAAAAACACATTGCCGACTTGTTTCAGCGATATGGATCGCCAATAGTGGCATTGAACCTTGTCAAACACTCTGAAAAGAAGGAACGTGAAACAATCGTTGGGAACGAGTACGTAAACGCGGTGGAATATCTCAATAGTTTCATGCCACCACAACATCGAATTCGATATGTGGCGTTGGATTATTCGAGACTAAGCAAGCAGAAAGACCTTAACGTTCTACACACTATCGACAAGTTCGCCGTATGGGCGCTGACGCAAACAGGGATTTTCTGTAGTGCACCGAAACGATATTTTCTGAAGAAGCAAGAACAATTGGTTGCAGATTCGCAGGGCCAAGTGTATTTTGCAGGAACTTGGCATATACCAGACCAGCCAACATCACGTCCAAATCCGTCAGGCTGGCTCGAACAAAAAGGAGTTTTGCGGACAAATTGTATCGATTGCCTGGATCGAACAAATGTTAGCCAGTTTAGTGTGGGAAGACGGGCCCTGGGACAGCAATTATACGCTCTGGGAATACGAAACAGCACATTTCTAGAGAACGGGTCTCCGCTTGTCCGAATACTAATGCTTCTCTATTCGCTTATTGGAGACGCCATCTCTTTGCAGTATGGTGGTTCCGAAGCTCACAAAAACGTGAAAAACAGTGCCGGTCGAGAGAATCTGAAGCATCGCGAATTACTCACATCCATTCGACGCTATTACAGCAATTCCTTCACTGACACAGCCAAACAGGATGCCATTAATATCTTTTTGGGTAATTATGTACCTCAAGAAAATGAAATTCCATTATGGGAATTAGATTCTGATTACTACTTGCACAACTTCGAAGTACGCAATGGCATCCAGGCCTGTGACCAAGTGGAAGCAAGTGTAGCTTTGTACGCTGAAAAGAAGAGACGTTTGACGGAAATGATCAGTTCGCTCAGCATGTACGAGATCAATGCCATCCAAATTTCGGCAACATCGGAACAGCTTTTGGAGCTCAAAATGGCTTGCGAATCAGATCGAGAGAATAAAGAGGTCAGGTATGCATACGTGCGCGAGTGTAAACGCATGCTTGATGACTGGTGGAAGGAACCAATTCATGCTTACGAAAATCTCAAGTATGAATCACGCATTTGTGGCGATGAACAGCTCAATACCGAAGGAATGGAAGCTGTAAAGAAGAAACGCGTCGGGCGAAACACGTCTGATTCTGATGGATTTATTCAGCGGTACTATCCCCAAGAGCTGACGTCATTTGATAAATCGCTCAGTTACAAGTTTATGTGTCCGTTGGATCTTTCGAATGAACCAACTGAAGATACCGGATACGCTTCAACAGAGACCAGGTCGGGACACAGAAGCGGCTATCTGAGAACGATATCAAGCTCAGCTGCGTCAGACGCTTCATCAGAAACAAGCACACATGAAGTGAATGATTCTGGCAATACAGGATTCGATCATATGCGCTGCCGATCCAGTAGCAAGCCCATGACGCGCACAGGTCGAAGTATGAGTGCACCAGATATTTCAGAGGACGCTCCAATAAACCGCACCAAGTCCCGAAGTGATGCTTGGCAAGATCATGGGGAGCTAGGAACCAACTTGAGCCGTACTTCGCTCAGCTCTATGGTACAGAAGGATCTGACCAGATCTGTTATTTCGCTTCCTTCTTCAGCTACAGCTTTACGCCAGCGTCGAACATCGCAAGACGATTTGTACGAAGGATTGGTGTCAATTACGAACGTAAACAAACGGAAAGACGAATGGAGTGTTGAGGACTATTATCTCCGTAATAAATGGTATGCCTCTGATCTGACTGTATGTCTTCGAATCTAACAGCGATTTGCATCGTCCAGCACTCGTAGATTTGTTGGAGATAATACCAAAACGACCCCAGATGGTGTTTATGAGCGATACGTTCACTGTGGGCGCTTACGTTCAATGTGGGAAATTGATAAAGAGAGTATTGAGATGTGTTTCCAGGCGTATATGCGTGATAACAATATCAACCCCGATGACGTTCGTGCTGTAATGGATGCCCAAATTCGAGGAGGAGCCACATACAAAATTCAGACAGGGGCGTACAGCGGCTTGGACCAGCATCTAAAGGCACGAGTACTCGTTACCAAGAAATTGAAAATGGATGCTGAAGATAGAAGGTACGCTCTTCCTCAGTACCATTTTGTGATCACATTGTGAATTCTATCCAAACAGACTTTTGGAGAACAATTGTGATTTGGAAAAGCTTAGTTCTACCGACCAAATGTGTATCCCACCCGATAGCCTCGATCTGTACAAATCTTTCTTTATGGACCCACTTCCTTATACCAGCGCCAATATACCAGATGCAAGCTCATCAGCAGATACAGTAAGTAACATTGCATCGAGGTTTTCTACGGCAAATGGCCCAGCTTTATCCGCGTCCGAATCAATTGTGGACGCGAAAAAAATAGCAGCGTCACAACTGTATGGCGAATTTGGAAATGCGTCTGCTTCTCAAGGTATGTCAAGCAGCAGTGTGCCCCGTGCTCACGAATATCAAGTCAAAAGTCACATTGATTCGGCAGAATACCATAAAAACGACTTTCTACCTTCAATGGATCATTTGGTCAGTGTCGGACCATTGATGAAGCTGGACGGTGGGAAGGATCAGGACTTTGTACTTTTTAACAAGGCAGCTTTAATGCATGGAATTGGGAGCGCAATTAGCCGCGAGGCATAGGGCCATCTCCTTATATTCAGTTAAGTACATTATTTCAAGTGCGTCTAATATAGCGTGACACGATGCTTTCACCAAAATCTACACATTGGAATTGGAATGAGACTTCATACAGATCGGCCTAGAGAAAGGTTATTATCTAATCAACCAGTGCATATGGTCCAGGATGCTCAAACAAATCTGTACTCCCTATATCAGAAAGAAATTAAGTAGATCGCATGAACTTGCACGTAAACTCGGCTGACTGCAGCATCTGGCAACATGATATGAAGAATGTGAAGTCACTTTCTCTTCGATTGCGTTGCGGACCTCATGTGTCTATGCCCCGAATCAGGGCCGTAGTATTCATGCTTCATCGCTCTGACCTCTGGTCTCATAGCTCTCCGTCTCGACCTCAACTGACTTGGCGGGGAATTGGGCAACACAGTCTCGGTCTAAACTTATCGCTATACCATCTAACGTCTCATGAGATGCTACGTCCTCATTCAACGTTCTGCGGGCTCACGCGTAAGATCGCAATAAGTAAGGACCAAAATTGATTGTAGGACAGATGTCCGAGCACATAGCACATTCACGCCACATCTCTCGATAGGAACATCTCTACAAAGAGTGATGCTTTGGTCCCTTTTGGTCTGACTCGGAAACTTGGTCAGTTAGAATCGGTTGGCTCAAAGTAACCGCAGCTTGAGCTATTTGTGGGCTCTGCTCACTCGCGAATCGCACAAGAAACAATTGGAGATGACAGACCATCCTGCATTTCTTGTATTAGATTACCTCCGATCTAAACGCATGCATGAACCAGCAAAACTGTTTGCCACAAAAGCGTCTATCGTGGACAATGACGCAGAATCATCACGAAGTGAAGACCGTAAATCGAAACTAGAGACTATCATTACCGAAAGTATGAGTCTATCCGAACAGCCTTCAAAAGAAAAAGAAGACTTTTCTTCACCATCGAATATGTGGAATCGAGCACAAATTGAGAGACTTCGAGCAGCAATAAAGAAAACCAAAACCATTTCTGACAAAGCGTCTCGATGGACAGCCATTGCTTCTCACGTGGGTGCGAGCAAAAAAGTTTGCTATTTAAAATACAAGGAATTGAAGTCAGAATTAGGAGGGGAGAATGGAGGGTCAGCTTCCAAATCGAAAAGGAGTATCAGTGCAGCGCGAGGATTTGCGAAAGAACCAAAAGAAGAACCAATAATTTGTGATAACATCTGCCAAGATGATAACATTTTTGCAGTATCCTCAAGGATCAAAGAAGTTAGTGTTATGGTGGCTGACTCCACCCTTCTGTTGGAGAACTTTGATGAGTTTGTGCACAAATCGGAATCTCACATATCTCAGGCCTTACCGACAGGTGAAATTATGAAGCGGAATAAAGTAACACTTCCACGTGGTCGGAATATGAAGCATGATGAAGCTGATGCAATTCGCGAGATCCTGTTTTCAAGCTCATCAAAGAGAAAGATGTTTGGTCCACACTGGGAAATGCAGGTACAATTAGCCACCATATAAATTTTGATCTCGCTGATTGTGAGGCAATTTGAGCAGGGATTTTCTTTCTCGAATGCCAAGAACCTGCGTTACGGACTTGTACAGGTCGAAGGGGGTCCATGCGGCGTACTGGCAGTTGTGCAAGCCTACGTGATTCGATTCTTATTTGATCAGGTCAACTTTGATGATGCATCAGTCGACTGGCAGAATGTAAGATTGCTTCATTCATTGTCAAAAAGTAAGCGCTGAAAGTGCGAGTTATCCCAGCCCGACAAAAGAACGCAAGAAAACGTATTATCATCCTCGTTGGCGCATATTTTAATACAAGCATCGCAAAACAGACGACCTCAAATTGTACTCCCTAAAGCCACAAGCGATCCCAAGTCAAAGCAATTACGATGGGTCCAGGATTTGCAGATTTTTGATTTTGATAGTGAAAGCAATCCAAAAGAAGACCTGAAAACTTTTTTCATGCAGCATGTAGAGCATTTTGCTGAGCCCAAGGGGAATGGATTGATTCTTTTCGTGCTATCAGTCATCCTATCTGCGGGTATCGACCGTATACGAAATGCTATGGATACGGGTAATTCCGAATCGTACTCATCAGCTGAATCTGGATGTTTGATTGGGAGTCATGAGTATTGCACTCAGGAACTGGTCAACTTATTGTTATGTGGTCATGCTGTAGGAAATGTGTTCGACAACATGCAGACACTCGATTCTGGTCCTTCCTCTCAGCCCATGATATTAAAAGGAATTCCTGCGAAAGGAACTGTTGGATTTCTCACACTCTTTGAGAGTTACAACTACATTCAGGTTGGTTCTTTTCTAAAGAGCCCAAAATACAACATATGGGTCATTTGCAGTGAATCGCATTATTCGGTTCTGTTCATGCCATCTCCTCATACTATAAGCAGCGATTATGACAAGTGTAGTGAGTTTGATCTCTTTTACTACGATGGATTAGCAAATCAGGAAGAGACCATCAGGCTTACTATTACCAATTGCGCTGAACAATCCGAGCTGGTGGGAAAAAATGATGAATTGATACCACCGTTGAATCTTGTGATCAAGACGAAGTGGCCAAAGGCAATAGTTTCGTGGAATGATACGGATCCTTTACTTTAAAGCGATGGAAGCAGCTCATATCTTCTCTTCACTTCAAAACATTGAGGATACCGATACAAGGCACAGATTTTGCTTCTCGATGTAAAATTTTATTCAGTTGCAATCACGGATTCTAGAGCATATAGAAACGCGATGATTCACTATCATAAAATTCATCAGTGCATTTCTGGTTGTTGAAGTACTGTCCAAACTTCAATCTCAGGTGCAAGTGACCATCACTCTTCCAACACTCATGCCCTACTTGCAAACATTTCGTGCTATCAAGGCACCACGACAAACCAAGAAACTTGACTTTACAGCTCAGATAGCTTTGCTGTGTTATAAGTCAATGATGAAGATAGACAGATGTTTATCAAAAATGAAGTAAGCTCGCTTCCAGGCACAAGCTTCAGCTCGACCTGTCTGGATGATATTAAAAATATATCTTTATTGATGCGTTGTGACGCAGCTATTTTGTGCCGTTGCAACTAAGCATATTTTCGCCTGAGATCCCAGAACGACGATAAGAAGACTCGAGACTTGAATTACATTCCTTACCTGAGCTGCATCACAATAGCCTCAACTGCTCTGGAACTCCCACTCCTGCCGGCACATCGGACATGTCGACTGTGATGAATCAAGCCACTTCACTAAGCAGTGCATATGAAACGCATGTTGACAGCCGCCCCACACTATCGTACAGATTTATGAGATAGAAGGTGTTACAGAAACTAAGATGCATAACGTGCCAGGAGGACAGGCGTCTCCAGGTGAGGTACACTCAGGACAGCATGTTTCAAAAGCATTACGACATATCCCGCAGCATTCTTCATTAATGCCCCAAGTCCAGGTCGCCACACCGTGCCAGCGTTTTATTCTGACTCGAAGGCGCTTAGCTTGCGCGATTTCTGTCATTGAATTGGTGTACGTCTTTTGATTGGAGGAATACAAATGCGATCGAAGCGAATCGAGGCGATTCGTTAGATTGGAACTTGAAGCGAAACACAGTTTTCTTAAATGTATCACAGAATTTACAGGCATAGAGACTTGTGGGTTGATGCGACATGTTTATCAGGCTTCGTATCAGCAAATTATCTCGAATGACAATAGTATGAGATAAGTTCTGGCTGGAATTCCTTGGCATTCAGCAGCTATATGCATGCGTATACCTATGTCAAAGCCCTTTCTGTGAATACAATACATTAAAGAGCACACCTAGTACGTTTTGATCACCCTTGCTTTTCAACTCAAGCCGTTCCGTGTAAAAGCTTGCCCTTGGAGAGCTGTATGCCTTGTCTGCTTTATATTGATAAAGTACACGAGCATTGGTCTGATTCCACTATACAATGGGTGATATCTCTTGTGTGCGTGGCATCTCTGATATACTGATCACACTAGCGCTACGCTGCCATGTGATTGACATAGCTCGACCAGATGACGGGAAAAGCGATGCGCAGTTTATGTTCAGCCAACAGCCAATGAGTGCAATCAGCATTGTATATGCGACAAGATAAAAGGCAGTACGACTGAATCAGATCACTCCACTTGCAACTCACTATTTTCAGATGAAGCAGCATGATATTTGTCCAGATAACAGCAAACATCATGTACTATGAACCCAATCCTGCTGCATTCGTGATTTTCCGCTCTATCATCACATATCAAGCTTCCATACTTTACTCGCTCTTTCTGTCTCGTTTCTCTTTTGATAAAAAGAAAGAAAAATTAAAACAAAGGGAAGATTGAGTGGTGAAATAGGTACCTTTCGCTTCTATGTATCTTGTTACGCATCTCATGCGCTTATATTTTTTCTAGTTTTGCTTCACGAACGAAGTTTGTCATCAAACACAAAAAGAGCATTATTCAAAATCATCCGACTTACGCCCATACTCATCTGACTTGACCGCTTCATGTTCGCAACAGCCGTCGCTCAGATCATCAATCCGAATGATACAGCTTCTCATGCTTCTCCACATGTGAACAGGACGGTATCCAGTTTGTTTTCGTCTCCTCTCAGCACTATTGCACAGTACTTATTAATGAATGATGTACCGGTGCAGGGAGAATCAGAAGCGGTCATGATGGAAGCGTTTATAGCTGCACAACGCAGCTACTTTGAATCTCGATTTTACATCTTGCAGCTATTTCTGCTGGCGGGCTATGGGATTATGTTTACTCTATGCGTTATTCTCATTTGTTATATGCGATATAATCGCAGTGTCGCGTTCCGAGGAGATGCCGCAGCAGCTCGAAAAATTATACTACCAGCATTCGAACCTCTATTGTGGATCCTTGGTGGAACTACTGGCATCTACACTGTTTACTTTTGTGTGGTTATAAGTTGCAAAGTTTTCACATCCGATATATCAAAAGTTGCAGCTGAGTTTTACTATTCGGGCCGTCAGTTTGTGTTCCTCTCGGTGATCGTGTTCATGCTACAAAAAAGTGTGTCCATACCATCATTACAGCGCACTGTATTGACTACTTTTGTATTCTCAACGTACACGATACCAATCGTATGGTACATGTCAAAATATGGCAGCAATACCGATCTATACTACGTGACAACAATCTCACGCGCCTTACTTCTGCTCCTGTACACATACGTCTTCATCCATCCTCCGTTAAGAGCAAGCAAGCGCACGATTAGGGAATTCTGCGCATTCGCATACCTTTATTATACATTGTTGTTCACATACGGAGAGCTATTCCATCATTCTGTAGTCGAGGCAGGTTTCAATCTCACTTATGCAAATTTGTTATGCGGATCCTTATGCCCACTCGTGATTTGGCGGGTCTTAAAGGCAGATACCGAATATTGGCGTGGAATGGGACAGCGAGCTTGTGCTCTCCAGACTCTTTTCCGTCAGAAACACAACATTCATGAGCGTGTTTCGTCTCAGGGACTCCATATTCTGATTGAGATGCATCGCAAGTTCATTATCGATTTTGCGTATTTAAAGTTAAAACAGCGAATTGGAATGGGTGCAAGTGCGGTCGTGTTCAAAGGAGTACTACACTCGAGAACACCCGTTGCAATCAAAGTCTACACGCCCTCGCAATATACGGAAGAAACTGTAGCGGCATTTTCGCAAGAAGCCGCATTATCCGGCGCTTTGAAACACCCCAACATTGTCAAGTTTTATGGAATGTGTGTTTGTCCGCCGACAATCTGCTTGGTCTCTGAATTATGTCTCGGCAGCTTGGAAGATGTTACCTTGACGATAGTCAGACGTTTGCAATCTCCGTTCAGGGAGCAGTTTATCATCAATTTGAACTACATGTTAGACGCTGCTCGGGCTGTTGCATACATTCACAGCTTTTCGCCAGCATTTGTGCATCGAGACATCAAACCGGCTAATTTTCTCGTTGATTCCGAATCTAACGTCAAATTGACAGACTTTGGAGAGTCCAGAAGTTTACCACGAGCTCAGATTGTCGGTAGCAATAGTGACCAAGGAAGCAGAGACACAAATGCTTCCGTTAGTAACAGCCATAGCAATCAAGAAAAGATAAATGTGTCATCGCAAGGAATAAAAATGACGGTTCGAGGCACAGTGGACTACATGGCACCTGAAGTAATCAATGGGAAATCTGGAGTTGCAACTTATGGGGAAGCAGCGGACGTGTATTCATTGGCCATCACGATGTGGGATATATTGTACCCCGATGTGGAAAAATTCCCAATGATCAACAAAAACCATCATTTGCAGATTTTCGACGTTGTGATGGATGGAAAGCGTCCACCGCTCGGACAGGATCTACATCCAGCAGTTTACGATGTTATTGAAAGCGCGTGGCATGCTGACGCTAGGATGCGCCCATCTGCTCAGGAAATTGTTCGAGTGCTCGAATCCGTTCAAGGAGAAGTCCTTGGGACGTTAGCAGTACGAATAGCAACTCAAATAGAACAGGACGCAAATATACAACATGATGTTCATGGATTTACGAACAAGTGCTTTCATGCAGAAGAAGCAAGTGAAAAGCTTGAAAAACTGGGTTGCGTGGATGGCCCAGGTGAAGCCATTCGCGTCGGAAATGCGTTTATGGATGCAGGGTTCTTGCATCACATCAAGCACAGTCAATGTTATGAGCACTCTAGCTCTCTTTACTTGTTTGATGAGAGCAGCGTCAAAGTTCAAAGCAAATTTGGTAACTTACCAAGCACACCTTCCACAACTCACGTCTGCACCGTTACCTCGCGCTCTGATCCAAATCTACATGAAAAGAACGATTGTGAATGTCACAAATTGGGGCAAAGGTTGGAACCGACCAAGCTTTATCGCCGACGATTTCGCAAGAAAGGAAAAACAGCGCACGAGGAAAACATGCTGACCACACGTTTGCTTGTGGCAGATGGCAACTCCGAGTTTGATGGTTTCGATGAAAACCTTCGCTGATCGCGCTATATGAAAAAACGCACTCGATGACTCAACGACGATATAAACAATCGACAAAATTGGGTTTCGTACAGTTCAAGCAACCCCCTTTGATTTGGGATGGTTTTGGATCTGATTGACAAAAGTAGCTTCTATGGCTTTCCCTACTGCTGTAATTGGCATTAGGATATTCTTCTCAACATTTACCATTATTGGCCCGTATGAACTTCCGACAAAGCAATAAGATCTGTCGGAATTCTGGATATCATGAAATACCTTTGTGCTCTAGGATGAAAAGTGCCGCGAAACTAGGATCACAAACTCAAGAACATCAAATATGCTGGATGAAACTATCAAAATCTCTGTAATATAATCTGATTTTTCAAAGCGTAACGGAGTGATAGTATCGGCAATAAGCTCACATATCAACTAGTGATGAGTATTGCCCCGTGAGCGATCTTATTGAATAATATAAAAGAGCAAGTCCATATAATTTGTCTAATTTGGCGACATCATTGCCGCATAAAAGCTTGTCAGCTCATTTTATGGATCGATACTGTTCTGTGTAATTTTAACCATAAAATAATAAGTCTCTGATAGGCAATCAATACCCTCATCAGCAGCCCAACTTTCTCGACTTGAAGGCTTGTCGCAAGCACACTAATACACCCGTTGCGGGAATGCACCTACTCAACTGATGCAAAGCATTAGATCCCTACTATGAGGAGCTGTAAATCAAAGAACGACACGTTTTCTTCTCTCTGATTGATTTCTACCAAATATGAGCATGAAGAAAAGCTTTGTTAGCAGCCAATCAGAGCTCTTGCAAAATATGGACACATTCGAGCAAGCATGTCTTATTTTGTATGCCGCAAATCCTCCAGATCAGCTCCACCAAGCAGAAGCGTACCTTAATTCAATCGCCGATTCCTCCACATTTTTGCAAGATACGTTTCATGTGCTGCAGGTTACAACGCATAAAACTGTTCAGTTCCATTGCATCAAAATTTTCCGAGAGGATTTACTACGAAAATGGATGCAATACTCGGCTGCTGAACGTGCAGAATGGATTCGTTTGCTAACTGATTTTTTACTTTCGCAGTGTGCTCATTTGGCATCTTATGTATCGAACGCACTCCTTCAAACGATCGTGGTGTTTCAGAAACGTTCATGGCTCGAGTTCACACCGACAGAACGTTCTCAACACATTCAGGTTCCAATAAGATTATTGGAACAGAATGGAATCGGGTTTAAGACTAGCTCGGATGCACAAAACGTGCAATTAATAGCAGTGAAATGGATCCACACTATGATACAAGAATTTGGCTCCCCATCGCGCGCACAGGTCATGCATCAACCCATTCAGACGCATATCAAGGCTCGAAGCACATTCGGGGATGATGGCCTTCAAGCAATCGCTCAGTACTTCTTTTCGTTTTTTAGCAGATTGCTGCAAAATGGTGATGAACTCAAGCGGTGCATGAATTTATCTCTATCAGATCTTAGCTTGCAAGAGTCTGTCCAAGCTCAATTGGAACTTCTAGAGGGATCATACACCATTTGCACCGAGCTTCTGAACTGGAAAGTAAGTTCGTCAGCTACTTTACGAAATAAACAGGATAGATTGGCTTGGAGTCTAACGCCTTCAAATAACGAAGAACAAGAAGACGTTTTCCTAGAACCATGTCAATTGTGGAGAGCATGGCTCACGCAATCAGAGATTGTTTACATTGCTTTCAAATCATACGTAGACATAAGAGAGGTATCAGTTCTTACTAAGCGCAACAACTTGGCCCATTTGGGACGACAGCTGCTGATACAATTGGCATCGTTTAGAGGTCCAATTTTCTTAAACGAAGAAATGCACCAAAATTTCATGAAAGAGGTCTTTCTGGGTACTCTCAGTCTTGCGAGAAATCCATTGGTCAACTTGATCACAACTAACGATGTCGATGCCAAAGAAATTGCAACAAAAGAATTGATCGACATATGCCAGATTTTATCACGATTGGTAAAAAATCTGGGCTGCAAGCTTCTTTGTGTCGATTTATGTGCTGCTTTCGGGAAGACTCTTATCGAAGAAATGGCTACACTGTGTTTGAATTTACTACAAGTATCGTCGAATGATATTCGCCATCATAGGCAATCATCTCTGCCAGTAGAAGATATGTGGTCATTAGAAGCGGTCGAAATACTACTTGATGCGTGGGCAATGCTTTCGATCGACACATTCACAGAAGGTATGAAAAATACAGAAAATGACGGGCAGAATATGCTCTGTATAGAACACGGCGAAATATTAAAGCATCGACTCGACTCTGTCGTCCGGATGTATCTACACATGAAAACTGAGTTATGTTCTTTATATGCATTGACAGAAGATGAAAATGAAGAGGAAATTGATGACGATTCAGGCAAGAGCGAGGACTATTTAGAAGTAATAGCTGTGTTGGCCCGTGTAGACGTCATGAATGTGGCCACGATACTTTTGGATATGCTGGAAGCGCTGAATATAGAACTGCACTCTTTGATTTCGCGAGAAAATGACGACATGATGACGTCCGAGATCGTATCAATATTTGAGAAGCTTCATTTTCTGGTTCGATTCACAGGGTTGTTTCTCAGTGACGATTATCTGAATGAACAACCCAGTCTTTCTATACAAATTGAGATCGCATGTCAAACGCAGACGCAAGACGTATCCGCACATCCAGTTGTACGGCTTATCATCTTGGTGACGAAAGAATTACTCAATTATGAATGCTTACGACTCGCTCATAATCCTACCAGTCAAAAGATGAGTCCATACTTTTTCGAGGAACTTTTCAAGACGACTTCTAGGCTCTGCGCAACTTATGTGATATGCAGTGATAAAAAGGAAAACACTGAGATGTTAAGGCTACAACGATCCGTACTGAGAGTATTTATTGTCACACCCGATTCAGATGCGGAAAATCTCGTTCAATTTCTCTTGAAGTGTGTGTTCATATGCTTGGAGAACTGGCCGACCCAAACTCTTGTCATTGAGTATGCCATCAATCTTTTAATGATTTTATCACGCACTGGGGCTTTATCGTGTGTACTGAAAACACCACAGTGGCAGTCTATCGTTCAAGCAAACGCTGAGGCTGTAACGTATGTACAATCAACTCAAAGTACAGCTACTTCGCCAACACTTAAGGCTGTGTCACGTATTCCGACCGCATTACGTGGAAGGCTGATGGAAGCTGTTTGCCGAGCTACTTGTACTTCAAGAATATGTGAATTCCAGACCGTCCAATTGGCCAAGTGTCTAGAAACACTAAAGTCACGCCTCCGGAACCTTTTGCGATATATTGAGGACAATAAGGAGTATGCACGAAATGATCTGCTTGTGGAAGAAGAATCCATACTCCTGTTGCAGCTATATACAGGAAGCGTACTCGCTAGTCGAACGTAAGTCAAGTGACATACTCTCTCTGTGTATCGAATACTCATTTCTTGACGCAGGCACAAATTGGTGACAGAACACTGCTTAGAAGCACTCCCATACTTTGTACGGCTGACTGAAATTCTGCAGGCAAATATGCAATTGGTATATTACTGCTTGGCTTTTGTTAGAGATTTTGTTGGAGTGCATCTTGCTTATCTAAGCTCAAAAGACGCAATTAATGTATACAAGCAGTGCCAACTACTCATTCATTCATACACAAGTATCCATCAAAGCAAAAGAGCGTGGACTGACACGGAAGAAGATGCCTGCAGAGATATTATTGCACTATTCCACTTGCTGAATCATCTTATCATCAATGAATGCATCAATTTTACCGATGAAGAGTCGACCGAAGATGAGAGCAAGGAATCTACTCGAGTGCTGGCAGAAGTCGTCTTTGACGGACTCAACTGTATCATTCCTTTGATGACGAAACAACTTATGCAATATCCAGCTCTGACTAAACATTTCTTCACGACAATTGAATATATCATTGAGTCTTATCCTGACCAAATGATGCGATTAAATGGTGATTTTTTCGAGGAGTTGACAGAGCTCATTCTTCTTGGAATCCAACATTTCAGCGCGGACATTTCCCGAACATGTTTGCAAGCACTTGGCTCAATGGTCACATACTACTACAAAGCCTTGGCTCATGGTCAGCCTCTTGGACCAGCCGATCACTTGAGAAAATGTGCTTTATTCTTTATGCGTGCTACCCGACTTATTTTGGACATTAGTCTGATGCAGCAGTTCGACCCAGTCATCCTCGATCCTTGTGCAATCGCATTGTATAATTTGATTTTGATACAAAAGGTGAAGGCAATGTTTGCAATCTTTCCGAAATCACAAGCAGTAACTGTTTATATGATTAGGCTGAATTCATTACTATTGCACAATCTATCTGCGAAGATTGCGACGATCAAGTGAAGCAGAAAATGATGCAATGTCTAAGTCAATTAGCCGAGAGCGTGGGTGAACACACTACAAATATTATATCTCTGAGAAAAAATCGTTCGGTATTCAAATCCAGCTACCACAGTTTTGTCGCAGATGCTCGCGGATATCTACAATTCCGGTAGAGCTCCCACACCAAGAAAAGATTATTTTTGGATAGATTTAGCATCAAAAACATGTATGTAGCCTGTGTTTATGTAAAGATCATCTATCATATATCATCACTTCGTAGATAGAGTGATTATGCGCTGGAACTCGGGGTGCGTATTCGATTGGAAATAAAATTCAATCTTCTATTTTTGTGCAAGTAAAAAAGGTTTTTTGCCAAGATTAAGTGTTACTCGTCGTCCATTATTTTCATTGGTTCTTCAGCTCAAGTGAGTTGACTTATGCAAAGCTCCATAGTCTCCGTCGTCTTCGCTGCTCAGGTAGCGTTACTGTTCATGTCGATAATCAATATTCGTTATTGTATAGTCAAGCATAATAACCCCTAGAATTTTGGGTGCAATACAATGGCAAAGTCTACGTGTCATTCCGTATCCTGGTGGGAGCTACTGTGGAAGGCGCCCGACCATCTTGTTGCTGGTGTGCCACTTGTATGGCTACATCACGGCATCTTCGAAAACGTGTATTACCGATTGTCGAAGATCTGCAATCTCAACAAAAAACCTCAGAATTTGAACCAAAGAAATCGATCTAATTAGTATCTGCGTTATCAAAATGGGGGTCCTTTCATCGTTTCTTTATTCAGCAAACCAGCTGCTTTGTCTTAGTTGCCATATTGAACCCCGGGGGAACTGAATATCACCACCCAATACGCATGCGGTGAGCTTAAGTCGAGCCATCTTAGCTCAGTTTGTGTCAGCAGTTATTATCGTTCTGGAGATCCAGAACATTTTGCTAGTAAAACGGCGAGTGTACAGTTTTTTGCAGATCATCTCAAATATGAGCCTTTGGCGAATGAAATAATACAAAGCGCAATAGGTTCATAAGCTGCTTCACCCCACGTATCACATCTTGCAGAGTTTTTTAAAATGGAATCCTACTTTGGGTTTGAATTAGTTGTTATATACACGCAACAGGCGGTACCTTAAGAGTCTCTTACGAGTGGAACATATGCAACACTCATCAGTTTACGCTGTTGAATACCTTGACTTGTGCGCACGACCTCAGTTAAAAATTGCACCTCGTTCGGAGCACCCAGTGGGATGACCATCCTTCCACCAATTTCAAGCTAAGCTGATGACATTAGCCGGCTTATTTATCAGAAACAAGAATGTACCTGATTTATCAATGAATCCGGTAGTTTATCCGCCGCTGCACCAACATGTATGAAATGAAAAGGTGCTGTTTTTGCAACTTCTTTCCAGCCGTCTGCGCCTAATCCGAAAGCAAGTGTAAATCCCATAATTCAAATCGATTCTCGTGAGCAGGTAGGCATACATAGTATCGTCACGATGCCATTATCAATCAAATCTCTGTCAGACAATTCAATATTTTTTCTCGCAAAATCGGCCAGTTCCTCGACTCGTTCAATCCCGACCACTTTTCCATTGGCAGATTCGACCTGATTTCTGTAAGTGTGCCATCTTCGTGCGATAAGATATGGTTTCGTACCATGCGACCGAAACAAGCAGTCAAGTATCCTGACCCTGAGCCCACATCAAGGATTTGAGGACGCTCTATACCCTGGGTTGAAGCATCTGCCAACTCTAATGCGTAGGCATGCTACAGAACGTCTGTCAGAAAACTTGCTGTAGGGTGTGGCAATTAGATCATAACCATGTGAGGTGCGGAAATCGTCTGGTTATGGCCTATTGGTTGAGGTGCATCCGAATAAGCAAGCTGCTGATTCAACGACTCTGCCGATCGCATATACTTTGCACGATCAGTTTTTTTCATTGCGTCTGCCACCCGTTTGGAGTGTATGATGCCGGATCGGCAAAGATTCTGGACCAGACCCTCATTCGACAATGAACTACAACGCCAAGCCATTATTTGTAGTGCGTTTAGCTAAAAAGAAAATGTCAAGTGTGTATTTGGCGTGCTTCAACGATGGGATTCTTACTTATGTACAAGTACCTAACATAGTGTTTTCCCAGTTACGTTGGTAGAGTGCGCATGCTTTCGAAAAGTTGACTTAATTTTCCTTATACTGCGCGTACAGCCGCGATGGCTAAACGACTTTTGTTGTACGTGGAAGATGTGATATTCTCCATAGCAAAATTCAAATGATTTCCGACCCAAATGAGACATAATAGTTCACATCAACGTAAAAACAATGCCAAGAGTGAAAATTCACGGTACGTTTCCGTGCCCAAATGTCATACCCAAACCGGAGTCTTCTTAGCAACTGCGATGGTTGTTTTACTGAATTTAGGTCATCCTTAGAGAAGAGTTATCGATGCCGTAAAAATTTACACTCTTCCACTAAAGCTTCGCGAGTAGTTGTTAGTTTGAATGTTATGTACTGGGTAATTGGTTGGAGCTCCTACTGACCTATATCTGCGGCTGGCGGCGTTGTGACAAAGTGTTCGTACAGTTATCAGTGCAAATCAGTGCATCGCAAGCAGTCATACTATATTTTATTTGAAGCCAACAAGAAGCCTTGTCATGAATCAGCTTAAGGAAACTAAAAAAACACTCGCAGATACATGCAAGACCATCAGTGATGGGGCGAGATGACGGCGAACGTGGTCGGCATATTGATTTAGAGCCGTTCAACCAAGGGTCTCTCGATTAAGATGGAGTGTGACTGCTTCTAATTCATCAAGTTGTTTTTCCCCATTATATCACCCCCTTGACGAAAACGTCCTCAAAGTGCCGACAAAAGTACCAGGACATCAAGAAGCTTAAACTTAATTCAAGTTCAGTCAGAGAAGTTGATTCGTGCCGTCTGAATAAGTCCGTGCGTGCCCGAAACTCACTTATATCACTTGTAAACACATCATAATTTCAGTTCAATCGATCTTTGTCGGTCGCTCCGTGTTAGCACCTTAAAGGCAAATCTACCTATATATTTGCTGTTTTGTATCTCATCATCTCTACAAACCGTTTTCAATGGCTACTCAGACTCATCTGCTGTCGCTCCCACATGATTAGTTCTCGTCCGATTTTATCTAGTCGGGCATGAGACAAGGAAATATGTCAACGACAGTGAAGATCAGGAGCTGGATCTTGAATCACATGTACCGCCGCTTCTCGATGCCCTTTATTCGCACAAAACATCATGTCTCCTTGAATACTTATTTAGTAGATTCTCAGACGCCCGAACAAATTGACGAAAAATCGCAAAATCATCATTCTATGCTTCTAGTTTGGCGTCGTAATATTGAAAATCTATGTATAAGATGATGTCACGTGGATTTCGATCCATTTTGCAATTGATGTATGCTAGTGCGAGTTGCTTAGACCTCTGACGTCTCAGGAAAGCATTTTAAGGTATCAAATGGAATTTCGATGCTTACATAGAAGCCCTTTGCGCATCACAATTCATAGCATTTCCGACATAAAAAAGTGCATTGTTCCTTGGGTTGCGAGGAAGTTTTATAGTGAGGAGTCTTACCTAAGGCATCTAGGAGACTTCCAGGTCACTACAATTTTCTCGTGTCATCTCATCAATATGTTTTTGGCATCCGGCTATTGGAAGCACGTTTGATGTCAAAATTGCAAAGCATTTGTACAATGTACTGTCAGCTGAATTACAAAAGAGAACTTATATGACCGAGAGAAGTAATCTGTAAATTATTTTCAGCTTGAAAGATATGCTTGTTCTGTGTACGCTACGCTGGATCATTGAGAGATGTCCATGAGCAGGATATGACTGGAATTGACCCGATGCAGCGCTTTCTGCATACTTTCTTGTACAAAAAGCCTCTTGGCTGATTAAAAGCTAAAAATCCCCCTTAATGGTGAAAGGAGTATGCAGTCTCGGGTACTATCTGAAGCAGTGAACCACAGATGAACACCCCATGTTCAGTATCTTGTATTCCATTCGCGGCTACTTGGCCACAATTGAGAACGCTGACTACTATTATAACCCAACTTCATTTGCACAGTAACCAGTCCTACCAAATGGAAGTCCTTATTCCTCGCATTGATTCATAAAGCCACCATCTCATAACCAAACAAGCGGCTTTGCAGATTGCAATAATCACACACATTCGCACTAGAGAGAAAGATTGTAGGAGTGTAACTCAAATGTAAGGTGTCTTTCGAAATTTCTACTGGTGTGATTAGAATGAGCTACCGGTGCATATTTATACGACTTTCAAAGCCAGAATTTCTAAAGGTCAAAGCTTTTGGACACTAAGAATCACAGCTGACAAATTTCACATTTCTCATTCTGTATTGTGGGTAGCTGCCATAAGCAAATGTGATAGGCCCATGCCAGGAAAAGTCTTTCTACAGCCCCACATTCCAGACATCCTGCTTCTACCAAATCTTTCGGTTAGTAATCCACAACAGCACAAAAAAACAGAAGTTGCTTTACCGTATCGATGTGATAGAAGCGATATCAGATCCTCGATCTTTATCGCTCTCTTACTGTTACGTGGGGAAACCAACACCTGCTCTTTGACAACAGATTGTTTATATAGTGACCGCAAAGTCATTTTCACAGACAGAGGCTAAAGTCGCGAAATCAGCAAGCGTAGAGACATTGCTCTATCGTTGCTCGCGTATTTCTTCATGACGGTGCTCGAAAATGTTCGAGCATACACGTAGTTCTTTGCTGGGATCATCTTGCTGATTAGTATAGTTGTCGACAGCAAAATTTACGGATTCTACCACTGATATCCGATCTATCTGTGAAGCTCTGAATAGGGCTGGCCACGAACGAGTATCGAGTAAATATTATGGGTGTAAATCATCTGAGAGTGCGCCATTTTCTATAGTCACATCTTCAAACACCAAATAATGAGAACTCTCCCCCCTGAAAGTCTGCTTCTTTCGCAGCAAAAACCTGACTACCCGCCTAAGAGTTCGATTGAAGTCGCATATTTTTCCAGCTGTCAACGACTTTTGAAAACCCTAACAATGTAATCCTGCCCGGTGCGTCACTAGCTTGTTCCAGATAGATTCAATAGACTTTGCATATAACTTGTGCTCCTCTGATTCTCGGAGGGCTGATGCGTTATGCTTCATATTGGTAATCAGGTTGCTCTGCTTTTCGACCGCGAAGACTATAAGCGGATTTGAATGGATCTCCGATAAGAATACATGCCGCTCTGGAGCCGTCGTGATTATAGGAATTGAAGATGAGGACTCGGACTGCATGAAGTGTTTGACGAAGAAGTCGAATTGATAATGCTTTGATAAGAAAGAGTGTTACCTCGCGCTTAAAAGCATACATACCTGCTCTACAGATTAAGACGATGGTTGATAATGAAAATATTTCTCTTGTAGAGAACCAACAATAAGTTGTGAAAGCTTGCAAGTCAAGATTTATCTTGGTCGATCAGATCGGTTCCTCTTCCATCCTATCAACCCATTTTTACTATTTAATCAAGACTATTGCGCGAATCTACCACCAAATGGATGGGTTTAATATGGCTTGATATAATTTCCAAGCGTAATTTACTTGAGGTCCCATTGACGAGTAATGGATAAGGAAGGATCTTGACTCCACTTCCCCAAATCAAAACGCGAACACTGTGATTCTGGCTTGCACACAGAGACACGTTCCTCCTGATCCACTTTTGTCTTTCTTAGCTCAGTGAGCTGTAAGTACTCCAGCACTTGGCGCTCTTGTGTTGCGTATTCCTTCATAGGGTCAGAGGGACTATTTGCATGCACGATTGAATCAACATTTTCCGACATGAACAGCTCGGAATGTGCCTCAGTGGCCTTACTGAGTTCCATAATGTATACAGCTACAACTGCATCCATGATCTGAACCTCTTGGTGCCACATTAAGCGCGCATGAGCTTGAGCCAATCGTGTAAGACTTTCCAGCATTCGAATAGTGGTTCTCGCTGCATTTCGATTGTCACTTGATCGTTGGATCTGGTAATATCGCTCTAAAATCATCATACTTTCTTGCCCAAGCTTTGGATGATATACCTCCTTCACGTAGCCAATGTACGCTTGAAGCTTGTCAATCGACCATATGGAAGAGCTTGAATCACAAACTTCCGATCTTTGTGCGTCATCTATCCGCAGTATGAATGATGAAATTGCTCGATCCCATGCAGCATCATTCCGATCTTGTAATATAAAAATCAAGTCGAAGCGGCTCAATAATGGCGTGCCAATTCCTGCGTAAGCAGCGAGCCCTGTATCGGCAGCATAACGCCCTCGTGGATTTGTCGCCGCAATGATACTTGTTCGAGTTTGAAGTCGACTTACGAGCCCTGCTTTTGCAACACTGAGGCATTGCTGCTCCATCGCCTCATGGATCGATGTGCGATCGTGGCTTCGTATACTGTTGAACTCATCGATGCAGCAGAGACCTCTATCCGCAAGTACTAAAGCACCTGCGTCCAACATCCACTCACCACCATCCTTAACAGCGGCACACGTCAGACCAGCGCTGGTTGTCCCAATCCCTGTTGTCAATACCGAGCGAGGTGAAAGATCTGCTGCAAATCGTAGCAGTTGCGATTTTCCTGTCCCAGGGTCACCAATTAACAGCAAATGCGGCTCTCCTCTAACTTTCAGACCAGCATCATCAACATGCGAACATCCACCGACTACTGTCAGCACAGTAGCCAATTTGATGATATGTAGGCCAAAGACTTTGGGGCAAATGTTTGCAATGATTACATCTCTACCGACAAGAGGCTTGTTTGCATTCTGTTGCCAACAGTTTTGAAATTCCTTGCGGTATTTTTCTTTTGCGATGGAGTCTGTTGAGGCAGCATTTTTTATTCGGACACTGTTTGCCCTTAGAGAGGTTTCAACATCACATCGAACATCTTTGATACAAGGCTTCCAGCACCGGGAAAGAATTCCAACCACCACAATGTGGTCCCCAGCATGCACAATATCGACCAAATCATCTTCGAGAATAATCGTAATCGATCGAGGGATTGAACCGATGCCAAGCCTTGACACTTGCTCTTGTACTTTGATGACCTGATGATCAGATACGACTTGAGATCCTTCAACAAGTTCAAAGTGTGTTGACCGGCATGGCTTTATACTTTCGGATGGGCACACGTTCTAATGAGAGAAATTCGTATCAGTTTGCAGTATCGTACATTCATAGCCTTACTGGGAGCTGAAGGACGTTGCCTTGCTCAGGATCTGACATTACAAAAAACTGGTAACGACACCGAGAATTACTACATATATATTCTCGAGATCTTTCATGCATTCTGATCATCCCTGTGCGAATGACTATGCCACAAATCTGGATCAGCTGGTTGATATCATTACTTCGAAGCTTGCTAATCATGGTTTTGCGATACAGCTTCAAAGGAGGAAGATTTTCTACACGGATCTGCGATTTCGGACGATGTAATTTGAAGTCTCCGGAGGAGTGACTGGCGTAAGATTCCTGTGACTCGCTTATGTGCTGGGAACTCTGTCGGACAGCGTCGATGCATTCATGTAGCGCCTGATTGATCAGATGTAGTGATTTTTCTGGATATTGAAGCAGCAAACTGCCAAGATTTGGATCGAAATCAATGAGAATATGAGCATCAATGAGAAGCGAAAAGCTCATTCCTGAATGCGACTTCAGCACCCTTTTAGAATCCGAGCTGGTCTTGCTGCTTTCTCGATCACTTGTACCTAAGCGCGTATACATAATTTGTATGTCTTCATAATAACAGCGACTGAGGAACGCTTTGAATGCACGGATGTACGTGGTTTGATGGCGACTTAAGTCCTGTAATGAGGCTTGTACATCATTTCCGGGCATTTGTAAGGTGGGCAAAGAAACTCGTGCTATGGGACTCTAAGAGAAAATAAGATCACTTTTTCTTCTTTTTGGGAACAGTACAGACGTGTCTTGATTGTGGGCCAGGCGGCTTACGAATTGTTTAATCATTCAACGCAAGTACGATTATTCGTTTACTAGCAGACATGTGGATACAATCAATTACGCTTGAGTTGCAACTTCGGCTTCGGACACATTTTCTCTCCATCTGTTCAATTCTTCCATGCGCGACAGATATGTGAAGTATCACTCGCAATGCTTCTTATTCTACCTATATAGTTGCCGCTAAGAACGATCCAGAGTACAGGACGCAGGGCTTGTGTCGGCCTCTACCAAACCGCTGTCTGATGGTGCTAGCATGAATAGATTAGTATGGCAGGGCTATTTTAATGGATTGTCTTATCGTTGTTCGTATCTGCGCTTGAGCTCAGGTCTGAAGATATTTAGAATTTCACATATCTGCCAAGAATTTCTATTTTGACCAACTTTTGGGGGTAAAGGCCTCAGGTACAGAGGAATTGAACGGACTTGCTTGACTAATTTTGGCAAAATTCGTTCTAAAAAAGACCATCTTTAATTAGGAGGGGCACATGGACAATGCAAATGATGTCATTCTACGAATTGAGTCGAGTTCAGCCCTTCCACTTCTCTGGTCGAATGATACGTTCTTTTGCAAAACAATGTCTGAGATACGGCGGCACTCGGCAACTTGGTAGTTTCGGAAAGAATCGGAATCTCTCATCACACGTTCTTGGCTTTAGCACTGTGATCATGAGCGGGTACGCAGCGTATACAATTGCGGATCCCACCAACGTCTTCGCGTTGCGTCAGGCTAATGCGGAGACTTCCATACTATTGCAAAAGTCGGATTCGTTTGTGCAATATGCGAGCAAAATTGCCTCTCAGGTTGGAGTTCGCTCTGCGGAGAATCTGGAAATTCGCTTGAGCCAGCAAAATGCAGGAGCTTCACTCGGGACAAACTTGAAAAAAGCCTGCATCATTCTTCCATTAGACCTTTATACCGCATTTCATTCCAGTTTAAGCGATTCGGTGGACACGGATCTTCCGTCTCCTGCTGAACTTGATTTCGTGATTGCGCACGAAAGCGCGCATATTGCCGATAGTCACATGGTGATCTCACGAGTAGCATTTCCGATCTCGTTGTTCGGAGCATACTCTATCATGGGCAAAATTCCTAATAAATGGGTGGCAGCGATGGTAGGATGCGGAACTCTACTATTGACAAATATATTCGTCTCTAGGCAGATCGAATACAGGGCAGATGCAATTGCAGCGAAAGCTGGTTACGGATATGGGGGAGTGGTATTGTTCAAGCGAAGTCAGGTTCGAAATTGTAGAGTGCGCGAGCTGACCAAGAGTCGGATGATCACAAAACGCGGGGATTATTTGGGTGACATCATGCATCCATTGTTGACAAGCCGCATCAAGCGTTTGCTCGCACAGTCGTATATGCCGCATATCCAACCTGCGTCTTCCGCGCTTATTTTTGAAGTCGTACGCAGCTGTCAAAACGATGGCGCCTTAGCGTTTACGCAATGAATTTTGCCACAGTTTGGCGCTCGACTGGTTTTAAGTTGCATTCAGGTCTTGAAGTCATCGATGGGATGCCCGTTTCACATGTTATGGACATAATGGCAAAGGAAAGTGTCACTTTTGTACTATGCAACACATTACGACTTCGTTGCTCGGTCTAGCGATATGTGATGGTGAAGCTCAAACCTTTGAAACGTGGTCAAGTGTGAAGTGTCCAAATTCACCACGTCGAAATGCTGCTAATAAATACTCCGCTGCCAATCGGTCCTGGGTCTCGGGATCTTTTCCAACCGCTCCACATTGCCGTTGAATCTTTTTGAAAACTTCTTCGATGTCATCAGTCGGTTGATCTAATTGTAGTGCCTCCACATACCGAGTCGAATTCATTCGATTCAGCACAAATAACATATAATCAGCAAGTACTTCTTTCCCGACAATGTCGTCACGAATGGCGCCAGTAAGCGCCAACTTTAACCCCGTTTCCTGGTTCTCAACATTTGGAAGCATGACACCAGGAGTATCCACCACGTAGATAGCTGGTGTCGCATTCACTTGAATGATATCTTTCCTTACTGTCACTCCCGGTGTTGGTCCAACCAGTGCTCGTTTCTTACCTTTGGCAAGCTTTGTTGTGGATGAAAGTCTTCGAAACGCATTTATTAGTGAGGATTTTCCAACGTTGGGAATGCCAAGTACCATAACCATTGTACCTGCAGTAGTTTTGAATTGAGCTCGAGTGTTCTCATCACACCATTGTAATACAGACTTCACCTTTTTTCCTTTCAACACCGACGTGAACATGCAAGCACGAGGAAAAGAGCTTTCCACCGTTGTTCTTGGACCTTGAATAAACTGAGCTTCCACGACTTGTTGCATATTTGAATTGGCCAAATCACACTTATTGAAAACAACCAGGCGAGGTTTGGAATGATCAAAAGCTGTATCTAAGATCGCATTCGCGGAGCTGAACGGGATGCGGGCATCGCGTACTTCAATAAGAACGTCAATTGACTCAAGCTGTGCTTGCATTTGTTTTTTTGCCGCTGCCATATGTCCAGGAAACCAATTTATTTTCTTGTTCATAGTGAAGACGCTGCGCATTTTTTCGCTCTTTCGTCACGCGGATCAATTTTGGCCACCAATTTTAGCCAATGACAATTCATAGATCCAACACACCGATGTGCAACTCGGGAATGATGGCAAAAACGATCAATTTGTGGGTTTTTGATGCGCTAAATTGTTGAGCAACTCACGATTGTGTGAGAATGTATCGGCTTTAATCATGTGTCTCTTATCTTCCTTTAGGTAGCCATTCATGATTGCCATTTGTCATTATTGGCATCAATCCGCATAGAACATTTTGCAAAGTGCGCGGGAGAAATATATCGCACTAAAGTGTGGTATGGCACGATATACTTGATGATGAAAGGTGATTTAGACAATCGCACTGCAATCGATGTATATATGCGCACGAAAACACCCTTTGTCCAGGCGTAATTTGTGGTAGCAGCGTGCCAAAATATGACATCATGCCTGACGAGTTTGTCGATTGCAAGCGTATAAAAAACATGTCGTAAGCGTGACTGATAGTCGTTACTCGAAATAGACTTCCATATTGAACGTCATGAAGCTTTTGGGGTTTCAACGATGGAATCTAGCTGCGCGAATGTGCTCATGCGACTCATGTAGTCAATCATCAAGTGGTTACTCGTGTGATGAAATCTTAGTAACTCAGGTCATTGAGAAATGTGTTGCTTTGTTTTTGTAGGTGATAAAATGGAGTGGGAAGGGAAAAAGTGTGCCGCTTTGCTAATTCATGTACACGAGCAGTCTATAATCAACAAATAGAATATTTCAATGAGCATCGACATACTGGACAAGATGGAGATGATATTAGCCAGTGATTGATACATTCGTGATGAAACATGTGCTGACACGGTAATCTAATCGAGCTCTTGGTATCTGTCAATGAGTCCAGGCATATTCGACAAGCGATCTGCGGTTCCAATTCATTTCCATTGTCGGAATGAAAAAAGTTCTTGAGTAATTTGTGAGCATTTTCCTGTCGTTGTGCGGTTATGTCCAAAAATGAGTACACTAAGGCTTGACTAAGAATTGTGTTGTCGCATTGGCAATCGCGATTGAGGGCGACAAGCAAATCGTTCAAAAACTCCTCCATGATATTGGTATGTGTGAACGAATATGTCAACTTCGTTTGCCACGAATGTCGTCGCGAGTGCTTATACATGGGAGATTTGACTGTACGCCGTAAAGGCCCACAACATTCAAAACTACGGCAATCGCCCATAATCATTTCCATATCTTTGCGAAACTGTTGATAATCGCAGAATGATTTGCGGAGAATCCACTTGTGCCCAAACATATGATCCATCAGGTACATCACAAACTGTGTGTCTACGTGTGTCTGCGGCCTCATTGGCAAGCTGAATCGCCGTTCTGTAGACAAGTTAACGGGAGGAGAAACGCTCTTACGACGACTGTGAGTGACCGCTCCTGCATGACACTTTACTGCGGTCAACGTGGCTGGAGTGACCATAATGGACACAACATTCGTGCCAAGTTTCTCTCGGCAGATGGCTCGAGCTAGAGACATGCAAGTGCTTTCATTCGGTTCATCTAAAAAACTCCTCAAGGAAACGAAAACCATTCTGAAATGAGATTGAAAGGCTTCCCTATTGCATTCTTATCTTATCATAGCGCAACTAAGTATAGATCTTGGACTCGTTGTATCGCATTTGTAGGTGATATGATGTATCACGGGTAGCTTGCATAAGAGACCAGAAGCTTCGAATTTTGAGTCCATCAAGCAATGCCTCAGGCTTTACTCAATTTACGGACCACTCCCAACTATGGGAGTACGGGCACGACTAAAGATCATGAAGCAAGTCCAAGACATCGATTGAAGTCCTGGTATATGCAAATGTTCCTGATCAATCTTGTCGAGTTCTCAGCAGAGTCTTCCCGGGGGATAGTTTTACCAACTCTATTCCTCTACGGAAAATCACTGGGTGGAAGCATTGCGTTCATGGGAATCTTGACCTCTGTCTTCTCTGTCGGTAGACTTATTTCTTCGACTGTATTTGGCTGGATGTGCGATCGATGGACATTCAAAGCTGTTTACATCATTTCGTCGGTGATTTGTCTGTTTGGCAATGTTCTATATCTTCTTGCAGACGAACACGTTGTTAATTCGAAGTATCTTTTGGCTATCAGTCGATTCATTGTCGGCTTTGGAGCAGGTAATCGAAGTGTATGCCGAGCAAACGTTGCCGCTATCACAACTGTCAGTCAGCGTCTGAAATATTTGACCATTTTGGCAACAGTTGTATTCCTTGGGTATGCGCTGACTCCTGGTTTTGGATCGTTAGTAGCAAATATTGATGTTTATCTTCTTGGTGTGCACTTTAATCAATTCACGTCACCAGGAATGATCTTGGTCATCTTGAGTGGATTTACGATAGTTTTGGTACTACTTTTCCATGAGGAGGACCTAGGCATTCATGACGGACCCTGTGAGACACCCGACAACCGTAATCCCGACAAAAAACTCGAAAATTCAACGCATCTTCCTACCAAGGTCGTAAATATGGGGGCAGCTATATTCATCTTTTTGAATTTCAATGCACGTGGTATCCTATCCGTTTTCGAAACTATAAATATTCCCTTGTTCCTGGAAGTAACGGGAAGCAGTTCTAAGCGCACAGAATCGGTTGTGGCAGCGTCAAACTTTCAGTTCTATCTAGGACTATTGGGTCTAATCACCTATTTACTCATCGAGTATTTCCGGCACAAAATATCAGATGTTTGCTGGGTACAAACCGGATTCTCTATGCTATTTGTCGGAAACCTCTTGCTAGTGGTAGCACCGTCCAATCTTACGTTCTTGCGCTTGACTTTGTCTGAAGTGTTTGTGTGGAGTATTGGTTGTCCGATTACCTCTGCTGTTATCGTAGCAGCATTTTCAAAGTTACTTGGTGGTCGCCCGCAAGGAACCTTAATGGGTCTTCTGGGCTCTGCTGGATCGGTGTCGCGCATTGTACTGCCTCTGTTACCGGGTGTGTTAGCAACTTTGTCGCCTGTTTTTTGTATCAATTTGGTGCTTTGTGGTATCAGCATTGTGTCGCTGGCATGGTATAGCCGACTGGTATATGCCCACAAAGAAGGCCTGACAAGAGAAGCACAAATGAGCACATCGCAAGGTAGCGGTCAAGCTTAGACAACATTTTTGATGAACATATAATGAACCCAGGTTTCCTGGTTATCAAACATCTAAGCTTTATGACTGTACTTTTGTGTCTTATGTCCATTTTTAGGAAAGCAATCCCTGATCACCTTCTTGCGTGATAACTCTGTGTCAACAAGACTCACTAACCAAACCTGTAAGACTCAGCCAGCCCAAGCAACATAGCATGAATGTTTTACTATAGCTTGTCTTGCGATTCAGGACTGCTACTTTCGCCAAGGTAATATTTCGTAGTAGCATGACCACTGCATCTAGTAGAAAAGCGATATCAGAGCTAGACAAATTTTGGGATCGCTCTCCTTGACTATAGGCAAACGTTGTGACAAAGCGGTTGAATCTACGTGCAAGAACACTGGAGCATAGAATTCAGTGCATTTTTTTGCACGATACAATTATGCTCTATAGATGGTTCAGATTGCTGCAATCATGCACATGTTTGTACCAATAATTATTTATGTAAAACAATTTGTGAATTGACTGTCGGACGAAAGAGTATTTTGAATCACATCGATTGGCTTTCCAAAATGGAAGTCATACGTCTTAATTCCGTTTGCTTCGTCTGCATCGTACCTTGGCTTGCACCCTGAGCAGTCTGCAGGAGAAGGCGGCCATCGCGTGGTGGCTACGAGTAAAAACGATCTATTCACCTATGAGTAACAGCTTGTAATATAGATTATGCACATTGAATCAAGTTCTGATTCTCTTTCAGACTCAAACGATGTTTATCCTATTCGACCCAAACAAAAATCTGCAAGCACACGGCCGCACACAGTCAACGGGAAGGCGGAGGACAAGCAAGCATGCTTACTCAAATTAGACGCACTAAAAGAACTTCTAGGATCTTCTGGAGGTCAGAAGCCCAAAATATCACGGCGACAACTTCGAGAGAAATTTTGCAAGTATGATAAGCAAGCTACGGGAATCATGACAAAAGACAATTTCAAAAAGTGTCTTGATAAGACTGGGATGCATATGCTGAAAGAGACTTCCTTCAATGATATAATTGACTGCTTCGCTGATGTCTCCAGCACTACGGTCGACTACAACTTGTTTTTGGAGTGTATTTGTAATGTTCGAGTGTCCGAAAACATGAGCTCGATCGCTGAGAACTTACGTTACAGGATACTACGTTCAAATGGGAAAGCAAGTGCTACGTCTAAAGTAAAATGTAATCTTTTTAAAGAGCTGTTAAAACTGGACAAACTAAAACGAGGATGGATCACAGATGAGCAGTTTGAAGAGTACCTAGAGAAGGATGATCGAAGATCAGGCGTACGCTTCGATTTGGAACAAAATGAAATCGACTGGCTACTGGAGCGCTTTTCTTTCCAATTTGGTCGGCATCAGCATGGTATTGACTACCAACTATTCGCTTCTTGGATTCAACCAAGCCAGCATTTTGATATGGATCGCTTGCGTGATACATTCCAAAAGCTATTACGCGTGGGGATCGCGAAGCGTGGATGGGATATTGAATATATGCTGGAGGCTCTCGATACAAATCATTGTCGTTACATAAGTGAAAACGATTTAAGAAGACTGATTCAAGATCTCGGTTTGCCCCTCAGTGAAGCACAAATACAATACCTCATCGAGATTTACGATAAGAACCACGACGGGAAGATAATCTACAAGAATTTATTGACTGGATTGGGTGATAAAAGAACTCCAGACAGCCCAAGAAAGAAGTCCCAAGTTGATCCGGGTCAGGGCAGTGCAAATACCTCTGCAAATAATCAAAATACCATACTACGTAATCTTAGCTCGCGCTTTCGAATAGGAGGTTCCGATCGAAAGGAAGGTCCTTCACATGGAAAAATAAGTATTGTGGGCAAGACTGTGGAAAAAAGTATTGGAGCTACAGAATCGAAGCACAGGGAAAATAAATATTACAATAAACCAAAATTCTTTGGAAAAACTACATCAATCAAAAGCAAAAAAAGAAACCAGAGCACATCATCTGAACAAAGTGAACAAGAGGAATCCAAGGCGAAGGTAGGCTTAAGCAGCCGCAGAGGTGCACCGCAAAACTCACGGCGACCAAAAAGCGCTACATCATCCGATTCAAGTGAACATCCAGTAGTTTCAAGGAGGATTGCGAATTCAACGGATTCCTCTTCAGCCGAAACCTCTAGTGATCATAAAATATCAAAATCCGCCCGTATTGACCAACGTCGTATGAAGGATACGTCTTCGGGGCGTGTAAATATAAAAGAACGAGAGGATAGGAGAGCACTGGGGGAGAAGAGAAACGAACAAAGTAAGCAACGCATCAAAGCAGATAGGCGGACGCATACGAAGAATGTACCAGAAAAAAGAAAAACGCAATTCGGGAAAAGCATTCCAACAGCTGAAATCAAGGCCAAAGATCCAAACTCTGCTGTGCAGAAAGAGAAGTCTAAACGTAAAATGAAATCGTCTGCGAAATGTGTCCATACATACGACAAATTAACAAAGCCTTTGAAGCAAATCTTGCGTCGTGCTTTCGAATTTTTCGACATCGATCGGAGTGGTGCAATTGAAGTACAAGAGCTGGAGATTGTTCTGCAAGCTTTAGGGTATGAGGTCAACTCGTTTGATGTAGCTAGCGAAATGAGACATACTGACTTGGACTATAATGGTCGACTCGATTTTCAGGAGTTTTGTGCTTTCATCAAGCGCATCATGCAACAAAAACAATTCCTTATGACTAGTTTGAGAGAACACGAGATACGTAAAGCTTTACAAAGCTTGGATCGAGATAATAATGGATATTTGGATCGCCAAGAATTCGTCTACATGACAGATCAAATTCTGCAAGTTCAGCTCACTCCAACGCAGCAAACGTCGCTGTTTGACTTCATAGATGTTAATGGGGACGGAATGATCCAAGAGGAAGAATTCATCAGTTTTCTGACATTATACCATCAGCTCCAAGTCAATCGACTGACATCAAATCTCAAAATGCCGAAATTTCCTCCTACAATCACGGATGCGATCAAGAAATTGATACACGGATCCCCAGTTGATGTGGATGGCAATCTGCTGATGCTTCTTGGAATTCCGTCAAACTTTCGTCGGGCAGTGTCATCCTTCGTGAGTAGTGGAAAATTGGAGCAGAATTCTATGGAATATGTTCTGTCCTTCCCAGCACCTCAAGTAGTGACGAGCTTGTCTCAACTAACCACAACAAGCACTTGTAATCATTCACGACCACCAAGTTACAATCCCATCGAAACTGCAACTGACTTGGCTGCGAGGGTGTATAATGATTCAAGCAATACAAAAATTGAAGAGACCATTTTAGCCAAAGCAGAAAAATATCAATTTCAGGCCATTCTCTCGCTGAAGCGTGCAACGGGCATTCCAAAACCGTTTGATTCCCGTGAGAGCGATGTGGTCAAACGTTGTGTCAATGTCTGTATATTTCAAGAATATAAGATTACTCACAGAAACGCTCGCGATCGACGTCACCTTCCGAATACAGGAATTAAGAACTGTTTTCGTGCGGGTCGAATTGTCGGCAATGTTCTCGAAATTCCAGTCTCGTGGAACCCGAATGAAGAGGATGTCTGGGAATTTTCCAAACGAGCTACGAGTAAACACGACTACAAATTCCTGGCTCGGACCAACTTGGTCAGTGATGAATTATTTCTCCTGATTGAATTTATCGTACATTTGAAAGTCCCTGATGTCAAGGATAACTCACATAGCCTAGACAAAGACTTGCGCAATGTTAAAAGCAAGCGGAATGATTCTGGCGAGCGTTCCTCTTCAAGCCGTGGATTAGTCGAGATGGTATGCTGCTGGACCAAAATACCACTTTACCTCTTGCTTGAAAGACGCACTAGCACATTTCGGACGCGGGAAAAGCTGCTCGGGGGAACCGTGTTTAGTCCTTGCGAGGTTGAAGAGGACGAAATAATGCGTCGACGTTATGGATGGCGAGCTTTTAGCAATGTGTTCCGAGCTACACGGCCTCCGACACCTATAGTCGGGATAAAGTGCTTACCAATCAAAAATTTGCCGGAAGAATATCAAAAATGCGTGTACAAAATGCCCCCTCTTTTACTACTACCATACTCAGCTATCTCTATCACGGCGGAATACATGATGTACATGAATAGCTTACTGTCAGAGACATCAGTCGCATCGAGTGGTACGATCACAGGCTGTTGATAGGATGCTCAATCTCACTAATTTTCGCTCTCATTCAAGTTGTAGCGTGTGCGCCAGCACTGAAAATTTTACCCCGCATTATCGAAAATAACTTGGCATTATCATCATTCTCTCGAGCTTTTGAGTCTGAAGTAACAGGATACGAAGCAGTACAGGTCAGATTAACTTTATTGTCTGTTCTACAATGCGCTTATGTCGATGTGTAGGATCGCCAAAGAAAACTGGAAGATATTTGCTTACGTTTTTGGCCTTTATTTATGAAGTGTCACGGTGACCTTCCTAAATCCGTATTGAGTGCTCATAGAAGACGATCTTTAGCTAACGTTGAGGAATCACAAATCGCTTGGAACTCTGAATCTGGCTTTGATATTAATCAAGTGAAAATGCACCCCCAACTGCTTGAAATGGCAGTACAAGGGTAAGCTTTCTTGAAACAAGTCCAAATGTCTCACGTACTTTTCCACACAGTACTCTGCAAATGCAAGACACTGATATTACGACAGTTCCATTCCACATCAAAGAAACGGCATTTAAGAGGATGGTGTAAAGCTTAAAAGTCAGACAGTGTGCTCGGAAGTTTAGATACCATGTAATAAAGACAAAAGATATAATTAACTACGCCCTCCCAAGGACCATATCCCACTCATGTGCATGAAGCACTCGACTGATGTATAACGGAGTCAGGTCTGGTTTCTATAGTATTTTGTCTGGAAAGGAATCAAAGATCAGCGTGTCACCCGTACTGATCGCAAATTGAGTTTCATGCTTACTTCCTGAAATTTGTTCACATTATCAATTATAACAACTCTGCTTAATTGATGATACAATGGACCCAACTTCCAAGTTGCAAGATGAGTTATCTTCATCTATTGCGAATCAGCATGCACTCACGGCTTCCCCCGATATAAAGAAAATGCTTAGAAATCGAGGTCCTCTCTTCAATCCTGCCAACAAGAACCGAGAAGGAGCTCAAATGTGGAAAACCGTCAGAAAAAATTTACTAAACATCGGTACTGGTGCTGTACGATCGCGTTTGAGACCTCGCAAAGCTCCAATTTATCGAATCAATCCGGAATCGAAGGAAAAACGCGCGTGGGACGTTTTCGTCTCTATGTGTGCACTATATGCCACCTGTATAGTTCCCTACCGAATTTGCTTTCATCGTGAGGCATCCGGTGCCTACAGAAATCTCGAAAGCATTATCGATTGGGCTTTTGCGCTCGATATCGTTGCACATTTTATCACTGGTATATACCTGCCGAATGGTGAAATATGCTATGATGTTGCCTATATCGCGAAAATATACGTCCGAGGCTGGTTCTTCTTTGATCTCATTTCTACGATTCCATTCGAGTATATCGCCAAGTGGGCTGGGTATTCAGGGAACACGCAAGCTTCCGCGTCAACAAAGCTTTTGAGGGGAATAAAAATCTTGCGCTTGTTCAAACTAGTGCGAGTTAGGAAACTGGATACAATGTTGCAAGATTTCGAAGAAAGCATGCTTGCAAATCAAAGTGTCATATCTATCATCAAAATCGGCCTCGCGATGCTCTTCATCTCACATTTAGTCGCCTGTTTATGGTTCTATATCGCACGAAGCGATTATTCTTATAAAAATCCCGCCTCTAACTGGATTGATTCGCTCGAGCAAACCGAAAGCTCGTCCGACCAAGCTGCTTTGCAGTATCTAGTCTCAGTGTACTGGGCAATCATTACTATGTCAACGATTGGTTTTGGAGATGTAGTAGCTCAAAATGATCTCGAACGACTAATTAATGTTCTGATAATGGCACTGGGAGTATCTCTGTTCGGCTATGTTATTGGAACCATTTCTACTCTTGTTGCCAACATAAATGTCACAGCAACTTTACATGAAGAGCACTTGACACTAGTGAAAGAATACATCATTAGTAGAGAGTTATCTCCTCGGATCGGCAGGAGAGTAAGAAATCATTTTGAATATTACTATCAAAATCGGTCCGTTTTTCGGGAAAAGCACCTACTTCAGCGCTTACCGGCGACATTTCGAGACAAATTGGTACCTGATTTTCAACATGCTTGAAAATTACAATGGTGAAATGATCGTGCTTTGTAGATTCACCACATCCACTTGAAGACTATTACTTCCATCAAGTATTTAGAGCTTTGCAATAAGTCTGTCGTAAATGATTGCGTGACATTGATGCAGCCGTTCAATGTCTTGAAGGATGAGTATGTGTATGCTCAGTTTGAAATTGCAGCACATGTTTTTTTTCTTCACAAAGGAAAAGTTGCATTGATCAGGACCAATCCTAATGACAAGAATCAGATCAGACTCGGCTCCATCAATTCTGGGGATCATTTTGGTGAGCTAGAAGTTTATGATGAGCATGTTGGGAATGGTATCCGAATAGGGTCAGCAATCGCTAAAATGTATTGCGAACTTACATTTCTGTCACGTGAGGCGATCTCTAGAATCAGTAAGCCTGGTCTTCAGATGTCACGCTGATGCCTGAGTGTTGATACTTTAGGTGCGAAATGGCCTGAATTACTGACACATTTTCGAGCTGCAGCTCAAGCAACCTCGACAAGTTATCGTCAAAAAGCAGAACAAGCTGTTTGGGACACCGATTGGTCAGCGGCCCAACATCATCTGATCGAAGAAGTCGATCTTTTCTCAACACAAAAGGCGACATCTGTGGCTCGTAGCAAATCCGACGTTAGGAAGGTTTTCCCCGGCAATGATGGGACGACAGTGACATCGTCGGACGTCGAATCTACGGTTTTGGCATGTTCAGCATCGCACAGCACTCGTGGTTCATTCTTTAGTTGCAACGAAATGAAATTAAGGTCCACTGATGCGCGGAGCAAAACAACGTTACGTTGTATGGAATCCAGATACATGAAGGCATGCAAAAGTGGAATCGCATTGCTGATAACGACAATTCTTCGAGCGATAGGTCGAGTAATCGATGAAGATGGTAGTCGAATAATAGAAGGAAGCGCTACAGCGTCATCAGAAATAGATGAACAAGGTGATAGAAACTCACACAATATATCGTCAAAGATTCAGACTACAAGGCACACACGGAATAGCATCGCCAATCTCAAGGGCCTCATTGCCACGATTCGAGACTCAACAACACCGGGAGCTAGACTACATACGTTTACAACCGAGAAGATGTTGTTAAAGGGAAGGCTTATTCTTCATCCGCAGGAAGGATTTGTAGTGACATGGCAAATCGTCGCAAGCACGGGGATTTTATATTCGATGATCATTATCCCCTTTCGACTTGGATTCAATTACGATGCCATCGGCTTTTGGTTTTACTTTGAGTTAGCGATTGATGTGTCCTTCATGTTTGATATTCTGCTCAACTTCCGGACAGCTTATTTCAACGAAGAGCGAATTATGGTTTATAATTCACGAATCATTGCAATTCGATATTTAAAAGGGTGGTTCACGCTCGATTTACTTTCGTCAATTCCATTCGATCAAGTCGTCTTGTAAGTCTAGCGCAATGATGTATTCCTTGTGATTATTGGATCTGCATGATATTAGTTCGTTCAGCACATCGTCAGCACAGGTAGCATTTTTACCGACAAGACTACTTCGTCTGGCTCGAACTACCCGGTTGCTGAAGCTGGTCAGGCTCATTCGACTGAGTAGGGCATCCGGAAAACTTCGCGAATTTTTCGAGGTTAGTGAGCTAAATGATCGTTTTCTTCATCAGGTTTCACGCAGAGATTTGTTTCAGGTGAGCCCGTCCTTGGAACGACTAGGTAGGCTTCTCTTGGTGATGACGCTATTTTGCCACTGGAACGCGTGCATGTTTCATGGGGTTATGCTGTTGAGTGAGAGTTCTGGTCTTCACAATTGGTGCGCGGACTATTTTCTACCAGGTGCTCCGCGCGAAATCGCAACGCATTGTTCCGAAAAAGTCCCGCTTGTAGATCGATACATCGCAGCTTTATATTGGGCATTTGAGACTCTCACCACAGTCGGCTATGGAGACATACGGCCTGATACCGGCTCTATCTATGAATTGTGTTTTGTCATTCTTTCGATTGTTTTGAATGCCGCTGTCTTTGGGTATATACTATCGTCTGTCGTTTCTTTGATAAAAAATCTCGATCCAGGTGATCGAGAACGAAAGTTGGTCATGACGGAGATGAAAAACTACCTTCGCGAGGCTGGTGTCAGCGCACGTTTGTGCGACAGTGTCAAAGCAGTACGAAGCAATTCGGTGCAGTGAGGCATGCGTGCTGATCTCAGGATTATTTTGTAGCATTATCATCACCTCTTGTCCAAGTCATGCTTGTTTCCAGAGCAAAAGGTAAGCTGTGCATGTCAAATACTTGCTATCCTGAAGAGCATTTTCGTAGCTCTTTGACAAAATGCCTCCCAGTCTTCGCTACGACATAGCCCGGATAGTGGCCGGCGATTCATTGTTTGAGGTTCCTTTAATTGCACTGATGGAAGATTCATTTAGAGGATTCGTCTCCTATGCTTTGTTTTTTTTCAAGCCTGTATGTCTGCATCAAAACGAGCGAGTCTGTCGCGCAGGGGAGGCCGGCAGAGAGATGTTTTTTCTTGTTAACGGAGTATGTAAAGCTGTTGAGGCGACTACCAAGCAAGAATGGAAACTCAGTCAAAATGCGGTCTTTGAGCAGTATTCATTGATGGCTCCAGCTGATGAGAATTATCGGACGCATTTGACCGTCACTGTCGAGTCCGAATCATGCGCTCTTTTCTCCCTATCCGCTCGTAACTTTCGGTGTGCTCAACCTATTCGAATCTCTTCGTTTGCTTACAATCTAATGGATAGAACTCTGTATGGTGTCTCCCCTGCCGTCAGTATGTTTTTTCTGAGTCATTTGAGCGCCGTATTGGCCGAGGATGATCGCTACAATCTCACGCAAGCACAGACGAAGCAAATTCATAAAATTTTGAGCATTGGAAAAACATTTCAGGATGTTGCGAAAAGACAGGAGCTCCGAGCTAGCTTGAGTTCGGTCGGGAAGGTTGCAATCGCAGCTGCAAAGCAAAGCCGACGGCCTTATGAATGGTCTCCAGCCATGCTACCACGCCAACTTCATAAAATTCATGCCAGTCACCTACAAAAGCATTCTATTGGCTGATATTCATCATTTATAAGCATTGGATTGGGTAATATCAAGAATGGCTGCGCTTGCTGCAACATCGTTGAATGGCGTAAGAATATACAATCTTGCATCAGGGAAAACTTTCCCGCAATGGCTTTCAGAGAAAACGAAACGATCACTCGCCAAAGATGAAGGTATACTTCTCTCTTTCTTTGATGTTGTGTTACTTTCATTGTAATCGTTCATTTTAGAGTACCGGAATCGAGTTGAATTGTTGCAGGATTTTCATTTTCCGTCGGGAACGCAGCGAATAAAAATGTCGCCAGATCAGAATTTCGTCGTAGCTACAGGAATGTACCCACCTAGCGTAAAAGTATACGATGTCCGCGACTTGAGTATGAAATTTGAGCGAAGACTTGACGCCGAAGTAGTTCAGTTTGAGATACTCTCACACGATATTGGGAAACTTTGCTTCCTACAGACGGATCGCACATTGACATTTCACGCTGCTTACGGAAAGCATTACAGTCTCCGAATTCCCACGTTTGGACGCGATATGGCGTATCATCGTCAGCATTGTGATTTGTATGTGGCAGCCTCAGGAAGTGAAGTGTACCGTGTAAATCTCGATCAAGGTCAATTTCTGTCACCTTTATCAGTAGCGAGCTCTGGTGCAAATGTGATTGAACTGAATCCCGTACATCAATTGGTTGGGGTTGGATGTGAAGATGGTGCGGTTGAATGTTGGGATTCTAGGATACAAAAGCGTGTGGGAAGACTCGACGTTTTTTCATCCTTGTCAGCGAAGCACTTTGTTTCATCTAATACCACGATGGACTTTCGAGGACAGGTAACTTCTCTCGCGTATCATGACGATGGTCTGAAATTTGCTGTTGGAACCACTTCGGGACACTGTCTTTTGTATGATTTACGGTCTGCCAAACCATTACTGGTAAAGTCTCATCAGTACGGACTTGATATTTTGGATGTAGAGTTCCATAATAGTGGTCACAAAGTCATTTCTGCAGACAGTAAAGTCATCAAAGTTTGGGAAGCACAAGATGGAGCTCCATTCACAACCATCGAAACACCTGCGGAAATCAAAAGCTTTTGCATCGCTGGAAAAGATCACTCTGGCGTCATCTTGGTCGCTGGGGAACAAGAACGTGTCATGGCATATTATGTGCCTGATTTGGGAGTTGCCCCCAAGTGGTGCTCGTTTCTGGACTCACTTACAGAGGAATTAGAAGAACAATCCCAGTCAACAGTGTACGATGATTATCATTTTGTCACACGAGAAAACATACAAAAGCTGGGTCTCGGACATTTAATTGGTACACCTTTGCTGAAAGCTTACATGCATGGATTCTTCATGGATGCACGGCTATACAACAAAGTGAAGGCAATAGCTGAACCATTTGCCTACGAAACATGGCGGAAGCAACAAATCGCGGCGAAAATGGAAGCAAAACAAGGCAATCGCATCTCCATTCAGTCCAAATTGCCTAAAGTCAATCGGGCAGCCGCAGAGCGGATACTCAATGTAGACGCAAAGCGGAAAAGCAAGCAGTCTGCACCCGCGACTAGCAACCTTCTCGAAGATGATCGTTTCTCCAATATGTTTGCGAACAAGGATTTTGAAATTGATGAAGAAAATGATACGTATAAACTACTCCATCCAACTACTAGCAAAGATAAGCAGAATAAGAGATTACAAGCCGCAGATATCGATAGCGATGTTCGAAGTGATGAAGGTGACAGTGATGCTTCAGTCGCTCCAAGTTCCATCGAAGGCAAATGCAGCGATGACTCAACTTCCGAAGAAGACGAGATGTCTGAGCCTGAAGTTTTGCTGGAAACAAAAAGTCGGCAGACCAAGTCTCAAGACAAAGCCTCATTGAATAAAGCAGGCATGAAATACTCCGAACTTGGCAATCTTGTCGGCAAACAAGACTTGCTTGCAGTAGGCTCTCGAAAGGATCAACAGCAGCGGATCAACAAAAAGCGCTTAGCTCATCTATCGCTCGCTGAGCGAATGCAGCAGCAGTCAGATCAAGTGACATCAACATTTACAAGAGACACTTCCCGTGGTGGCGCCTACACTCGAGAGATGAAATTTTTCCCAAGTCGATCCAAGCAAGAACAGGGCAAAAGAGGGGGCAAAGATTCGGCCGGAAAGGATGAAAATGGTAGGAAACGCCGTGCGGCTCATCCAGCAAAACGTGGGCCTTATCGTCGCCCAGTGCGATGATCGAAGGACTAAGGTATTTGATTTCGAAATTCGTGATGCTTTTGCAGTGATAAATTGGCTGCTATTTGTACAATTTTGATCTCATTAGCACGTATCACAATAATATTTCTATGACATCAAGTGAGCCAATATATGAATCGTGTTATCGATTCTCTTGAATTTATCGTCCAAGCAACAGTGAATGGCATGTGCAAAGCTTTCTCGAGCTTCTTTTTCTGAAAGTTCCGGAGCTAGGGCTGTAACCAGGTGATTGATGTCATCTCGACCTGTCAGTTCTGGCATATCTGCTGGAATCATCAGTAATAGCAACGTCACCAAAAGATGAACGTGTCTACGCAAGACGCAGTAGGCTTTGCAACTTGTTTCAACAAATTTCTTGAACTCGTTCGATTCTATTCCCCCCAAAACATGAGCCATCTCTCTGGTAAATACAAACGGCGTTCGTTCTCGCTTCACGCCCAGCTATAAAGAACAAGTGTCAGCATGGACCCAGACATACTTTGCATGTTGATCGTACCTGATATTTGAAATGCCCGAGAAAATGACCAAAATCGATATGGAAATAGCGGCCACTTGTCGAGATCTATCACAACACCAGCATCAAGCTTCTCGGAGAGACCTGAATCTTCTGCGGCTTACCATTATGTTATCATTATGACGATCACCAATTCCAAGAGCACAGGTCGCTACGCAATACCCGGCACAGGAACGAAGGAACAAATCAACAGCTTTTTGATGTGACTCTGGATCAGGATTGTTTGCCTGAATCCAAGACGAAAAGCTGGGATCCTTGAATGCGCCCAAAATCCCAACACGCTTGTGTATTTCAGCCGTTGTCACCGAATTTGGAACTACTTGCAAAACACCCGTCACGGGTGATGTCGCGACACATCCGTAAGGCTCCATTGCCAAATTAAGACCTTCTTCACGCCACATCTCATCCATCAATCGTATCAACTGCAGTGTCAAACAGTCTTGTCGAACATCATCGCCAGCTTTAAAAATGATCGTCACCGGATCGCCACCAGCTTCAGCATTTTCGAATACCAACCATAAGGGTTTTTTTGCCGAATCTAAAATCCGGCATTTATCGATGATGATCTTTCCCACCTCAATTCGGGGATCAAGAGGTAGTTGAAACGAAGGTGGTAGATTCTCATTCAAAACCGCCAATTGCTCCTGCATCACCCGTCTCATCTCATCCCATCCTTCTTTCTTTCGTGCTTTAATGTGCTGGCAAATCTGATCCAGCAAACCACCGTAGGAGAAGACTTTATCTTGCAATTGTAGTATCCCTCGCATTTTTTGGCTGCAGACAGCGAGATACCCATTAAGTAGAACACCATATCTTTCGCGATATTGTTCATGATGAAATTCTACCTTCATTGACCAGAACAGATCAAAACCGATCTGATTTGGATTTCGAATTGCTCGTTCTATGAGAAAGGTTGCAAGTGGACAAAGATGATGATTCTCGAATTTTAGAGCTTGTACTAACTGGGGAACATAGTAGCGCAACGATGTGTCTGGCATTTCCGCTAATTTTGAAACAGCAAAAGACCGAAGCTTTGGATTAGCAAACTCGCCGTCTAATAATCCAATGTAAGCAGCTTTGTGAGTAGGATCGGACCATGTAGGTAGTAAGGTAAGAGCGTTTTGGATTTCAGACTTATAACTCCAGTTGACACACGACAGAATGCGAGGTAATGCTTCTGGAAGGTCCATAAACGCATCCCGATGACTCCACATTTGCGTCTTCTGATACGCATTGGGACGATAAAGTGGGTCAAGCGAAATAATACGACGTAATTCCACTATCTGTGAGTCAATATTGGATTGCTCTGCGTCATCATCACCGACCGTGGCTTCTTGCAGCCAATTCTTCAATGACCCGATAAAACCTCGGGATTTTGCATGCGGTTGGTCAGGCTTCTGTTCTGCTGCATCAAAGGTACCGCCTAAAGTTTTCTCAATGTCACCCGAGGACTCGTTGGTCAAGCTGTTCTCTAAATCGGCACAGTCTTCCGAATTTTCTGAGATATCGGAAGGGAACTGAGGCAGTAAATGTCGAGCTAATTCTGTTTTGACAGACTGAACAAATTTGTAGATATTCGGGTAGCCAGATGATTCAGTTTGATCACCTTCCCACTTAGAGACAGTGATGATAGCAAGCATCCATTCTGCGCGTTCTTGCTTGGTCTCGGCTGAAATGATATACTCTCTAGAAGATTCGGCTGGGCGAACCTTGAAACAATACGTTTGCCGTTCCTTCCGAGTTCCTTTGTTGACTGGTGCGGTTGTGTATTTTTCATTCATATCGTCCGCTACTACCACCAAGCAGTTCCGTAATGGAATAGATTTGCGCACAACATTTCGGTCATCCGTGTAGGTCAAAGTGCACGTTTCATGATCTAAGACAAACCATCGTCGACGCCATCGAGTCCATCGAGTATATCCTAGCTTGTGTAGCCATCCTTCTTTGTGTAGAATAATCTTTCGGTCTTCATAGGAGCTCTCCTCCCGTGCCAATTTCGGGGTTGATCTAGGATTTGTTGGGCTTTCTGATTCAGCTCCTAACGTCCAATGGAACTTGACACTCCGATCAAAAGTGCCAAATTCGATTTGCAAAACTGGATCATCCGGCGTGACAGTGTGTGGAACTGGACCAATATTGCAAGTGTACAAGTTGCTGCACATAGCCAAGTACCGTGTTCCCTGCAGCAAAACATCGTCAATTTCGAATATATTAACGCCTGTCACAAGAATTCGCTCGATCTCTTCAGCGCAGTCTTCGGTGGACGATGAGGTCGCCATACTGCACATCCGATTGGCATCTTTTACCCCAAGTACAGTCAGTAAGATTCGAGCTGTTCTTGGAATATCACTTATATTGAGCCCGAAATTCAGCCACATTGGTTCAGGCCATTCCGCCCTCAAGAGGTTCTCATTCTGTATCTTCAGTGTTACCTCTTCCGTCTCTACGAAAGAATTGTGCAGCAATTTTCCTCCATCGTATAGTCCGGCTCGAATAATTACCTTCGTTGCGGTCAAAGGTTTGTATTCGAGCACCGAATGCTCACTAAAACGTTTGCGAGTAGGGACAAGCTTTGGTACATTCATGATGCGACATAGACAGAAAGAGAGTGGTTCAAGCACTGTTTCACTGCATATAAACTCCTCCATAGAGTCATTGCTCTTTGATGACTGATGAGTCATCACCGATGGATTACCATGCTGAATCATTGTATGACGACCAAGTATGGTGGCTTTGATGCCGGAGATAGCTGCATTTTCGACTATCATCTGCTGGATCACAGATGTTGCAATCAACGTGAGTCGGACAGTTTTGCCTGTGATAAAGCACTCTCTAACGTGCATGTATTCCAGTAGGGTGCGTTCACGGTCGAGTAAGTAGTCACGAAAGCCAGTAATTTTTAATGCATAAGCGTTGTGATCAAACGGTATCAGCGGAGCCGCATCGATTGCATGTTGGTAGCAATTGAAGATGTGCGCTACTGCCTCCCCGACCGTAAACTGGGACGGAATCGAGATGCGTACATCGGTAATGGCTTTCGCACTGACCTCCTGTAACTCAAACATTCGCTTGAAATCAACGTGAACCGCTTGAAATCTAACAGCTTGACACAGCTCTTTCAGCCATTTGTGATACTCATCTTCTTCAGCGACCAGCTCCCACGTCCGGGATGCTGTCACGAGGACTATTCCATGCTTTTCTAATTTTGCATCCATCGGTTGGAGACTAGAAACATTGTCTAGGTCTATTGTGCCACGTAAGTAGGCCCCTTGCTTGTCACTTAATACTTTTTGACTCGGCTTCTTTTTGTAATATGATAACTTGCAACCCTTTAGTTCCATATAGCGCCTTCTGTATGATTTGTTAGTCCCGCCACGTTTGCGCATATATCCAGCAATGATGGGTTCGCGGTCGTGATGCGATGCAGAGTTACTGCTGTTATTATCGCAGTCCGTTGTGTCTTTGTAGCTACGATCCATCGCAATCAGATCTGTAGGCAAGCGGCCAACGGCCTGTATATAACTGAGAGCTGTTCCCTTTGTGAGATCAATCGGTGATGTGTCAAGTGCGACCAGGTACTGGGGGGTGCTAGCAAGGATTTCCAGCTCTCGAGGCGAGATTTCCAGATGAACACGCTTCAAAATATGCGATAAAGCCACCATAAAGGCCTTCGATTCCTTCGACTGTATGAGACCCGGCACAGCTTCCCAATCCGAGTCCCCACTCAAGAACTCTGCTGTTTTCTGTTCACTTGGGAATATTCCTTCGATGTCGATTTTGTGTCTAGAAGCTGAATTCGAATCCTCTGATGCGGAATGCATTCGTAAGAGGACGGGCACATCTGCATAAGGATTTAATACTTCAAAAGGTGGGAGCTCATGGCTCCCTTCAAACAAGTCGGATCGGGCTGCACACTCCTTTTTGTCCTCTGTATCTGACGTTATGATTTTATTGCCTGCTTCCTGCCGTCGGGTAACTACAAAGCTTCGCATTATAGTCGCTGCATTACGACTACTTGCTGTACGCAATCGTGTCGATTTGAGGTACGTTTGACTTTCTCTACCGGTTCGTACATTTGCGTACAAATGCAATGGAGTCTCTGATGTTGTGTCTTTCGGATTCTTTTCAGCGCGTATGGATGGCTCATGTAGCTGCGGCTCACTTGAGGAAGAAAGATGGAGATTCTGTCGATTCGTAGAAAGCTTCATCTGACCTAATGTGAAGCTATGCTCATGATCTGATTCGCTCAATTCACCGGTTTCACTCGAAATGGAGATGTTGGAACATTCTTTGCTAGCCACATGCGTTGTGCGTGATTGATGTAAGGAAGAATTAGAATCAGAAAGCGGTGTTTCATAGACGCCTTCTACATTTTCATATGTTAAGATCTCGGCCGATTTTTCTGGCTTTTTACGTGAAGGTAGAGAGAAAGTCATAAGAGAACCGGTAGTCCGGCTTTCTACTGGAATATAGTCAGGAGCAGAGTTGGTTGAAAGACAGCGAGTATTGCGTGGAAGAATAGGATAGGCGATAAGCAGCTCACAAAAACTAGACGAGGTGTACCGTATCTCACAGTAGTCAGCATGCACGTCATTGACTAACGTCGCTTGATGCTGTCGAGTTTGACGCGGTCATTGTAGTGGCCTTGACGGATATGCTATCTCGTTTGACATATTACTGCACAACGTGTCGACCTCTTTCTCCAGCTTTACACGTAGATTATGACAATTGACTACTTATGCCGAGGCTTCGACGCAAGTACCGTTTCGCTTTCAACAGAGCTCCCTCATGTCGAATGATCAAAGCAGTAGAAAGAATTCAGAGACTGTGATAATCGATGCTGGCGATACGGATGACCGCTCTGAGGACGAGGATATTGCAAAGTTCTTAAACGATTATACTGTTGCTCAACATAGTATCACTAATTCCTTGCTTACGAACGTATTGAAGATCAATGAAGCGATCAAACTCGGGGATGAAGAGGGAAAAGATGACGATGTCATCGAAGTTATTCGAGTCAATCCTTCGATTTTTACGGAATATAAGCCTAAATCTTTAAAAGAAATGTCTGGTAGAAGAGATTTTAATAGAAGGTGTGCGAAAAACGTACCGGAAAAGAAAATAAAGCTATGCGAGGAAGTTGCTGATGAAATGCGTTCATTCGACGTCGAGATAGAAGGTGGATTAGGTAAAAGATCGGAATATGAACGTGTGCGTGACAGGGAGAAACGTGTAAAGAGAAAGTTAGAGCCTATTTGTAATGATAATGGCGCACATGGATCGATGAATCAGACACTGACAGCTGACAGAGTCATAGAGTTGCATTCGAGTGAAGATGAAAGTGCCAATTCATCACCGAAATCAACATTCAGGTCTGAGAATGCGAATGATTCGATAAAAACGACCATGAAAGACTTCAAAGCATATTTCGAGTATCTTCGAAAATGTGTCACGAAGATAAATTTTGATCAAGAGATGCAGCGAAGAACAAGTCTTAATGAACGTTTTCATGTGGCTGTGAAAAGCATTGAAACAGAGATCGACCGTTACCGCCAAATGTTCCTGCGATATACTCGAAAACATCATTGGTCAGAGAAAGTGATGGCTTGTATTCAATCGAACACTCTCCGGGAAGTTAAAGAGAGATCGCAAAAGTTTGATGATGGCTACTGTGAAAATTGCGCAACTCAGAAGCGTTTTGCAAAGTACATGCTCATATTCTCAGGTTACAGACTTGATGCCTGCCGATTGTACGAATTTGGTTGGACGCACAGGTTTGGCCTTCATGTAATGCTACGGATTTATCTATCTCTAATCGAATCTACTCGCATAGGATCCTGCAAGCTTCTACATGTGAAAATTATCAGCACGAAGAAGTTCTCGTCGATGATACTTGCTACGCGGTACGTTAAGCCGTCAGGTATTTCCGTATGTTATCGGAGGGGAAGAGCTTCTCACCTTTTGCTTTATTAGCCTGTCGTATTGTACTGGACACTGGTGCATGTCAAACGACTTTGGTGTGCCACAATTGATGCAATGAAAGATGAAGGTGGTCAGTTGAAGCTTTCCGACACATTTATGGAATCTGAATACAGCCGATACAAAGAACTTTTGAAATCTGTACTATTTGTCAGCTCTGGAAGAGATTTGCAGAGCTTGAATTTAGAAAAAGTGTGCAAGTTTTTTTCACAACCAGAATGTACAAGCCCTTATTTATTACACGCGGAGGTAGACTCAGATTCGGATTCTGATATGGAAGAGAATATTCATGGTGTGCAGGATAGTGCAACAACCTTCGAAGATGGTGGAGAAGCTACGCTCAGGTCGGACACTGACTCTATCAAGAAGAGCCAAGGTCCGCAAGCACCATTGGACCTAAGCAATGGTGCCTCTTCTATGGATGACACAGACAAGGTAACACAAGAGGTCAAAGGCACAAACAGTTGTTTACTCTGCTACAATCATCTGATTGATGGGGCTGTGATACATGGAAACTATCTGCATTCGTATTCCTGCTATCAATGTGGTATGCGCCAGTTTGATCAAAGAATTGGATGCTCCGTGTGCAATCGTCCGATTGACAGGGTTGTTCATCTGTTACCGCTCACCGAAGCCTCAAGAAGGTCGATTACAACCCTAGCAGAACCGATCTGATAGATTTGAGTTGTCGCATCGATGTTCCGGCTTGTGGGTGCCCGCTGAAACGAGTATGAATAATGGCGCAAGATGGACGAGACAACGCAATGAAACGTGCTGTCAGTAGAATTAGGAATCGACACTCGCTCAAACCACTTTGCTATATTATTATAATCTTTCAAAATCTGCATTCGACACCTTTGGCGTACCTGACCGAATCATGATGATACAGCTGAAGTAGGCAGTCATAAATCCCATGGCAAGCCCCACTCCTCGAAGCCATCCGCTCATAAATAATGCCCATCGTGCCTCCCGATAGCCATGGAGCTGATATCTCAATGATGGTGTCATCCTTTCTGGAAATCTTGGCAGAATTGTTTCATTCACTTTGCAGCTTCCAGGCATTCGGATTGTTGGGGGAAGCTCAGGCGACCAAGGTTTACGTTCAAACTCGCTTGGTTCAGGCAGCAATTTCTTTAAAAAATCGGTCGCTAGCTTTGGCACGCTCAAGTCAGTGTACTCATCATTTAACGTGATGATCTTGTACGTGGATGACCCTGATAATATTTCGTCAAAAGTATTTTGTAGTTTCTTTTTATCCTTATCCTTCAACAAAACCAGTTTGTATGGTTCCATATCTCGCGAAGGAGGCACATCAATGCCAATTCCGAGCTCCTCACTCCCTTGGCTTGTCATATAGTAATGATGCAGAAGCGGTACGTTCATGTCCGGTCTACTTCGAAACTTGTTCTTCAGAGTCATATATAAGGGGCGATCAAAAATCTGATGTAGACGTTCAAATGCGTGCCGACTGTAAAGGAATGGAGCATGCTTGATGTAGTATCGTGTTTCATCTCCCCAGCGAGTGTCCATCTCTTGTTGCGTGTTGAGCACAGAGGAGATCCAAACTCCCTTTTTGGGTGTCGGCGGTGCATGCGAGATCGATCCTTTTTCATGAAGCAATCGAATGCCACCATCACATGTGAAGAACTCGTGTGGATCTATGAGTTTTGTAAAAATGCAATCGTCATTCACTTGCATGAACAAGTCGGAAAGGCCTGGAATGAGGTACAGAAATTGCTCGATTACATTCGTATTGAACGTCGGCAAAAACTGTTTGGCGTATGATGGGATTAAATCATCCTGATTGATTATTTTGATTCTTGTGCTGCTCGCATCGACCCAATGCGGAATATGACCAGGCGTGACAATGTATAAATTTCCCTGGAAACGGAGTTTCTAATTATTATGTGCATCACGCAAAAGCGAATATATGTACCTTGTGCCACGGGATGAACTTTTGTAAAGATCGGATGGAATACATCAGCTCATTGAACTCGCGATCTCGCGATCCGCCGAGGCTTCCTCCAGCCTTTTTTCTCATCTTCCGATAGCACGGAAGACTGCCATTAACCCAAGTGTACACGATCGAAATGTGCTGAAGTCGATTAAAGTTTTTAATTTCACATTTTCCACGTAAGAAATTCCCAAAGTGTCCAAAATGCTGAGCGCCGTCTGCGTCACTCACAGGTGTGACCAATCCCAAGTGGTCCCATTGTCGAATGACATAGAAAATAGAAAAAGTGGCAACTGCGCATAAGACGAGAAGAGATCGAAGTGAACTGCGTTTCGTCATTGATAAACGCATTCGAACCATAAGTGTTGTTTTCATGAGTTTGTAGGGAAGGATATGTTTGATGTAGTCGCTAATTGACATCATCCCGACTGTTAAGTGAAGAATTGCAGGGTGTGGTCCATTTTTCCGACTGTTGGGACAGGAACTTTGATGTGGTCACTGATTGACATGAACCTGACTATTGTCTAATGTCAACCGCCGTATCGTCATAGATCCTAACCTAAATGTGGAACCAATACAGTGGTTTTCGGTGACACTAGAAGATTGAGGCTAGGTGAGATATGTCAGCATAAACGGTGACATAAAAAAGACGCCATTCGGCGCGCACAATGTCACGAAAGAAATTCGCTATAGCGCACGACATTCAGAATAGAACTGATGTTAGATCGACGGTGTATCGATTCGACACCGTCTTATCTCAACGCTTTGCAGACACATTTCGAGCATTTTCTTATGCCACAATAGCCATCTGATTTGTATCGCTACACCAGAGCGTCTTTCCTCGCCGAGTGGTGTGCACGATGAAAGTAATTCCCGTTGTGGGGCTACCTACTTTTGAGACTTTTTGTTCTTTCTTGCGACATTTTTAATAAGCGCGGCTATAACAAATTGATCAAGGGATCTTTTTAGATGGCTTCCCCATCTCGCGGGGCTTTGATACGATTTAGTAGTGTACCTGTATCAGTTTTTGTTTGATACCTATGCAACGCACGTAGCACATATGTTAATGACTGATCAATTGAGTAAGTTTCAGCAGCCATCCTACAAGAATATGTTGAATAGTCTTACTTCAGGGGTACATTTGAAGATCTATCACATGCATATAGAATCGTCTGAGAAGGCTCAGAGTGCTATAGTGATCGAGAACCTAATTCAACAGTGTAAGAAATATATACAGAGCATGAACATACGGAGTGCATGTACATAATCCTCCTGACATAATGTGATGGCAGATGATTTTTTGGGGGCAACTCGTTGAGAGATCGCTAAATACAACAACATCGACACATACTATGACCCATCCATCAAACATTGTTGATCTAAATGCAAACCATCTCCACATGGTAACGTTCTTGATTTGAATATTGAAGTACAATGGCAGCTCTTTGCGCCAAACGAGAAATGTGGATACTACAAAGGAAAATCAAAGTGCGGTCAAGTCATCTTCCTTTGCTTAAAGAAAAGACGAGTGAATCGCTTCTGGTAAACGGTTGGAATGGTTGACCCGTAAACTTCCCTATTACCATGGGATATGCTTGACACAATGGGTTGGTAAGCATGTACGATCAAAGAGTTACATCGAATAGCGAAGGTGTGTAATTTTAAGCTATAGAGAGGCAAGTTGCCACCTCGAAGTGGTGCTTCGAAAGGAACATTTCAACTCTAAGAGGGCACACCGAAGAGTCTTTCCTGATATAGGTAGAAAATTTGCAGGATTTCCTATTGGCCATGCCAAGTGAAAGCCTGTCGCATGGATCGCATGGGCTTGTAAAGACAGAGATTAAAACACTGGAAATGGATTTTTGTAGCGGATCTACAGGAACGCTTGTGTGTCCAGTTTGATGGATTATCACAGAGTCAATGTCCTGGCCTTATCGGCAGCGTGAATGACTTCAGACATATCAAAACACGGGCACAAGAGATGAGAGTATTTGGTGATTATGTGTGTTCTGGGTGAGACTTTGCCTTAGGAATCTGAACAGCGGTGCGTTTCGTCGATTTATGCTCTTCCGTAAGCCATTACTTCATCAACAAACGAAGAACGTTGACGGCTATAGATCGAAAATGCTCATAGATCAATAATGTTCTATTGAAGGACACAGTTGCGGGTCATGAAGAATGTATGTTTCAATGTTTTTGCTTCAATTGCAAAAAGGCAAAACTTTTACTTGGGAAAATCGTTAAGCATACCCGACACGAAAGCATCGTAGATAATCTTACACGACAAGCTTGCACTGGAATCGACGTCGAATAAAGGTCAGTTTGAGCAAACCGGCCTTGTAAGAGGTCCAATGCGAACGCAATCTTCCTTTATGACTTGCTTTGGTGACAAATTTATGGTGAATAAGCTACCCATTATGGACGGAGTGGAACATCCTATTATTTAGGTCTTGCGAGCTTCGATACACGATATGCCTCAATAGACGTGTTGATGGCGAGATATCCACATTTTTTAAATTGGTGCTTCCATCGACATGAGTAGTTGGTGCAGCGAAGAGCATTATGAGACGGTACCTGTAGGAGTATACAGATTTGATAGCCAAGGTACCAAAATTGACTCTCGGGTGTGATGTGAATACAAGACACAAATTTAAGAATGCAATCTACAAACTGGAATATCATGATATACTCTTTGGCAAGCTAAAATCCTGCTCACAATCCGTTTTTTTGCGTCCGTCACTGTTAGATAACTTGTCGGTGTATGAGCGTGCTGAGAATGATGTACCTTTATGTGCTATTGATATAAAGCTGCAGACAGCCGAAAACGAAAGGCGGTCCGACCAGAGGTCATAACATGATCGTATCATGCTGAATTAGATTGTTATATGTTTCCGATCGAGTCCAAGACTATTTTCTCGAGAAGAGAGGCACGTCTTTGGTTTCAATAAGAATAGATTGATGCCTCAGAATCTTTATCGAATATGATATATCTGTGGTATAAGAAAGTATCCGACAGTAGAGATAGCAGTAAAAATTGCTGCATGGCTGCAAAGAGGCAACCCAAAGATGCCAATACGTTGGCTCATAGACCATCGCCATGCAGCAATATTTCTGCATAATGCTTGGTGGAATGGCATTAGCTTATCGATGCAAAAATACTGTTAATGCACTCATGCCACACAAGAAGGCTTGATGCAAGTTTCTCGATAGGATGGCTGGCATGCCAGGAATATGGTCTTATCTTATGCGGAATTTCTTTCTAATAAGAACTTCTTAGTCATTAGCTGGATGGTATGTACACAGCTTCCCTCAATGCAGAACCATGTACACCATCTTGGTGAGTGAGAATTCTCGTTTGAATTAATGCAGTCGATGCAAAGAAGACCATTGAAATGCAAAATCCTTATTACGACCAGCTCACAGGTATCTATAATGCTCCTCGGTTGTGTCTGCATTAACGACGATTTAATCACAAGTAAGCACAAGTTGCTTTGCCACTAAATCAACTGAATCATAAAAAAATTATATCAGTAAGTTGCTACAATAGATTTGATTCGGGGGTGTAGTAGGCTCCGAGTTTGCATTTTCTTGATTTCACGTGCACCTTGAAGCATCATTGCATAGAGTTGATGCAATTGATGATCCTTTTGTTTTCGACTCAAAGAATCCGACACATAATAGCTCGATATGAGGAGCTCATGAGTAGGAACTACCTCTAATTGAAATTGACCAATGTGACTGATTGCATTGTCGTCATGGACCTCAGTTTAATGTGTTTAAGCACTGGTGGGCTGTTGAATGGATCTTCACTCACCCAAAGGTACTTTATAAACTTTCACGGCAGATGCTACTTTCTACAGGCTGCCTTGACATTTTTTACATTATAGGCAGCATCAATGTGGAGCTGGAGGATTATTTACTGCATAAACAGCCAATCTTCCGTTTCGTGAGAAGCACGGAAAAAATATGTCACAAATTGTATCCAGCATCAAGTTATAGCTATGCTCTTACTATCTCTTTCTCTCCACCTTCAGCTTCTCGGGTAACGGCATGCAATAAGATCAGGATAAAAGAAAGTTGACACCGTTACGGCACACCTGCTTCCGGATATGCATTTAGTGCAAGACACCCGAAAATTTTCTTTTTGATCATTCATCACGGTATGACAGAGTTCCGACGAGGATGTGACTTTAGTAAAACATAACAACTTGCTATTCTTGAGCATATGCATACCAAATTGCATCGACGTGATCATTGTTATAGCAATAAGTATATAACGCACCAGTACTTGCGAAATAGAAGATTTCGAGGAAGAAAGCTGAAGGAAAAAGTGGTATCAGTTGTCAACTGTAGAGAAGGATATACGTAGATATGCTGGCAGGTACCAGCTATTGAGCGATGGAAACGTAGTGATCGTCGTCTTATCATGGGGGACAAGAAAAAAACGTGTTAAGAATTCCTCAGCACACGCAAGAGCGGATGCCGATGATACTGCCGAAGACTTTACTTTGTGGTTCATCACAACATGTGCGAAATGAATTATAAGGACCATGATCTTACGTCAACATTCTGTTTTGACAACAACGATACGTATCTATCGGGTATCAGGCTGAGTATGACCACGTCTCATCGTGCGCAAGGAGCGCCAGGTCGTCTATCAGGTGACGCACTGCGGCATGAAGACGATTGAATAGATAACTTGGGAGCAAACGGGTAGAAGTTTCCGACAACTTGACGAGATTGGCGATTATTTGTATAAGGTCAAGACCTTGCTCCAATACGACATTCAGAATGGTCAGATCATATGATTCATCACGCTGATCGCTTCGCCATTTGATGCACGCACATGGAAGCATATTGAGTATGTTTCGCATTGGCCTTTCACCTCATCGAGAAAATGCAAGGTCAAATGGGAAGTTTCTTCCTAGGCTGAGTGAGGGCTCAGTCGATAAAGTTTTGGTGAGTCAATTAGTCAATTAGTCAATTAGTCAATTAGTCAATGGCCACAGTAAAATTCCTCTCTTCTGCAGACAACAAGATGAAAAAAAAACAATTCGGTCAGTGAGTGAACAAGCCGCTGACTACGTACTATGTAGAGCGGCAAATGTTTAACATTGTCAGTTGCTTCGATAGGTACTTCCTTAGTATTAGTGCAAGATATGGCACTCTCGCATCGGCTTTTGCAATATGTACCAACTGATCAAAGTTGGCGAGATTATTCTTGGAAGCACAAAATTCGCGATACTTGTAGGCGAATGTGCATATATATAACTACAATCTTGCTGAGAATCTGACCTCATTTTGCTAGACGCTGAATATCAATCTAATTGACGGTATTGGTGTCGTCTTTTACGTACTGAACACAGTGTTCCATACAAACAGCGGTGACTGTAGCCGTAGATCTTAGTTACATTGTAGTACCTTGCTTTTCTCTATCGCACTTCGATGATAATTTGAGTTGACTACGCAAAAGTGGCGTTTGGTCTCCAGAATCGAATATACCATAGAAAGAGCATAGAAACGTAAGTAAACGAGGACCGGAGCTAACGTGAAATCTTTTATGCTGATCTGCGATCTTCCTTGCGTTCAGCTCACAAACTTACTTGCTCTTTGCAGCTTAGATAAATGACTAAGCAGACGATTGTGTGCGACTGACTCTGGTGCCAATGAATAGCTGAAGGAGTTGAATGAACCTATACGACAAAACAGCAGCTGGTGTCCATTGCTGTAAGTCTATTCAGTGTAGACTTTTGATAGTTGCGGTGCAACGCTTCGATAGTGTATAATTGAAGGATGTTGTTATGAGAAAAGATCAAGTTGATATATTACTCTTTTGACAGATAAAATATCGTTAATCTGGTGGGAATGATGGTAATGGTCGATAAGAAGACGATTATCACTTTTTCAATCTGACTCCTTTGCCATATGCAACATTACAAAACTTTGATGGAATTTTATGCTTTGTTTCCAGATATGTCACAAACTCCTGTGCCATCTGACCGGAAACCATCACTTCTGCGCGATTAGCATGCGCGGGATTGGTTGTGACTGTCGCATTGCATCCCCACATTCTGCGCACTTCTTTAGCACATTCACTTATATCGACTTGATAACTTTCCAGATTTGCCACAGTTGTTGCGATCGAGTTTTTGATTTTCTTCGCACATATCTCAATTTTAATCATTTCTCCACGGCTTATCTTTTCTGATCCTGAAGGAAGCTTGATGCGATGATATTTTACGCAATGTTTGCTGTTTGGCGCAAATAAGAGGCTGATGATATCTTTTCGAGGTAACTTGACAGGATATTTTTCCATCAAAGCTAGCTTTTTCGGATACAGTATGTCGATCAGATTACCATCTAATCGCACGAATGATTTGTTCCTAGCATCATCGAGGCCAGCTTTTTGTGCATACTGCCAAAGAAGAATTCGTACATCGTGAGCGGTAAAGTAGGCCGTGGTTTTTGACTCGTGTTGCAGCTCCTCTGGACCAATCAGTCTGTATAAATCTGGAGAAAGACGATACAATTCTTCTACCACTGGAGCCTTTTGAGTTTGATCATTTGCAAGAGTTGAAGCTTGGTGTTCTGCCTCGCTTTCCATGAAATAGGATTTGTGGGAGACTACATGGCTGAAAAAATACGGAGTTTGATCGGTTATACAACGTAAGCAAGAAATGTTTACGTACGGGTGGCGCCGATCAACAGCTGTAACAGACTGGATCCCATCTTTCTCTTCGATCTCTATCACTCCCTCAGTTGCCATATGTCTTAGAAATACGGATACTTGTTTGTACGAGCTCCGCTTTATCTCTAAGACATGCCCAGCTCGACGACAGGGCAACAAAATGCTAGCGAAGAAGATATTTGTCAGCATTGGGAGCTGTTTCTGCTTGACAGCTCCAACTTTAATAGCCTGAAAAAAGCTCTCATCAATCCATTTATCAATCAAACTCTTGTCCGATGTCGTCATGGGTTCTTTCAATTCGATATGCGGTGCATCGGATGTTCCGTCTTGCGCTTGCGCACTTGACTGGCTCTCCCCACCTTGCTGGTCCTGAGGGTGACTTGCTCGAGATATCTCCGCAAGGGAAAAGCCGTCATTGGGTGCGCTTTGTGTTCCAATTTTCCATAACTCATCGCCATACATATGCCATACTTTTATTAGCTTCCCTTTCCTTGTGAGTTTTGGTTTCTTCATCATGCTTTGCAGCTCTTTAGGGTCCATCAGAAGTTGACCTACTGCAAAGGGATACGGATTTTCCTCTGTACAGATTGCCCACATCGATCCTGCCTGCACTTGACCCCACAAAGTGTCACTTTCTGAGATCAGTTTCGTACAATCGGCGCCTTCGGTTGGCACAAGTGTACAGATATTCATACTGACAACACCGGGAAGCATAAGATCGGCTCCTCGCAATATATATTTGCTCGCTTGGCTATCAATTATGATTGTCGGAAGTAGTTGAATGTTATTCTGAATACCTCGCCAGATCGCATACACTCATAAAATGAAAAAAGAGGCTGTCACGTTTAGCTGTACGCCAAAAACATCTAAAAAATTAGGATGTATACCTGTATAGCATAGATCTTTCTTCCCAGAAATATCCGCAAATATGGGTGCATTGCATTCTTCATCGATATAAACTAGCATGCGTGATGGAGGCGATAAGCCAACCCTTTTCAGCCGACCAGAAACAAGCTTTTTATGCAAGTTTTGTGCGTGAAGCTGAAATTGATCACTACTTTCCACCGATTTTTTGTATGTATTTTGACTTGCTAGTGTCTCACATAGCTTTTTCACATCTTTTTTCTTCAACAAGGTGCTTGTCGATAGCTTTATCGGTTTGTCGAACATAATCGATTTTTCGATTCTTGCAAGCTTTTAAGTTGATTATTAGCCAATCAAAAATTTGATATGTGCGCTTATATAATTTTCCTACTAAAAGAAAAAAAGCATGAAGCAAACTGATACACGATACACAGCGCATAATCGCTCATGCTAGTGAGACCGCAATCAAACATAGGATGCATTTTGTAAATCTTGATTCAAAATATCATTCTGCATCTACTCCCTAACTCGAGGTGCTCCGTCCCATCCTCCCAATTATTCTGGATGTATCAGCGAGGTTAACTTTTACGTATCTCGCTCAACGCCAAGTCAGTTTTTACGTACTGACTTTATTGGATGCAGAAGACCTCTTCTCGGAACAATCCGATGCTAAGTCATTGTATCCAATTTGTATGCGCACCCTGGAAATGTCGATATTAGTGCAATCGACTTTGATGTAATGCATCCGTTCAATTCGTCAGTACTCTGTCATATTGATAATTCGTGTGTCCTTTAGCCACACAATCAAAAATCAAATTTGCATTATTAGAAATTTCGAGTCTCACAGAGTGATTCACTTCTATCAACTCAAATTATTTCATTTTTGAACTAGGAGCTTAAAGCCTTCACAGCACCCTTCTGTAGCATATCAAATGCTGCTGTCCACTTGTTGAATTCGCGCGCAGTAGAGGCGATCAAAATCAATTTCTTTCCCGCTTTTGCAATCTCTGGCGTTGTTATGGCAATTGTGAAGCCTTTTGGATCGATCACTTCAATTTTTGCATTTTTGAGATCAATTGTACTACTTTTGGCATCAGAAGAATGAACCATTTGCTCCTTCTTGTAACCCGTCAGTTCATTTCTTCTCAATACAAAGTATCGACGTTTCGAGCCAAATAGGCGACGAGTGCTTGATACTTTCAGATATCCTTGCGTGCATGTGAACGGTAATATAGCTCGAACCCAAATCACAGCGCCAATGAAGTTATCAATGAGCACATATTCTTGTTTGGAAGTCGAAATGTGGAGCTCGCCGGATTTGCTTCGAGAACTGACAGTCACAACATGAGAACACATAATCTCATCCTCCAGTAGGTTTGATTCTTTGTTGATGAACAAAATTCGTTCGTGATCTGTCAAAAGCATGTGATATCGTTTTTTCCGATTCAAAGACACTGGACCTGCCAGCAAAATATTTTCCCGTGTTTTCAAGAGATGATCCCAAATTCGCATTGCGGGCGAGCGTACTATTGCAACTATGGCGTTTCGATTATTTCTTCGTATGGCGCAAAGCAGATCTGGTCTTGTTGCTACAATCATTTCCTTAAGTATTCGGGCCTCTTTACAAGAGATGATACCATCGATGGCTAACGCTTCGCAGTAATCGAGCATATCTTCAAGTAACATTGAATCACCGACGACGGAGCTCATATTACTTCCATTTGAGTTACGTCGGGCATTTCCTATGCGAGGCGATGGGCCAACTGTCGATGCAAATGAAAACCGAGGAACGAGTCCTTGATGTGAAGGTGTCGAAGACGCGGCCGAAGAAGTCGTGACAGTCGACTGTGTAAATGTTGATGACTGCGAACGTCTGAATACAATAATCATCGGTCTTGTTTTTCTACTAAGTAAGCTGATAGCACGACTGTACTCATCACATCCATTCAGTATGTGGCCATCGATTGCATGAATGATGTCGTTTACTCTCACACCATGAGCCTCGGCATACCCAATGATATTACGGTGTCCCATAGGAAGTTCCGTCACGATTATATTTTGATCATTGGAGCTGATGGTCATATTCAAATTCGAAACACGAAATTCAACTGCGAATAAACCTTCGCGTGGAAATGGTCGGAAAAAGTCTATTGTGAGTGGACGAGTAGTATCCTGTAGCATGTACAGCGCGTTCTCAAATGACTTCTCAAGCGTTCTTTGTCCCTGGACTTTATAGATTATATCATTCGCTTGTATTTTTTTCGATTTTTCTGCTGCTCCAAGTGATCCATCTGGATTTCTTTTAAATTGATGCACCACTACACAATCTTGCCGTTCATGCACAGTCATCCCAATCGCTCTTTCGTGAAATGTAACTTGAAATACTTCATTGTGCTTGATCGGGGCAAGCGTATCTGTCTTGGACGATAAACACAGACAAACTGGATCATTTATGCGCATCAGTTCGTTCTTATTGATATTCACAAGACTAGAATTTGCGAGATCAATAAGATCCACCCAGGCTTCTTCTGATACCCCAAATTTCTCGCGTAGCTGTGATTCAATCATTGACGCAAATTGCTGGTCTGGAAAGTTAATATCCCATGTAATCGTGCGAGTCGCACCGTCATCTAAATCGATAATTCGAAGACTACATGACTCCATGATGTGTTATGTACGGCTACGTCGGCGAATCACAGACAGATACTGTCTAATGTGACGTAAAAGTGAGAATCAACCAAACGAGATTGAAAGTAAAAGCAGAAATGAGTTCAGATTGTATTGCCAATATTATCCGATTCACTAGATGACTTCGAAATGTATGCCCAATCAAAATATTCGAAACTTCTAATATTCTTTTTCATTCGCAGATCAGATACACACGGTACAGTGCTCTCAGGACTACCATGTTATTTTATCGATTATTCTCACCCTAAAAATTTCTGACGACACGAAATTATAGGATGCATACGTATGGTTAAAATTTAGTTGAAAATGACTATACCGAAAGAAGATACAAACGTGTTACTCGATAAACTGAGACATCCTCTTGCAAGCATACGCAAACGTGCTGTCAAGCGCCTGCTATCGAAGCTAGGATCAAGCTCGCTACAGCTTGGAAAGTTTCAACTTTACACCAATCTTCTGCACGCTTTATGTGACTCGGAGATTGCCGATGATGCACTGACTGCTCTTCGAATCGCACTCAGCAAACAAGTAAGTCTATACAGTTGAGCTCAATCAAAGACTCACCTCTTACTATATTAAGGCATGCAATGGAATGGATCACATTTCGAAACAGAATCTGACACACCAACTCCAAGAAATATTCGACAATCCTTCCTTACCAGCTCAAACAAAACAGATTCTGAATGAGGTAGGAAATTGCTGTCAATCAGAGCTTATTTCTAAGAGTCAAACTAGTTCCGGACGCAATTGTACTCTGTAGACACGAAACTCGCGGATTCACTGGAATCTGTGTATTCATGCCAAGATGAAAAATCAACAAAGGCGATCGAAGACAAAGTCAAGTGTGTAAAAGTTAAAGAGTTTATCAAGCAGTCGCACATTGATAAGATCCACGCTGGTTCTACGCTCCTTGGATGGAAATTTCCGTTTATTGCATTGACGCCCGCAGACGAAGAACATCTCTTGGAATTTCACGTCAAGTTGACAATGCGTACGGCTTATAAAGAGATTGTACAAATGCTACAGGAATTTCAACATATACTGATTCCCAATTTTCCGGCTCAATGTTTTCTGCAAAAACCAGAGATTTTGCAGTATATTGTCCATCTCACTCAATTACCATTTACTCACCATCAAGTTGACGGGGAGAGGAATGCGGGAAAAGGCTGCCATTCATTTGGAGTTAATTATTTTGACAATCAGGACTCGTCAGCGTTTTCAAGTAGATTCTCAGAGTCTGCGGTCTGTGTAGTGATCACGAGTCTGCAGGTGCTGGAATCTTGGACCCATTCTTGTCTGTCAGCTTCGACATGGATTGCTGTAGATCCGTCATACAATTGTTATGAGTCAACACTTGAAGCTTCGAAAGTCAGCGAACTTGATCATCGAAAACGATATTTTCCACAAGTGAATTGTGCAAAGTACAATGAACAGATTTCGCAGTCAATATACTCTCTCAGTGGATTTGTGTTTCACATGTTTGATGAATTGCTGTCTCTTGTGCCATCTGAACATCATCCTCAGCTGCAAATATTGAATCTCTTGCACGCAAGTGTACCGCTATTATTGCACGAGGAAACATCTTGGCCTACCTCAAATGCAAATGTGAGGCCTCAGCACAGGCTACATTGCCAACTTATATTTGATAAGATCGAAGCGGTCTACTCGCTCGTTGAGGCCGGAGCTCGGATCAGCGTACTTTGGCGATTCGTGCAGCTTATCAAAGAACTCTTGGTACAACTTCCTCCGCATGCCTTCAAAGTATCTAAAGACGGATCAATCGATCACAACCAAATCATTAAAAACGATACGCGAGAAAGCTTGGAGCTTGATCAAGTAAAACAAACAGATTGTGTCAATCTACCTGCATTATTCTGGTACAACTTTACAAGTTATGTTGTAAGGCATTTGGTCTCTTTGGAATCACAGCCGAAAGAAGCCAACTCGATGATTTGCACCGAGCTAAACCAACTCTACACCGTCATGGAAACTATCGATGATTCTGTCAAGCGATACCGCGATATTGTAGAAAGTATCATCCATTGGCAAAGCGTAGTCGCCGAATTTATCAGAGAAGTGAAGTGTCCAAATAGGGGGCAAAAGCCATCCATCGCAACATATACAAATCCTCTGGATCAATGCTCCAAAATCGTCAACCATCTTCATCTTTTGAAAGAGGAAGAAATCAATAGCGTGAGACATGGCCTTCTCCGGGTGCTTTCAGATTGTTGCGATTCAACTTTCCAGGTGGATTGTAATGAACAAATTGTAAAACACCTCGCAAAACTGTACACAATTCTTTTACCAGCGAGTATTGAAAATGCACACGATCAAGTCAAGAAGAAAAACAATGTCGCTAGTCAATTTCTAGAGTATCTTTCCAGCTGGATGAGTGGGACAGGTTTGGCTAGAAACGTTCAAAACTCATTGATGTCAGAACTCTTACAAAATACCCAATTGATCAGCGAGGTTCTGACTCATTTAACCTGCGAATGCAATAGAGGATGCAGTACACTTTGGTCAATTGCGGACAAGTTCATGCAAGCTGGAGTTCTCGCTGCTATTAGTGATGATGGGTCACAGAGACTCCATCAGCTCGTTCCTATTCTCCAGCACGTGGCGTACTGTGAGTTTGATCTCAATCACGAAATCGTTACTGATATCATCCATGCAACGCAACAAAATGTTCTCAACATTCTCAGTTGCATTGAAGATAGTCTTTCTATCACAGAGCGGATTCTCTCACTCACTCGCAAACTCTGTCATCGATCTGAACAAGTCCGGAGAGCAGCGGGTGTCAAGTTATATGAGATCCTTGAGGTCAGTAACACAGACGAAAATGAAGCCGACCAGGGGACCAAGCCAAACTTCGATCCGTTTGCGCAGTGTTTGAAAAAAGGCGTAACTTTTTTTGCATCTGAATCAGCTGCATATCAAGATAGTAATAGACCGACTGTATCATGGATCTTGATGCAAATTCGCCAGTTCCGTCAGATCATACAGACCCAGCCTCGAAATTCTTCCATCTATTCACATGGTGTTCGGGAGCTATCAACTTTTGTTGTCAAAGTACCATCAAATCAAATGCAATTTGTAGAACAAAGTGAAGACTTTATAGAGATTTTCATCGCTGTCAGTGGTGACATCATTAGCTCAAATGAGCATATGCCGTCAATGGAAGATTTGTTGCAAGTCATCTTTGTAATGCTCAAGAGAAGCGGCAAGGTACGGACAATGGCTCGAGCTAATTCAAAGATGCTCGAATACATTGCGCGGATGGTCTTTCGTAGCGACAATTTTATCACTTTTCTGATATTTCCAACCCTTTTGGTACTGACCTGCTCGGCGGATCTTCTTGGATCCATTGAGTCAGAGTGTCAAGAGGCTATGATTCCCTGTATATTTGCACAGACCTTTTGCCTCCATGCCGATAAATGGAAGCGGTTGTATGGCCTGACGTTCTGTCCCACAAGTGTGACGACTACGACACGGGCGGACGAAGTAATCGTTTATGAGACCCAAGTAAACAATCAGCTATGTGAAGTTTTATCTTCCGAATCTCAAATAACTCTATCTTCTATCAAGAAATCGTCGAGCGCCTCGGCCTTTCTGAATGCCTTATACCATTCCATTCAGCAGGCATCGTCTCAGCAGTATTTGAAACAATACTTTGTGGCTCATTGGGAACAGATATTTTCGAAGTATCTGCAGAAAGCCCCAGTCACACCGAAAGATGCTGTTGTGCAGACTGCCATTCTCGTCTTCTTGGACCTGCTGAGTGAATCGATGTCAGACTCCTCACTCATTCATTTACTGACCATTGTCAAGCAGAACGTTCTTCCATTTTTTGAGCGCGTATCTTGTCCCCAAGCCTTGCAAATTCAAATTCTCCGAATAGTACAGCGCTTCATGCAGGAGAAAGAGAAAATTCGGTCATTTTTTATGTCAGCTGTTGCGGATTCGCGTCTTATCAAATCACTTTCCGCTCGTATTCGCCTGTGCAAACTGTCGAAATTCAGCAGCTCATATCTTGTCTTCTCCTTGGATATCATTTCGTATTGCGTCACTAGTTATCAACTCTTGAGCACAAGGAAGCATCCAATGACCTCCGCTCTGGTGATTATCCGAGGCGATTTAGAAGAGATGACAACGATCTTGGATTCCCTCATCGCTCAGCATCGTGGCTGTGGAACATTTCAGCATTCGAGCGTGTTGATGCGTGCGGCTCGTTTGCAGTATCAGCTGCTGATAGAGACGCCCGCTATCAATACCGATGGAAGTCAGAGTACTGCATGGAAGATGCGTCTTATGTATCATTCTCAGTCTCTCGTACGGTCCATCGGATTTACGGCGGCATCCAATTCCCTCCAAACGGGTCCAGACGATGTGGCTCTTGTTCGACTTGGGCAGATCGTACACCTCGCGTATGACACATTTCGAGATCCAACAGAATGTGATATTGTACGTGCAAAAGCGTGCGATGTTCTGCTCATTTGGCTGGTCCAGTCCCTCGACCAAGCTGATCCAACAGCGACATCATTATTACCCACACTAATCAATCAGCTAATGAACAATAGTACAATGAGCTCATGCAATCGACTGCTTGAATGGATCGTCAAAGTGCTTCATGATGACAAATTTCTGGTGCGAACAACAACCTCTTTGGTTCGTCTTGTGCGATATCTTTTGACCGGTGAAGGGTTCCCAAACGCATCCAAAATTGAGCATGAAATGCTGCAAAGTATAGAGGCAATGCATACCGACTGTCAGCTTCTTACGCTGTTGATTGAGGTACTCGTCCACACGCACTCGCATTTCAATTTGGCTCTTACTTTTCTTTCCACTTTGTCAGATGCTTTCTATCGGTCGATATCGATTTCATTTCCAAAAGTGGCAACAAAAGAATGCAATATTGGCTCCTACTTCAAGCAGAATGAACGCGTATGTCTGGAGAAACTCTGTCAAGCCGTCCGCACTCTGCCTCATCTTTGAGATTTTACTTCTTCTGCAAGCATTGCTTGCTCAGAGCCATTCGGATACTATACAAGCCATCCTTCTGAAGGTAGTTTTTCCAGGCTCAAAGCTATATCGTTTGACGTCTCTCTTCTCTGTAGCGTACTTCCTTACCACTCGAGTTAGTGAGTCTCCTTGATAAGTTTTCATCCATCGTCATTAGAGAAGCATGGCAGGAATCCCGGAAAGCATTGTATCATCGTCTGATTCAAGCTACAGGAGAAACGCTTATTGTATACATAAATGCAGCATTCCACTCAATGGATCGGCCACTACTGAATGGACTTTTGGCACAGGAAGTAATGGCACCGTGTCGCCGTTTGCTTCGTCCTTCCCATCCTCAAGAAACGTATCGTATCAGCTGTCAGTTGGTTGTCATGACGCTACTATCCGCAGGTATCAAAGCGGATGAGTGGTTTCGTCAACACGAATCCGAAGGAATTGAAATAAGCTCATGCCTGCTGGAATCGATACAGAGTACTATGGAGAAGCTCAAACGTGTGTCCACATCGACTACTTCTCTCTACCAGCTGAATAAAACATCAGCTGCATGTCTCTGTGCTATTCTCGAGCATTCCCCGTCAAGTCGAGATCATCTTTGTATTGAAAGACATGCGGTCGAATGGATTTTGACAAAAATGCGGTATAATTTCTACGAAATTCGCTTACTTGGAGGTTTTGGCCCACAACACAAAAGCAAGACAGAGGTAGATGGTAGCGTATGGAGTCATTGTAGGCAGCTCGAGTCTCTGACCGCACTACTTCGATCGCTTTTGTACCAGAATGACAAGGCGAAGATGAGATCAAAGGTATGTTGACCGCTCAGTATGTATCTGATGTGGTCAAAGATGCGCATTGTAGGAACTTGGAGTGTGTGACATTCTTCGCGGTAATTGGCATGTGATCAAAAGCGGATATTGCTATGGATCACCATTGCTTCGACTGTGTCTTCAGTTGATTGGCAATTATATCGAAGGAATTGATGATCATAAAGCCTCTCTGGTCATCGCAGCCAAAGATGGCAGCAGAGGAGCAGAACAAGAATCTATTTTTCTGCAATTGACAAAGCTTCTTCGCTGGCTGCATTCCAATCCAACTGTAGGAAGCCATGAAGAAATCATTGAGCTTATGCACATACTCGGAAGCGTACTAAAAGCCGCAATGTTGAACGATGAATGTGTGCAGGTCGCCATCAAGACAAAATTCATTTCGACTGCGTTCTCGGATATCCACAACTACTTTTCATCGAAATACGATGCCTCATCCAAGTTATCCGCTGGACTTGGTGCTTCCTACGTGATCCAAATGCTTCAGATCCTTTCCAATATTGCGCTGAAAGACGCTGCGAATTTGTCACTTTGCCAAGTGTTATCAATCGATCGATTTCGAGAATTCGTCTCCGATGTGCTACATTTCGAATTGGACAGCAACGTACGCATCGTGGAAGCTGGCACTTTGTTTGTACGGAATTTGCTGTTTGCGAAATTGGCTCGAAGTAGCTGGATGGCTATTTGGGAGGATGCGTGGCGACATGTATGGGATGTATTCTGTCATGCTTCTAGACAGCAACATGATCATTTGCTTCATTACGCGTCCAGTTCATTGTGGTCACTATTGATCATTGGCAGTCATTCGAATAAAATGGCGGTCTTGGCACATTCCGACTCACAATTGCTAGTCCGGAAGCAATTAGAAGTTGTGAGCGGCGCTATTGAAACAGGTAGCATCGACTTGTATCACCCTATGTTGTAATGTTGAATTTGTTCATTTTGTGCAGGGGCAGGAGAATCTTTTCATTGCCAGGAGATCATTAGGAACGTGCGAGGAATCCAGCAGCTGATGCTCAAACTCTTCCCTGCGGGTTGAAATTGACATCTTTGTCACGATGCAAGATTGTATTGATTAAATCTCACAAAACTCATCCGGGCAGCACTAGATCATCCGATTGCTAAACCAAAGCGACGACCTCAGCTTGTTCTTCCACAATTATGGTCAGCGTGGTCCATACTGTTGGGATCTAGGAACCTTCTAATCTTCATAATCTGACTGTGAGTCATCTTCCTTGTCCAATTCTTCAGAAAAAGAATCGTCATCCTTGAATTGTATCGAAGCAGTTCCTCCTGGACTTATTGTCCCTTCCATCACACGATTGCCACAATTTTGGGTCGTGGACACGGTTGTCTTCTGCAATCGAAACAATGAGTCAGCATTTCGATCAAAGTGAAGAGAGAATGTCTGCAAACCGATTTTGCTCGCAAGCAATTTTCTTTCCGCAACTTGGAAACGCAAGAATCTCGCTTCAGTCCATGTCTGTGCCTCAGTCGTCTTTTGATTGCAAGAACGTACGAGTCGACTTCGTCGCGACGAAGAGTATCCAAGTCCCCCAGCACTTCTCGTCCATGATTTAGCGGTTGTGCATCCGAATCGCTGTCGTCAAAATTCAATTTCTGATCCAGACTTTCGGGTCCATTTGCATTCATTTCATCTTGTGGCAAACCCAGCGTGCTTGCAAGAATTTCTGGTGTTTTGAATTGTTGTGTATCCAGCTCGAGAGCTTGAACAGCATGTTTCATTGGTGTTTCCGTAAAGATGTCGTCAGCATTTTGTGCTTCATACTACATGAGATTGCAAGCTTAATCGTACGTCAGAGTGGAGCTACATCGTTAACCGATCACCTTTTTCACAAATCCACGGACTTGTTTCTTCCAGAGATTGGAGCCAACACGGTGCATTTTATGAGCACCTGGGAATTTGCTCTCATTATCATTTGATGTACTTGCTTGAGTGCCAGACCTTGAATTCTTGCGTCGAAAAGGAGACGACGTTTGCTCGAATGATTTGGATCGACACTCAGTTGCACTTTTACCAGGAAGCAGTTCGGCAACCTAAGCGGAATTCCACGATGAGTGCTGCAATCAATCAATTGCTATCATAAAACCGACTTGCTCCCAAAAGTTTAAATCATTCGGAGGAATTGAGAATTTGGCTGTTTCGAGTGCTTCCAATTGTATCTCCGTCCAATCGTTGAGGCCTTTCGATGAACGAAGAAGCTTCTCGCCCTTCAGCTCGATTTTTTCCAAATCTTTTCCCATGCACCTTACATTCCTACTACTCGCCACTTTGCCTTGTCTTTGCGACGTACTACATGACAAAATGTAATGATGTGGCCCTGTATGATGGGTTCAGAGAGCGAAACGTACGACAGGATTGAAGTATCATCTAATCGATCCATCACGCTCCTTTCTTCCGGCTTATCACCACGCCACCATTCCATCAGAGGATCCAATTCCTGTGATATTTGAGCCAATTTGTCAGCAAAACGGCTCCATGAAAATATAACTCGCTCTGTCAACCTTCTTTCCCGTCATTTTGGCTTTTTTGCACATTGATTGAGCATACTTTTGTAAGGAGAACGAGTCATTCTGAGTCTTTTGATCTTGCTTCAATGATTTTGCCTTTTTTAACAGCTTGCAAAGTCGCTTCTTCCACTGACTTGGAAATCCTTCTACCATCAGCTCCATGACTTTGACGGGTATATTTCTATCTTTTCCTTTCTCTATATCTAAGCAACCTTCTAACTCGACAGAGAACGCATCAATTCGATCAGTTTCTGATGATCTAGAAATCACAATCACATTATTCGTCGTGACTCGACGCACGACAAGCAGTGAGAGCTTCCTGCCAAGCATAAATCCATCAATCATCACCGATATTGAGCACTCCAATACACGCTTTGTTTCAGGGTCTTTTTTGAATAAAGGCGGCCATTGAATGCACCACTCTGATAAACGTATCACTTTGTTTTTCTTTGTATCAGCAGATAGCGCGCGTGAAATGGAAACGCTTTGCTTGCTGAGCAATTTCTTATCATTTTCAACCGAGCTTTTGATTGGGCTTGTGTTCCTTTTACTTCGCTTTCGCTTCTTATTCGATCGAAAATGAAGCTTGATCGGTGTACCGCAGTCCATTTCTCCCACTATATCGTCTTGCCCGTTTGATTTCCTAATTGTGGAGCTATCCGTTTGTGAGGGTGAAGTTCCATGAAGTGTAGAATTTGAGCGTAAGATTTTACGTGTTTTCAGCATTTCGCCTTGCGATAATTCGTTTGGTCAAATTAGATGTCTATCTTCTTAGTGGTGTTAATTCGACTATAAAGTACTTTTAATACTTCATCTTAATGTAAAGCTAAAAAGAATGTCGCATGGTCTGCATTTATCGGACTCGAGCTATCTGCCACATCGACAGACCTTATCGCTACCTCGAATGCTATTGTGGAGAAATATCACCTTTCATCAAAGGCTGGAAAGCGAGCAGATGGATTTTCGTGCATAGCTTTGCTTGTATAAATTTTTGTAGGATTTTGGTAAAATTGTGATGAGCACGTCATTGTTTCTACTTGTAATCACTGAATCTTCTTTCGAATTCGATCGTAATGAAAACTGACGAATCTGTACACAACGATGTGACTGCTGCTTCCTCAATCGACACTTGTGCTTCTATTCCTACTTCTGAGCAAACGCTGATCGAATCAAGCGAAGAATCATGCTCTAATGTCTATGATGAGAATCCTCAACAAGAAAATGTAGAGTCAGACAAAACTTGTAAGAGCACATCAGGAGAGTTAGAGTGTGAGAACATACACGCGGAATCGAGCATACAAGAGCTGACGGAGACAGCCGACAAAACCGATTTTGAATTTGTCGTAGAGAGTAATTGCCCTGAAAACAAAACACAGGATGAATCGTACACGATATACTGGGAATCAGATGTCCTCGGTCTTATCTTGAAACCAAATGTGCTCGGTCAAGCTGTAATTCGTCGCGTCACATCGGAAGGCAAAGCTAAAGGGTTGAACGAAGCTCGGGTCGGTGACATTCTCTGCTCTATTAATGAGCAGAACGTTCAATCATTCTCTTTCCAAATGATCACCGATACACTAAAGAGCCTCAGTCTACCAATACAATTGACCTTCTCTGCGGCGTACAATCAAAGGTCTATAACGGGTGGAAACTTGACCGGAATGGACAATTTGTGGAGGAGACCACCGTCAAGTTTCGCCATTAGCGATGAATCTACTTCTGCTGCCACTGAATTGGAGAATCACAATGAATATGATAACTCAAGCCATATTTCGAATACGATGGGAAGTTACAAAACCAATTTAGGTGAAGAGTATGAGTATGACGTTGTCTGGGAGAGTGGATCGCTTGGTTGTGCGTTCAAGCAACGGGCTGAGTTACCTGTCGTGAAATCGGTCAGTGACACAGCAGAGACGCTTTCGATACGGCAGATACAACCTGCTGACATCTTGATTATGGTCAATGGACTTCGAACAGAGCTCATTGGATTCAAAACTACTGTCTACATACTAAAGAGCGCACCGAAACCTGTCTTTTTACGCTTCCAAAGAAACCCACTATTGACAACCGCCGACACAATTCTCTCTGTCAAAACTGGAGTGGGACAGGATGAGGCTGAACAAGTTGAAAAGGCAAAACAAAATGAACAAACTTGCTCCAGGTCGATGCAATACGTAGTACTTTGGAATGAAGGTAGTCTCGGAATTCAGGTCAAAGCTAGGGAGGATGGTTTCGTGTATGTGCATCATATCACCGGACCGGGCGATGTGTCTCCTGTCAGTGACAAGATTGCTGTAGGAGATATTCTTGTGCGCGTGGCTGACAAAAAGATCGGTCAAATCGGAACAGCTTCGGCATTTAGCATCCTTCGCAATGTAGTCAAACCCGTAGAGCTTGAATTTGAGCGCGTGGAGAACATTACGACAGACTTGGAAGAAGAATTATCACAAACAGAAAATGATACTTTGGAAGCTACTGATACTTTTGATGTGAATGTCTCGACAATGGAAGAAGCTGAGAATGAAAATATGGAAGCGCACACAACGAATAGAGAGTCAATGAATGGCTCTGGATGCTTGGAGGATAAAGCTCCTATAGAAAGCAAGACTTTTGATGATTTGGTAGAGGAAATACTTGAAGGAAAGCAAGGAAGCGACGTGCAGCTCCTTGACGAATCAATTGATGGGCTAGAACACGAGTTGGGCTCTGGAGGGATGAGTGATTCAAGCAGCGATATAGAAAATGACTCAGAAAGTGAATCAAAAGATTTTGAAGAAAGCGCAATTGCACAAGTGGAAGAGATCGGACCAAATGAAGAGGCAGTTGCTGCTGAAGGTCAAGAAAGCCTCACATGTGCTGGAGAGAAAGAGACTACGGAAGGTGAAGAAGGCACAATCTCGCATGAGGAAGAAAAGGATGCTGATGGTGACGAAAGATTAAGTGTGGATAAGGAAAAAGTGGATGCTGAATGTGAGGAAGCCGCAAATTTTGATGAGATAGAAGAGGATGCTGATGGTGAAGAAAGTCTTACATGTGTGAAAGAAGCTGCTGAAGATGATGAAAGCGTCACATGTGCTGAAGAGAAGGAATTTGCTGATGGTGAACAAGCTTTCGTTCGTGGTGAAGAGAAAGAAACTGCTGACGGTGAAGAAAGCGCAAGATGTGGTGCGGAGAGAGAGACTGGTGATGGTGTAGAAAGCTCAACATGTGCGAAAGAAGCTGGTAAAGATGATGAAAGCCTCACATGTGTTGAAGAGAGGGAATTTGCTGATGGTGAACAAGCTTCCATTTGTGGTGAAGAGAAAGAAACTGCAGAAGGTAGAGAAAGCGCAAGATGTGATGAGGAGAGAGAGACTGCCGAAGGTCAAGAAAGCGTAATCGTCAGTCAGGAGAGCGAGCATGTAAATTGTCACCAAGCTGAGGCACAAACAGAAGATGTATCGACGGATTTGAATATCTCGTTGTATTCGCAATTCAGACTTCGAAATATTCAAAATCGAGATCCTCCTCCATTCTCGGAAATCGAGTCAGGTCACTTAGAAGTTACTCTCATCCTCAATGCCTTTTCTCCACCATCTTACCAAGAGCTGTTTCCGGAAAGAGTACTAGAGTCGACTAGTGATACGAAGATGTCAGTCGAGAATCTCAGCATGTCAAGACTACTATCACCATCGAAGAAGGATACGTCCTCGACAATTGCTGAAAGTGCTGGTAACAAAAAGGCGTCGGTGCTTCCGTCTGCAGGATCACGATTGACAAAGTACCGCATACGATGGGAGCAAGGCCTTCTCGGGATAACCTTTAAGCGAACAAAAGGCAGAATTATTGTCTCGCGTCTAACTGGACATAGCGACTGCGAAGGGATACATCAGGTGCATCCAGGGGACTGGTTGTACGCAATCAATAATCTGAAGACCTTACCGATGCGACTCAGTGAAGCTATGGTGGTCCTAAAAACATCATCAAAACCGGTAAAATTACAATTTATCGCTTCTTAGGCAACAGCGAACGTCAGCGACCAAGAGATGGTGTCACCTCTTCATGCAAGCATTATCGTCTGCTTTTTGAACTTGATTCATGTCCAAGAATCGCGAATTCCGAAGTAGATAGGAGCATGATGGGTTCCAAATGGCTTTTCTGGGTAAACAATTGAGTACGTTGTGCTGTCTTTGACTTCATTGACATTTGGTGATTATGCTTCCGACCAAGATACACCGCTCTACAACCATTTCGTTTATCACTTGTCAACGTATCTGGTGACTTTGCGTGCTTGGAGGTGCTTTGGTGTGCGAGGTCTTGCTTTAAAGCCTCACATTCACAAAAAGAGCACGAATTGGCATCAGGATTTCGTCGTGCATGGTCGACAGCGCACTGACTGCAAGTGAATCGAGCACACAATCTACAAGTATGTTTACGTCTCTTCAAAAACCCAAAAGATTTTCCGCACACAATGCATTTGTCTTTATGGTACGAAATGACATTCTCAGGCTCAAGTTCCTGCGATCTTGAGCCGGTCAAAGTGGACGCTTGACCGTGACGCGAAGAAATGTTGGTGCTGCTCGAATCGGAACGGCTAAGAATGTCGAATGCACTCGACGATTTCTTTGATGGGGTTGTAAGCGCTTCTGCTCTCAATAAATGGAGAATCTCATCACATGAGCTAAAGTATCTTGGATCATTGGCTCGCTTAATAGAAAGCCCAGGAAAATTTGCATCGGCCGCCATGAATGAATGTAATCGTGAATAATATCCTGATTCTGTGACGAGCGTGACGGGTGCGTGAAACTGTTATTTCATTGTACAACGCTCTGCAGCCATTTCTGACTAGAAGGACGCTACAGCCATGTACAAACGCCTCTTGGCGAGTGTTATCAAAAGCTCTTGGATGCTGAGTCTTGTACAGATGTGCGCTGAGAGCCTGTTCTTACGGTGAATATCGTGTGGAAACAAAAACTGAGAATCACTCGAGTGCATCATAAGAAAGAATCTCACGATTTATCATTATTCAAGAAAACTTTTGTAGGGCATCGTAACCCGACAAATCTCCCGATGCCATGTATGGAACCAATATTGGATCAAAGTTCTCATGCTTGGCCGAATTGCTACCAGCGGATGAATAAGGCGAAATACTCGCTTTGTACGTATCCGGTAAACAAAAGTGTTGTCCGATAATGAAAGCTTCATTACTCTGTATTCGGCTACTTTCTGGTTTGAAACGACTAACATCCGCAAAGAACAGCGCAAACTGCGATGCCAGCAGCTCATACTGCTTGCAGTCAAATATCTTGGCGACAAAAGTACCTCCATCCTCCAGAACATGGGCAGCTACGTGAAATGCAGCATGCAGTAATTCAGCTTGCAAAAACTCATCGACATCGTGCATTCCGGTGACGTCAGGCGCTCCGTCACAAACCACAATTTGAGCTTTTTTTCCTCGAAAGTGACATGCTATTTCCGTGACAGTTTTCTCTGACGTGATATCTCCTTGGATCAGCTTCACTCCTGGGATTGGAGCGATCTCTTGCAAATCAACTGACACGATTTTCAGACTTTCATTGTCTGCGTCGTGATTCTGTTTCCAATTCAAAAGCTCTTGTTCGGAATACAATTTTTGACTCAACACTTGACTCCAGCTTCCAGGGGCAGCGCATAAATCGACAGCCCGTTGTACACCTACGCATACACAAATCAGAGGCTTTGAGACTAATTGGACTGAACAAGATCGCACCACAAAATAAATCAAACTGATCGTCCAGTTGCAGTAATTTGAAAGCAGAACGTGCTCGGAAACCAAACTCCTTAGCGCGTCGATAGTACACATCCTGCAAGTATACGCGCGTCAGATAGAGATCAAACGCCTATAGGAGCCTTACGCAATCCGCAGCGGCACTATTTCTGACGCTCATCTTACAATTGAATGCGTTCAGCCGAGCAAAATATATTAAAGGCTACTAAGGCTACTATTACTGCTCAACTAATGCATGCAATTTCGTTTATGACAGTATTTCCGATTGAGAGTGATGTTCTCGTGTCAGTAGTCTGGCTCTTTGAACGATGTATCGTGTTTCTTTTCTGCTGCTTTGGAAGCCTGCAGTAAACGTACTTCATCGAGTTGAAATGGAACTTTACACATTGGGCAGGTGACATATCCATCGCGTTCCATCTCGACGCAAAGTGAGATGAGATGAGATACAATCAAGTTGAATGCTCTTACCTTTGTCCAGCACACTTTGCAGCAAATGTGACCACACGGCGAGGCAAAGGCTTTGTTCTTGTGATTGTCTAACGCATCCAAACATACTGAGCACTGGGGATTGTGGATACTAGCAACATGATGGTGCTTTGTTCGCTTTGGATGGCTCTCCAGTCGAGAGAAAAAGTCTGCAACTCGCTTGGAGGGATCATTGCTGCGATTATTTTCCAAAAATGCTATAAATCTCTGTCCGATAGTCTCATTAAGCACCTTTGGAAGCATGTCCAAAAGCTTTTGGTGGCCAGGATCACATAACATATCACAAACAGCTCCAAACTCTTTTTCCAGCTGTTCATTCTCTGGCACGAGCTTTTTAATCAGATCGAAAAACTTTTTCGCGCAGCGACTCGGTAGAATTTGACGAACTGTGGTGGGAAAAGCCTGAATGTGGGCTTGCTCAACTAATGATATCGAGTTACTCGCATTGTCGATGGAGACTGCAGAGATCGGAAGGGTGGAAGTCCGACACTGTCTCTCGGCTGACCAATTTGACTTTACAGGTGCAAACACGCGATCCACAGATGAGGTTGAATCGGTGATAGGACGAGATGCGGATAGGATAGAAGCAAGCATTTTCGTTTTCTGATTTCCCTTGCAATTTCTCCGTGTTGATTGCTCGCTGGAGAACGAGACTTCGTGATCTTGACAATTAGAAGCGAATGAGCTTATGATGTGCAAATATTACGATCCTCACCTTTAGTAGAGTCTTCTGTGTGATGTAGGAGCTGCGGGTTCACGTAAGATTGTCCATCCTCCGCGCGAGTTTCTATCAATCCCTCTTTCGAATGTATGTGCTTCTTCTCAGGTGATGCCGTAGACTTTGAAGCGGCTGAGCAGTTGCTTGCGGCATTGCTGTCTGAGCCACAGCCACGAGCGATGCAGAGTGATTTCGATGATGATACTCGCGCATTTGTGGAATTGTTATTGTATTTGAAAAATTTCATCAAACTGATATGAGCATCTCCATAAGTTTTGTAGCCATAACAAAAGGGTTGTAGCCACTTTGATAGACACTTTTGCTGCTGGCTCAGACCAAATCGTTCATCACACAGGATGATGGCTCCATAATCGTGTCGATGTCGAATGACCCGTCCGATCGCTTGGTTAACTGCACGTGAGGCTTGCTGGATGTACCACTGATTTCCCGTCAATTTCTGTGGTGATGCATGCATTTGAGTCAGCACAAAGTCAGAATTTCCTTGTCACTAACCGTCTCATTTTCAGCAACAATGCCTTCGTCTAAGATGCCTTTCTTGAGGATGATTTTTGGGTCTTTTGTGGGTGGAAATGGAAGCCCAGTAATCACAACCGCGCGACCTTTTTCATTCGCAAAGTCAATCCCCTCGCTAACCTGCGTCAGGAACGACTTGATAAGCGCTTTGAGAGATGCTGATGTGAAGAGCTCTTACTCTTCCTCGACACACAGCAAAGAAAACGGCTCCTTCCTGTTTGACCTTGATACTTTGGTGATATTCATCGACAATCACATTGAACTCTGTACGATTCCGGGGCTCGACAAATACTTCTTTGAGTTTCATGATCCGATTCCAGATAGTACACGGTTTCTTTTGCCAGAATGAAATAGAATCCTCCAGAATTGTGTAAGACGGAAAGAATACGAGTATCCCATTTGGCGTCACTCTCACAAAGTTGATTATCGTATTTCCAAGTTCAGACAAGTATTCCGGAGTCGATCGATTATTATAACAGGAATTGAGCCTTTTTCCAGTAACTCCTTTGCTAAGTACCCCGACCCATGCTTGAGAGGCATCAATGACGTGTTTGTTTTCAAGTTGAATAGGAAATTTGACGCCAAGTTCACGTATGGTTGTCTCTAATGGAGACAACGTGCCGCTACATACACAATCGCAATCTCATGTGATGAAGCGTTCCGAGTGTATCGGGCATTAAGAAAGGCACCTTGTCAAGATGATATTGTAAACATTCTTGGTACGGATGTCCTGAAAAGTTAGACCAGGATGAAAACACCAATAATTGAACACACGGGTCATTTTTCTTGTCTTGTTTGCAAAAGCATCAAACAATTGCGGTGTGTTTGCTCGTCTAAGGCATATGGAGCATTACGCTGTTGGTTCGGATACAATCAAGTCATCTCTACCGTTGTTTGGTTTCTTGAATATGAACGCGATAATGCTTGGAGACCTATAGCACAATACGGAATGAGGATGCAAGTCTCAAGGAGCTATACATACAATACCGCTTGAGCTTCTTTCTCACTTCTAAAAACTGTATTCAGAAATGTCACAAACATGTCGAGTCTCGAGCTTCGATGCGAGGACTCTTCTCCTTGCCGCTGTGTCAATTCAATGATTTCTTCGATAGTACTGATCACGAGTGGACAAGTTTTAAATGTCACGTTGAAGCGCTCGAAAAATTCAAAGATATATTCGCCACGCTGGAATTGTTTTGTGTCATTTCTTTTGAGTCAATGAGTAGGTTGAGCGATGACTCACTTTGGTCAGCCCACCTGACGAAGATAGCGAGAACTCTGCCAAAGCCTTTCCAATTTCTAGTAGTAAAGCCTTGAGCATCTCTGCTGACTGCACACATTTTAGAATTGAGACATACAAAAGAGCATCTTTACCTCAATATTGATTTGATTTTCTGATGTCAGTAAAATTCGTTTCGTTCCCACAGCGAAAATGAACTGCTGAATTTCGGAAACGCAAGCACTTATATCCTCGCACGAAAACGAATAGGAAAATGCATCGCTAGCTACTGATTCCACATTATGAGCTTCATCGAATATTAAGATGGCGTTTTCAATCGAAATCCCAAGTGAAGTTCGAGCGATTGGGTCTGTAAGGTAGTTGTACGGTACAAATATGATATTTGCGACTTGAAGCATGTTACGGCTTGTGTAAAATGGGCAAATCTTCGAAAAAATCACTCAAAACTTTGCAAAGCCGAGAATTATAATCAAGATTTGCTCTATACCGACTTCTCTTTCTGATGGCTAACCAATTCTTCAATATCTAAAATCGGAAGTGGTTCGTTTGACGTAATGCGAACAGATCGGTCAAATCCTTGCTTATATTTGCAGCTACGACAAAACTCTGTGATAAATATCACTGAAATGAGCGAGACATATGAACCTGTTATTCTTTATTAGACTTCTACACGCGAGATTTTGCTTTGTGCCGCGTAATGCTGAGACTTTATCGTGCACACAAAAATGCTCCCGGGACCCCAATATTGCAATTTGTGGTTTATAACGCGTTTTTCGAAGTTCATGTATCACTTGCTGGAGTTGAGAATGCGTTCTAGAAGAATAAATAATTCGCGGGGTCTCTATTTCGTTATTGCGATTAATTTCTGAATGGTGACGGCACCAGGACAAGACTGCACACAAAAGGCAAAGTGTCTGGCCATAATAGTATAGGACATGAATGTTGCAGAGATGACAAAATGATCATCCAAGCGTACCTTTCCGGTGCCTGTGGGGCTTTCTAGAATCGCATTCTGCTTTGTATTTAGCGAATGAATAATCTTTTCCATATATATCAGCTGAGATTCATATGGCTCGAATGGAAAATCCACTGAGAGATCGCATATTTTGATCTCTTTCCATTTCAATGCTTTATCAGTGATTTTGCGCATTATCCATCCGTTATCACTAATTCGATGTACAGGAACCTCAATTGCGTGATTTATTAGGATGCCAAAATGCCAGGGTCGAAAGTGGTTTTGGTGCTCTTCCGAAGCTTGTTACGCAACGCAAAAATATTGGATCGATTTCGTGCTTTTAAGGTAATAGGGAAGCATCGTAAGGCATTGGGTATCTATTCATTCCGTTATCACAGGCAACACTACCACACCAAATTGTTTGGGGGCCAAAAGAGCACCGCAAATCACGCGACATCTATGGCCAGGATATCTCTTGTGTTGGACTGATACAAAGCGAGTTTCGCATTTCTAGTACTATGCAATATCTTGATCATGGGATTGATCAATGTATACTGATCAACAGAGCAATCTCTGAGCGTGTACATTTACTACATGGCCAAGACAATCGAGTTCTCTGTCTTAAAGCATCTTTCGAGCACGTTTCATTTACAGAAGCTTACGATCGTCTTCGAACACGGAATCGAGATGCGAGAAAAATTATACGATTGGATCAAGCGATTGAATTGCTTACAAGTGCATCGGAATTGTTAGCAAACCAGACTTTGGAAGAAAGACAGCGATCTCGCTTGGCAAAGTCGTACTACATTCAGGCGAATCATTTGTATGAAACAGCGGATGCTCATGCATACTTAGGCTGGATGCACTACTTGAATAATGAATCTGATCTGGCTGAAGCGCATTGTTTACGTGCAATAGAGCTTGATCCTGACTTTGGAAACTCTTACAACGATCTGGGGCTTATTCGATTGCATCAGGGTCAAGAGACTGCAGCCATTGATCTTTTTGAAAAAGCCAAACAATCGCCAAGATACGCGCTTCGTCACTTTCCAAATTTGAATCTAGCGGCTCTATACCTTCGACACAATCGTGTTAAATTAGCCTTACATGAGTACATTTGTGCCTTACATTGGATGGGGCCTGTTGAGGGAAGGACAATACGGAAAATCATATCTGATATGAGCGCTGTTCTTGTAAACAGGAATGTCATCATCGGGGATCGATAGTTTAGCTCCAGGAAAATGGAATCCATCAAAATTTTGATCATCGGATATGATGATCAGATTCTACTACTTTGCTTTTAGCGATTCACTTGTTCTTACGTATGAAACTGACATTTCGATGACAAGCTCCTGCTTGACCCTCATCTATATCCGCATACATAAAACGTGTAGTCTCGTAGTCAACATAAGACTCTTGCTTTTGCTTGCGCGGTAAAGTCAGCTGAGAGTAATTAAGTGGTTTCGAGGAAGATCAAACGATAAAAGGTCGTTTTGAGCGTGCAGCAATTCGGGATGGGTCCGTCGGACACTTTGGGTATGCATTATAACTCTGACATCATTTTGAGCAGACGTTAGAGATTTGAAGGCTGGGCCACTAACTCGAGTGTGCCATGTTTGCGGTCGGCAATACGGTCTCTCATCATTCGACATACATCTCAAGCAATGCAAAAAGTTGTGGATCGCCCAGGTGCATAGTAATGTTTATGGTGGTAACGTTTTATCTTATACGAATTTTATAGGAGGAACTCAAGCCAAGGGGAGAACGAAAACCGCTTCCAAAGACACCTCCAAAAGCAGGTGGCGCTAGGGAGTTAGAGTCAGATCCTTCTGGTTCCAAACCAATGACAAGGGATGAAGTCGAAGCAATGAACAAAGCTGCGTCAGAAGCGTATAATGTGCATGGTATGGAAAAGTGCGAGAATTGTGGTCGCACTTTTGCAGAAGGACGACTGGCGATACACAGCAAAAGTTGCCGACCTGGAAATGTTGCAAAGAAAATTGATGACGGGGCTCAACCGCGAAACAAGGCCGAAGTTGTTGATTACGGTCGGGTCAAGACACTCGGCAACAAGACTGAAGCAACAAAAGATCCTCCAAAACCTTTGCTTGTGCGTTATCTGCATATAATTTATGGTATATTGTAATCTTTCTTTTTCCTAGAAATCACCTCCAACGACTCGTCCATCAACTCCTAGTAGCCCACCATCCAAAGATAATCGGAATGCGGTTAAACCGCTATCCGGGAATCTTGCCAGTAATCGAAAGCAAACACCGACTCAAATACAGCTATCCATGCAATCGTCACTTGCAATAGACTCAACGGAATCCGACGCAGGGTTGCTGAATCTTATTCATTCAAATCTCGATAAATGGGAAGCTACTACCTTGAACACGCTGCAAGAAATCAGAGCACTGAAGCAAATTATCTCATCTAAAGGGAACGCGCAATAATGCTTCTTTCGGTAAATATAGCAATTGAGATAGTACATATAGCCAAGTCTTGAGCGTTGCATACCTACAAGCGCGTGAGATTTGTGGGACTTGTGCTCATCAGAAAAGGTACCCGGACTATAATCATGCTGCTTATCTGCAGCTCGGAGAAATTGCTTAAACCTTGCGTCTCAAATAAAAAGCTGTTGATTGAATCAACAGCCTCGATATTGCTCTCATACGGGATCCATGAATAAACACCCGGCATTTCACACATCGAGTATCTGTTGCATTTATACTTTTTCAAAATTTCATCGCTACGAATTGCATCTGTGCACAATGTGTACGTGGCCAAGCACGCATAGCTCGAGTTGGAAGCAAACCGCTAAATGCAAGATTGTTCTTCCAGAATACCAATAGCGAATCACCGTCTAGGATTTGACCCGTACTGAAGTGTGAAGCGTGCAATGATGTAATGTCATCGTGGACTTTTCTTCTACAAAAACAACTTTTCGCACAGGAACCGGTTAGTGACAGTTTTTTCTTTATGAAATCATAGTAAAAATATCGAAGGATCGCTCCAAGAAAATCAGATTCAGATACAAATGCCGTGCCTTCTTAACCAATGCGACATATTTCAGGAAGCGACACGCCTGATAGCTGCAATAGCCGGTGTGTACGCCTACCACTTCCTATGGGATACGATTGTGTTCAAACCGTTTGTACGCCATATGAATCGTTTACAATATGTGCAAAATAAGAATGTCGACAAATTACGCGAATCTTTATGGAAAAATGCTGCAGTTGGTACTTTTTTCCTCCTGGGCTATCATGTTGGTGCGAGTGAAAACTGGTGGATGAATCGGAACGCGTATTTTAGTGACTGGCCTTATCATACACCCGAGAACCTTCGATGGTACTACAGAATTTATTTTGGTTACTGGCTGCAAAGTATCGACTTTCTTCTCAACCTCACGAATCATCACTATAGTGTCAAGCGTAGAGACAATGCAGAAATGATCGTTCATCATGTGACCACTATAACACTGATGATGTCCTCGTACGCATTCGATTTCACCCGAATTGGCCTTTGTGCACTTATCATACACGACGTGAACGACCTTCTTCTTGAAAGTGGTACGTATTTCACATCACTATTTATGTTTCATAACTGACCTTCATCCAATGAGCCAGCAAAAATGCTCGTGTATATGAGCTACGTCAACCTGGCAAATGTTGTGTTCGCTGTCTTTGCTATCGGTTGGTATGGGCTACGACTTGGTGTATATCCTTACTATATCATAAGCCCGGCGTATTCAAACATGTATGATGCCGTCATGAATTCTCCAGCAGGGGGAACAGCACGGTACTGGGTTTGGTTTGGTAATGTAGCCCTTTTAGCAATCGTATTGGTTTTAAATATATACTGGGCAACCCTTATTACCAAAATGGTATTTGCAGGGCTCGGTTCAAAGAGGCTCCATAAAGATATCCGCAGCGATTCTGAAGAGGAAAATGTCGAAATGCGGGAAAAGTCTTCATCAGCCGCAGAAGGCGTGGATCCAGCGACCGAACTGCTGGCGGAAGTAAGGAATGCCAAGTTGGCAGAGTCGACTTACAAAAGACGCTTGGATAAGAATGCGCGCATCGAAGAATAGTGTGCTAAGTGAGTTGAGATGTTAACACCTTAAGACTTTGCAGTATCTTTATGATAATACATCTTATTTCTACACACGGAGTATGATCAAGTCTGTTCCTAAGAGTTACTTGGCCAAATAGCCCCATGATTATAACAGAACGCATCTACTTATATAGAAATGTCATTGATTGATGTGCTTTTTTTTGGTAGACCGTCTTCCGAGCGAGCTTTAACTTCGTCAAAAGCTTGTATAATTGTGTCTTTAAAGGTTATTGTATGCTCAATAGATTTACTTATGAATCAAACAGGACCCACTACTTTCTGATACAGCGATACCGACTATTCTGCTCTATAAATGCGCTAATGAAATGCTCCGTAGCTTTTGTCTACCAGATTTAGGCTCAGTATTAAGACAATCCACTCACAGTGGTAGAACGATGTTTACTAATGCAGTATTACGATATTGCTCAATGTTCAACATAAAGGATACGCGTACAGATATAAGGTCGTACTAGCAGTAGAAAAAATCGCCGAGCGCTTGTCCGTAGCCACATTTAGTTGAGTACACTTGTGGGCCAAAACGACGCCAGTACCAAAGCGGGTACCGATATCCATAAAGATAGCCAAAGCGAGGATGGTTATAGCGGAAGCGAATACGATATGCTGGCACAAATCCTTGGTGTTGTGACACACTTCCATCGTTGTTTTGGATTTCCCGGGGAAGTCTGAGAGCGTCTCTGTCATTCAAAAGCAACACAATCCCAGCTGGCACTTGCTCGGCAAACTCCTCTTCTTTGATGACATCGTTTCTCCGAATAGCCAAGTTATTACCGATCAGTGTGATATTGTTGTGCTGTAAAACTTTGTTCTTGACCGTTACTGAGGACGAATTTTTCAAGATTGTTGTTCCTGCCACATTGACATCGCCCTTTAAACAATCTGCCAGACCGAGTGCGAGAGAGAATATGATTGAGAGAAAAAAAAATATCTTCATGGCTGCTAGTACTTCTTGTTGTCCTCTAGCCAAAACCGAAAGTGAGAATAATTGCTGGTAGTACACATTGATCCACCGGACTTTTCTGACATTTGACATTTCCATTCAATTCTTGAGATCATTCCTAGAATATGATTGAATGATTCTGGGTCAGTTTCTGAGTGTAAGAGCATCCGTATGGGTATACATCGACTGACAGGATGATGCGAGAGCCACAACGGTAAAATCGATGTACAATTTTACTACTCGTCCTTACTCGTAGTATCACTGAGCCAATGTTTTAGTTGAAGCACAAAAATGGCTGCTAGCTATGTTGAATTTTATATGCAAACGTATACTGAGCGAGAAAGATTCCCTCAGGCATCAGGAAAGCTCGATGTCCTGCTGCGTAAACATATGTGACAGTCAATGACTAGTCAGAGCTTTCTTTGCTATACTTTGAGCAGCAACATCAAAAAGGCCTGGTTTACAATCTCGACTTACAAGTGTAAGCCAAGAAACATCCGCCTCGTTTTTTCACTAGAATACTGAACTACCACTAAGGGCTTATTCAAACCGCACCTGAATTGAGGTGTTGTGGGGGGCTAGCAATGTAAAAAAAGATGATCTTACTTTCTCTCGGACATACATATCATTATACCAAGCCCGTGCAAGTCTGTCGAAGATCGTCAAATGTGTCAGCTTGGTACGTGAATTAACGCGCGAGTCAGACACCAACAGCTCCTGAGAGCTATGAGAAGTCAATCAGTGATACAATCGTGAGACTTACCGCCTGATTAGATTCTGACGCGAGTTGTTTTTAGGGCTCACAAAACTGATGAAATTCAGCTACTGAGTTTCTGCTGTGAATCATTAAATTCTAGTAAACCGCTGAACTCATATATATAAAATCCGTGCTTGTTGCAACGACCACCGACAATGAAATACTTGTGATGAATTTCTATTTTCTCGTCATCGACCTCGTGGACGAGATTCTACTTACCTAAGCCGACCAAAAACTTTCGACCAGCGGCAGTCAGCAAGCATACATATGTTTCTGAGTGAAAATATCTGGCACACATGTGCTTCACTGCTCGATTCTCGCAATCGCCGCAGCTCCCGCTTTGAGCAATTACGGTGTTAGCAACGTCATTGATGCAAGTCAGCCTGTGTTTGCGAGCAGATGCCCTTTTTCGCAGAAACCACAGAATTTCTGGGAAAAATTTACGATGAATGTCCGTGTAGTGCAAGTGATAGACTGGCTAATATGTGCTTGGATATCATCGAAGAATCGGGCGTATTATTTAGCATTCTCCAATTCGCTCGAAAATTTTCTGTTCCGAAAAAATTCTACGCGTTGGCTTTGACGCTGCTGTATCATAACGTTCCCATGTGCTCTCCCTTGTGTGACCAACCAGTTTTTTATTCAAGATATCCAATTGAGAAAACTTGTGACAAAAAGGTTGCTGTTATACGGGTATCATCGAGAATACACCAGGGTCGCATTTTCACTTCGGATCTTGGTCGTGATATCCACACGCGGTGGTGGAGCTTGAAATATACTAGTTTTCGATATTTTGTTTGCTGTTCTAATTGTTTCATTTACTACATACTAATTTTCGATATTTTCACTAGTAAAGAGCACATTTTAAGCACTTGAATGCGTGAACAATCGCTATTCCATTAATACGCTGGGCTCTATAAGCGATCCTCTTCTTCGAACCTTGTGCTCGGTCATGTCGACTAAAAATGCTTCTTTGAATTAGCAATCAAGATCAAAAGATTAGTAAGTGTGCAATGCGATGAAGTGAAGTAAATTCTGGGTGCGCTCAGCATGGCTCAGTAAACTCGTTACTCTTCCCTTCAAGTCTCACGAAAACAATGAAGCCTAATTATTGAATTCCCATGGTCATAAGCCTCAAATTTTAGAGCAACGTGCATAAACACGTATGACCACATACTCTATCGTGATATAGTGATGATAAAAAGTCAGCACAGCAGCGCCCTCGATGTGGTAAAACACGAAAGCCAGATCCGTCAAGAATTTTAGATTATATAAATCAGAAGCCAGCACGAAGGATAGCTAGTCACAGACATCATGACCTTAAAAGTTCCTCATTTCAATCTGGTTGAAAGGTACAACTCAGGCACCTTTGACAGAATTCCTACTCATACTTATACCCTGGAATAAAATCTGTTAAGTAGGCTTTTTCGAGTTGTCTGAGCTGAACTATAGTTCATACCCAGAAAAATCCAAACATGATGATGCCTTTCAGCTGCTGATAGTTCGAATCTAACATTATCCAGGACCATCTTTAGTATTTGCCGATTAAATATCGTGCTCTCTCAGAGATGCAACATAGAGTCGCATACTTTGAAAAAGATTCCTCGTGGTCGTTGAGCTGCGTGCATGATAACTTCACTCATGAGAGCTTGATATAGTTTGTTCTAAACACATATAAGTACCAAGCAGAGCGAGCAACCAAAAGCGGGGAGGTAATGGAGCCGAACATGCTGATGTCGCCAGAATACCGTTTTTATGAACTTCACTGCTCAGATTTGTGATATGATCTGAAGAGCAGTATAGCTTCTCGTCAACGACGGTCGCGATCTTTACAAGTCATGAAGATCACCTCATTTATGACCGGATAAGGTAGAGTGGTCGTCCTGTCTAGAGATATTGAACTATATCACGCCAATACACCTTGTACAAGATCGGGACTTGAGCAGACACTCTATCAAATAGCTACTACTTCCTTCCAAGTACAGGGCTATAAACTGCTTTACAGGAATTTTACGCTCTGCGCAGTCGACCTTATAGCCTGTGAGCACATTTATCTCATTTATTCGCTATCAGGTCAAGTGCCATCGATGTTGTCAGACTGCAAAGACCCCCTGAATCCTCCGTATTTTTGTAGAAGTCTTAATTGAAGATGACTTGCTGCAAATCTGCATAAACGAGTTTAGAACCTTGTTTATTTTGATACCGTTGTCTGAAGTCATCTCTTAATATATATCTCCGAGCTTGCAGTCGATTTCGGTATGCATTTATGCATCGAGTTTTTCGCATCGTTGAGTCTTGATATCTATAAGGCGTTGATCCATCCGCTTTACCTGTTATCGATTTTTCGTTTCCTCATCTCTTTACAGAGTAGCAGCACCACGGCTTTACCCTTCGTGTTACGATACTTCATTGGCTCATTAAGTTTTATTTCAGCTTATGTGCCTCAATATAAAGTTTTTGACAGCAGAACTGAAGCTCAATTTTGATACAAGAGCGACACGTCTCATTTCACAACACTAACGAGCCAGCCTTTGTACCATAGCATTTCAAGTAATTTGATTGAGAGCTCCAATTTTTACCAAGTTTCAATCAGCATTTTGTGGCTTGATAAAAAGCTCCTTTCGTTACTTAGCGATTGCAATGCGGCGCGCACTACAAACTGGAATTGATAGCAACGTCCTGCCTCTCACTATTGTTTTACTTTACTTACAGTCAGAATCCAAAGCCTTGCGAGGGTGATCGAAATCACCAGTATGCACTTCATCTACTGCAAGTCGCTCTACGATTCATCGGGCTTCCATTCGCCTATTATCATTGTATTCGAATTCGAGCTGTTGCACGCGCTTCGCTGCCGAAACGAGACCGATAATTGTGTATCGCCACCAGATTGCCCCAAACTTCTTTGGAAACAAACATGGTTAGCGCAAATTGTGGTCTAAAGCGTCCAGGTATAAAACGTGTGCAGACACGATTGATTATCGGCACGCCATATTCATGAAAAGCATAGTAAGGTAACCCTATTTCCAGCTTACCCATTATTTTTATCCTATTTATAATATCATATCTACTGTACGTGTACGGTGATGGATGACAAATAAATTAGTAAATTGGCTACAAAGTAATAGAGAGCAGTCTGCAGTCCAGAGTCATAATAGCCTATACAAATTCCAACTACTCGACTATATAGTGGCACACGAAAAATTACAATACGAAGAATCGAATTTAGTTGGTTGATGATTTAGTGGAGGAGTAATGAAATTTCCATGAAGTGAAATGAAGCCAAACCCGTACGTTTGTCTTTGAGTTGCTATTTTGGGTAGTTTACAAATAACCGTTTCGTGAGTCTTGGTGAGTGCAGCGCCAATGACCCATTTATTGTATACATTGGAGTGAACGACCAAATAGCAACTTTCATTTCTGAGTCCCCGCACAAAATAATTCGGCTTTGATAGTGAATATAGGATATTCTTATTAGAAGGATGACTGGACTTGAATGTCGGAAGACTCAAGTTGGGGATTTTCTCACAAATGATTGAATCAGTCAATGACTGGATGTTTGAGAGACGACTGCATCTCTTAAAATGTTAAATACCCAACTTGGGAACGAGCTGTGAACATTTCGAAAGTCGAATTCGACCTTTTCTTTGGCGGAATAGCCACCAAATTCAATATTGTATGAAACACCTTCGAGACTCATCTGTTCCATATATTTCGATGGTACTTCGATATCGATCAAGCGATCCGACCACATACCTGGTGGAAGCACATGCATACCAGGTGGGCCTGGTCTATCAGCCCATTTGATAGAGATAAATCCAACTCCTTCATTCTCCAAGCCAGACTTTAACATTGTAAGGCTGAGGCTATGGAAGCCTCTTTGCAATGCCTCATGCTGGCTGAATGGGATGATTTGACTTTGCTCTTCTCCTCTAGGTTGGCCAAATCTCAAATTGCCTGCTAACATTACCTTCCAACAATGCGTGTTGTCGTCGTTTACAGGTGCGAGTCGGAGTTGCATGTATGACGCATTTGAATGACGGGATGCGGCATAAAGCTACAAAAGTTTCTCAACTGCCAGCATTGTTTGAGCTGGTAAATTTGAAAATGAATTTCAATTCCATCGGCTCCACTACATCACACAATGCAAAAGTGGGATGAAACCTTTTGGCAGCTGCATGTCAGATACGCGGGCAACTTTAATGAGTGATTGTATTTGCGATTTTATCGAACAGGGGTAAGGTTAAGCACTGGGTACAAGCGATGATCGACCAATGCTTGTGCAGCAAAGTCAAAGCCGACGCTTCATTCTTCTGCAAAACTTGTTTAACGCAATATCCAATCAATTTTAGAGGTACGTCAGAAGCTCCGTTTGGCATCGATTCGAAATGTTTGCGCAAAAATTGACTGCGTCAACAATACAATCGCACAACTTGAGTTTTGTACTATAATATGCAAAAGGGAATTCCTAAACTCACCCTCGCTTTTCACCCCGTCCTTTTTTAGCCAATCATATTTGCTAACCGGATCTGCTGGATACAGCGACGGTAAGTTGAAGATCTCCACTGGTGGAAGATCACCATCTCGTGGAGAGTCGCAGGCAGTGAAAGGTCGTGAAGAGAAATAAGATAGTTGCTAAGGAGTTCCCAATATACCTTTTAAACAATAAGTCTTCGTGTGCGACCTTTTGTGCGGTTTCCAATAGTGCTAGAACTTGTTAGAAGGGATGCATGCAACATTTGAAAAAATACATCAATAAAAATTCAGGGGCTTTGCTATCTGTTCATAATAGGATCAGGCTTTCTTGTGCAAATCAATTCAAGAAAGTTCAGGATACCAGTGCAATTCAACCCATCTTCGTGGACACAATAACATTTAGGAATCCAATGGGGCATGGAGTTCGATTTCGACGAGAGATATCAAATCATGCATTGAATATAGCCCTAAAGCAGTATCAATTAGCCCGCAAAACAGCAGCGAATTACCAAGGACCACTTGCACCGGTGTAAAGTAGTAGACCCTGGGCAAACCATGTGAACATGAATTTGATCAGCTAATTCACCACAACACACCACTTGCAAAAAGAGACTTTGACTCACGATGGTGGCTCAAGCAGGAAACCCCCATCAACCTATCATTGCCAGTCTACAACATTAATCAAGAAAGACAGGAAATTTTTGACTTGCTAATTTTGGAGCTACATCATCGAGAATATCACATTTACAATTCAATTCGCGACAATTGAACACAAACACAACAAATCAAGATCCTCCGACCATCAGGGGAAGAGGCAGGCCATCACGTTCACGCAATCATTCAACAAAAAGACAAAAAGACATCCTTCAGCTTTTGAATATGTCCAGGCAGAAAAATCAAGCTCGGATTTTTGATCTGCAAACCCGTCACCTTCCTACATGCAGTATTTGTCAAGCAACAGGACATAATGCCAGGAGTTGCAGGTTGCGTCCTGCATCAACTTCCAGTTTTGATCAAACCAATCAAAAGTGATTGGCTAAAAATGGACGGTATGTGTGCAGGAAAAAGCGAGGGTGATTCACTATGCAAAAATGCACATACGTGAATATGAACAAGGAATCTAAACAAATAGGACGTAACCTTTCTTAGTGCTTTTTCACCCACCTGTAAATGGACAAATTTTCGATTACCTCTTTATCATCGTACTTAGCGCAAAAGACCCGTAATTCAAGCATAACATAATATTCTGTCGTTTATCATACCTTTTAGCTCGAACTATGTGCTCATTTGGAATGAGCCACAGATCTCCCAATTTACAAGTGTTGAGATATCATCTTCCCCCGTAAACGGCTAGGCGACTGCTGTTCACCTGCAGATGGAAACAGACGGCTAAAAATCACCGTTCATACCGACACGTTGATGTATTTGTCTGCATTCCGCCCATTGCCTAAGCGCCACAAGTAACGCAAATAGTTACTACCTCCCATCAGAGTGCAACGTAATTCTGCATGAAGATCGCCTCTGTGTGCAAGACCAGTTTGTCTTGAGTATCTGTGCTGTCGTTAGTAAAGTCGCTTGAGATTCTGATGATTCAAAACACTGCGCAGAAATGACTAGAGCAGCTATGCTGACATCGCTTCTATAGACTAAAATTCGCCACACAAAGCTTGTGGGAAGAGTTGAGAAATTGTTATACAAAGTTGCAAGACAGAGCCGTATTGTATTTTGAAGAAGCTCAATGAACTCATAGTTTCAGAGGCACTGGTTTGAAGTGTGACATCTCGCAGCTCTTACTGATAAACAGCTTCTTCAGTAGGAACAACTTCTACAGGTAAAACATGTATACGTTTTTTCACAAGTAACAAACGTCTGATTTTATTATGGCATCATACAAGACGAGTTGTATTAATGATTTTTTGTCACGCTCGAGTATGTTGATTATCACAAGAGATATACTATCTTCTGTTGCTAGGCTCTCAGATAATGGCTTACTGCCCTGTATATCTCAGAGCATTGACTATGTCGCCCTAGCTGAGTTATAATTACAATCTCAGTTTAATATGAAGGAACGTTCATGCAAAGAGCTGTATGCAATGACTCTTTTGATCGCAACATCTACGATCTCTCTAATATCTACGTTTGATTCATCATTTTCAACCATGCGTTTCTTGTACTAGAAGCTCAAAAGATGAACACAAGATGGGAAGGGTTTCCATATGGACCATTTGTGATGTCTCGAATGAAAAGGAGGAGTCAAAACGAGCAGCTAGACATTTTTCGGCCAAGAGAAGTAGGAGAATTTAAATCCATCCGTCTCATAAATACATCCATTTTGATGCACATAGGTGCTGATAAAGGAGTCGAATTTACTATAGCTTAGCATGATGTGATGCATACGTTTGTCAGTTTTAGTTCCTTTTCGTTCTGGCCGTCCTTTTGCGAATTAAGAAAACTTATCGATTACACTCGAGCAACAAATATGCAAGGACGATACTCTTCTGACTTTATCGTTTAGTGATGACCTCGTTGGAGTTAAATTGTTGTCCCACACCCTTAGTCGACTTTGTCACTAGAGGTGTAAATCGAGCTTGTTTCGTTTGCTTGCACTCAGCCCATCTTTTCTAAGAGACTTGAAATTTGTCGCACATCTCGAAACGGCAAGCTTCCCATTCGAGTATCGATTTCCAGGAGCACCTACTAGTAAGGAGTGGGATCTGAAGCATCCCATCCGCAATCGCGAACACGCTTGTAGGTTCAATGGCGCTTTTGAAGATCCAAAATTGTCACCAAGATTTTCGGTCAATACCGTGTTCCTCTTACCAAGCCATTGACAGCAGTGATTGTTCGGTAGACTTCCTAACAACGCTTTTCCAAGTCAATGACCCAGAAATTATTCTTGTTTTGTTATTGTTTTTCACCCGACATGAGCTGTTCATTTGATTACTTATTTTGACACAGTAGAAGCCCATTTGAGTGTTAACCGGAGAAATCTTGAAAACTTCAATTTTCTTCCTTTCATGCTATACAAGTTTCGATGAATACGTCTCTGTGCATAAAAGTCGAAGACTTAAGAGACGTGTTTGCTGAATGAGGAGATTGAATTTTGCAATAAGTGTCTCTGGACAATACTATGCCAGTAATCTCATATTTCAACGGCGGTGTGTGTGGCGTGATTCATAAGAGTTGAGCCGATTCATTCATCTCATCTGCGCTTCGAGGCATTCCAGCATAGCCTTAAGTACCGCGCTTCAATATTATGCCTTGGGCCGGACAGCGAAGCTATTCCGTGTCAACAATATGTTAGTTGTGATCTTGCACTCTCTCATTTGCATTTGCATTTGCATCCAGATGAACTGGCAAAATCACTTGCCTTTGTAGTCCCGATCGCACTCGGCGTGGTGCATATTGAAAGTTTGCGTATCGTAAAACTCGCTTGGGCCGAACCAATTCGTAATTTTGTAGCTTGTTCCCGTACTGCTACAACCGTAGTCTATTCAATTGATGCGGCCTCTCCGCACGTATTGTGACACTGGCAACTTGTATCACTTTCATCTCGAATGTGGCTGAATCACCTTTCCATGCGGCCTATAATCATTTAGACAATGCTCGACTCGGTTGCACTGACCCACCCATGCGGCCAGGTATGCGTTTGTATTGGCATTTGAGCGATTATCTAGTCTTGCTATTGTTGCATGCGATTGTTCATTTTGCACTTCTTGCTTCAATCGATGCACGGTTAGCATACTATATGCTTTGTGCAGCTCAGAAGCTTGCTTGACCCAGAAAAGGAGTTCTCTCATTGTAGAGGAGGCACAGTCAAACCATGTTTTACAATTTAGGCTCAACGTTGTCCTGCATGTAATTGCATCACTAACGCCCACATATTCCATCGTATTAGTAGGGCCATAGTTCTCCGTTGATGTTATTTAAAAATCAATGTCACCATAGAGACGAGGTTCGTCCCCCAAGTATCGATGATTGATGACTTCAAGTTCTCTATTACATCCTCAACAACCACTACTAATCAGGCGACAAATACCAGAATTGTTTAAGTGAACAACTTTCTGAAGACCGCTTTTTTTTGCTAAAATTCAATTTCTATGGGTGTCTCGGAAGCACCAACAAATCCAGTAGCCAGAATATACGTCATAATTATCAATTAGACCACTGCTCGGGCATTTGGCTAGATGTTGAGGCGATCAAAGACGGTATTGCAGTCGACTTGGAGTGGATTTCTTGAGAGGAGCGTTTTGAATTATCAATGCATCATGCAACCATTATTTTACTTACCTTGATGCAGCGGCGTGTATCTCGTCATTTACGCTTCCGCCGTCGTCCCAGGGATTTTATACGGAACAGCGATCGCAGCGGCGACGGGTTTTACGCCCCACATGTCCGTACGATTCTCATTTATCGACATAATCGCCCATCTGGAATTTAATTATTAAATAATGTCACCTACAGCTGTCAAACTTCGCTGAGAGCATATGCCAAGATAAGTGCGTCTAGGTCTTGTTACCAAGCTTTTCTAGTAATGTGCACCTGCACCCTGTGCTCAGCTTAAATGTACCTAATAATGGCCAAAGTATGGGATGACGCATCATCCTGGAGAAGAATCCATTTTCAGTATGGGTCTGCATATGGAGAAAGATATCAGGCAATGTGTCCACATATTGCTCAAAGCTACCGACACTGCCGGCTCGGCGACATGCCGTTCTATATTACTACCAGGGCACCACCCATCTGGAAGATGGGCTGACTGGCGACATTCTTGGCGCGCACCACGCCATTAGTGCTGCATTTAATTGCCAACTGCAGGTTCGATTTTTTCTCACCAGAGAACATCATATTCGTCTACGGTCCAGGTCTCACCAGTAGTTCTTCCAGGCGGTTAAACATGCGTGATTGACAGCCCAACTTCCTTGCCCATCTTACAGTAGCGCAGCCAGTCGACGCCCTGATGCGACCTTGATGGTTGCATACTTGAAAGAGCATGCAAGCTGACAGGAATTTCGCGTATTTCCCTCGCAAATTGATATCTTTCTATGAAGATAATTGATATGGGAACGGTAGGTGTCTGTGAATCTTGGCCACATTCCAGTATCGTTCTTTTTCGGTCTAATACAATAACGAGAATAATATGTCATGACATTTAAAGAAGCCGCTCTTTCAAAATACTAAAATGCATCGCCAGGTCGTAGCAGATGTTGACTTGTGTGATTTTTTTCATTTTTTTACATCAATTGTTTCTCACAAAATCGTAAATGTCCTGGCCTGTATCCCCTAATCGATCTTGAGGTGACTTCGAACCTTTCAACTAACTGCAAGTAACTCTCTCAAACCGTTTCGTGAACAAGAAACTTGCCAACTACGACAAGTTCTCGGAATCAATCCGGCATATCTTACTTCTATGCTGAGTGTCGCACGGAAATTTTGACAGAAATATTCCCATCTATGAGCCGAAGATCTCTGAAGATGCCATTTAATTTGTTACCTTGCTCAAGACACTTCCACATTGTAATCGTAAGCGAATGTCCAGGTAGCAACACCTCATTGCTGACCATGCACACTCACTGACTCAGCGTTTCCAATGTATATGTCATATTTCTTTCCTAAATCTTTCCTACATCTTTCCCTCACCATGTACCAGAGTCCGCGTGTGGCGATTGCACTGACAAAGGCCTACATTATGGATAGCAGCGCGTCAACTCGTATAGTGTGCAATTTCATTTCTAGTGTCTTGGAATTGCTGACCAGAAGAACTTGCGCTTATGCCAGGAGTATATATCTTTGTTTATTGCAAGTAACTTGATCTGTGTTTCAACGTCTTTTTAGCAAGGAGCAAAGCAAATGCGTTCGGACGCGCACGCTTTTAGCCTGGATGACGTTTGGCTACGCGGGCAGCTCGTGGAAGCAGTTTGATAATGATTGCGATAAAGCTATCCATTATTCTATACCAGCTTCGAAAAGCTCTCGATTCACAAAAGTAATTTCGGTTTATACTTTTATGCACGCTTTTTCATCTTCTTACTCTTTTTGACTGACGCGTGTATCGACGACTTTAGCGGAATGAGTACTTTATCTTGTGTCACCTTCCGCTTCATACGAATACGAGAAACAGCACCCGTTCCTATTTCGCGTTGCATTTTCTTTGAAAGTTGATTCTCTCCCTTTTTGTTCTTAAAACGTTTCCCGCATACAGTAACTCTTAATTCTCGTCCATCAAATTTTTTCCCATTAATCGATAAAGCTTTCGGTACACAGCCGGCATTTCGAAAACGTACATAACCAAATCCTTTGCCAAGTCCAGTGTTCCTGTCCCGAATAATTCGAACATTAAGCACTGGTTTCTCCGTGTCGCCTTTCAAGCGCAGCTGTGAATTGAAAAAGTTTCCAAGCTACAACAAGGAGCCTATGAGAGAAAGTGATAGAACTGCATTTACAATCCGATTGCAAACCTTGTCTTCTGTTGCTTTGAAAGGTAAATTACCCACAAAGACGCTACATAGAGGGTCCAATGAAATCTGTTCCCGATCAACTTGAATGATTCTATTCATAAACATCTGAATGAAGCTTGATAAATTACGTTTTTTTATCGATTGAGTTATGACAAAGTACCGTTCCGCTTAGTTCTAGTGCTTTGGGTACGCTTTCAGCATTGAGAAATGCAATGTAGGCATTTGCAAAGTCTTTTGCATTGTTGAGAATTTTCTTGTTTGCACAAACCTTCATCATGAGTTTCTGATTGCCGTGTTGATCGACTGCGCAACCAGCTATTGGAACGCTGCGAAATCGAACGGACTCAATTTCTCCGCAAGATGAAAAATGCTGAGATAGTTTTTTCGAAGATGCTTCCAAAGACACATTCCCAACGAAAACGGTACGACAGCACTTCTCGTTATTATCCGCCGATTCCTCGACACTATCAGCTTCGACTATGTCATGAGTTTTGGATTTCTTCTTCTTCGTTTTCTTCTTCTCCATCGATGGATCGCTATCCACATTCACATCTGATTGAACTGTATCAATTGCATTACTCTTCAGCTCTTCACTCACTTTCTTGGATTCTGTCGCTACTCAGGAACGGTCATTATCCATTTCGTGACAATAAAAAAAAACCTTCTACGATTGTGTCTGAATTCTTGGTCTTGCCGAAATGAAGCTCACTCTGCGCAAAAATAGAAGTCAGATCGACTTGAGACGTCATGACGCCAATAAATTTGTGACATAGTGTAACGCTATATTCAGTTAAGTGTTCGAATTCCCGTTGTACGAATAAATAGTTGTAGCTCACGTGCAATGATGCACCAAGCCTTCCATATGCAGCGGAAAAGCAGGATCAGGAGACAGAAAACGGCTGCATAGACTGTCCATACATCCAGCATAATAAATCTATGCCATGGAGTGGAGACATCGATGGGCTCCAAATGCTGGTAACCGCTTTCAAGAGTACTCTCAATCACCTCGATAGCTCGATATATTCCACCAGAACGTTGCAATAGTGACCCTACTTTTTTTGCTTTTTTCGAAAATGAGTTGTCGTGCAAAAGAAGATTTATTTTCTGTCGTATGATTTCGCAACTGATTTGTGATTTATCCACCAACAAACCTGCACCGGAATCCACCACGCGTGCGGCCACATCGGGTTGATCAAGCAAAAAAGGGATGCAAATCAGTGGAATTCCATAAATTAGAGCCTCTTGAGCAGAAGTCATTCCACAATGTGATATCATTAGCCTCACTGTTGAAGACTTTAATAGCTGCAGAATGGAAATCGATTTGGGAGATATTACTCTAATGTGCATCGGAATGTGCGATGGCAGGAGCACATGTTGGTGATGAGGAAGGACCCATACAGCTTTAGTTCGAGAATTTTTATCTGTCGTCGTCGATGCTTTGATTAACGCCTCAGCCTGCCGAGAATCGATGAAGGTTAAAGAGCCTAAATTGATCAAAATAGTATGTCCTGGTTTCTCTTCGATCCACTCTTGTATTTCCGTTGCCTCCTGGCTAAAAAGGTACTCATCTTCGTGCCTTATGGGAAGGACAACTCCGACAAGATCCACGAGGGGGCTGATGGGTTGTGGATACTCCAAGCCAAAAGCTGTGTTGACCAAGATACGAGCTCCTCTGAAAATATCATGCTGTGACCGAAATGGCTGGAGTTGCAGCTGCCACCTCATCTTATTGATTTCAATGAATGGAGGAGTCAACACCACAGAAAGCAATCGCGGAAATAATATATTCATCGATCGATGCCACAATGACATGCGAAGCATAAATCCAGTGCCCCAAGCGGGAATGTAGTACGGAACACTTCCCACATCAAAAAGGATGGATGGCGAATTGACAATATGTGGAATTTGAAGTTTCTCAGCGAGAAGCTGGGCACCTATAGTTGCAATGTCCATGACGATCAATTCAGGAACGTGACGTTGAAGTTGCGGCATAAGCACATCATACATTGCTTTTGCTATAGCCACGTAAAATTCGCCAAATATGGTCAATATATTTCCTAAGTTGGTCGGATTTTGGGTTAAATACTTCAATTTTGAGCTCAATTCAATTTCTGTCATTGGGGAGCTTCCTGCAGATAGAAATGTTATATTAGCGCGTTGAATGCTTTCTCGCTGCGTATCATGCGTCGCAAATGCCACATTATATCCACGATTTTTCATTTCTTTGGCCAAACGCAGAAGCGGACGCACGTGGCATGAGATTCCGATCGAGATAAATACAAGGCGTTCTGCGTTGCAGGCGTAAACAGGATTGGCGAGTACACAAATATCGGTCCGACAGCCTCTGAGAATTGCGTGTAGGGATGTTGGTATACATGTTTCTTGCGTACTGACTTGATGGTATGTATCGCCGGTGCAGCTAGCTATCGACAACACAATTATTAGAAATAATGAAAAATCAAGTTCCATATTCATGATCTCTAAGATGTTTACATAAAACTTTGTACATTATTTAATATTACACTCAGGCAGATCCAGTTACTGAAACTTTATGAAATAGACATTGTTGCTACATCCATGACGACCACGCTGGAAATGCTCGCATTGCTTCCTTACGCCATGTTTGTAGTGACAGCAATTGTTACATCGATATATATCCTTTTATGGGTGATATCTCCGATTATTGAATCAAAACGTCTGAAAGAAGCACCCATAGTTTTACAGGAGCAATCGTATGAAGATCCGAATCAAACAACCGCAGAAGGAAATGCTCGGTAATGTTCCCCATCGCCGTTTTGATCTCAGTACAAACTATCTTCTCTCATTAGAATAAGTTTTGGCTCCATCTTGCATGAAAAAGCCTCATTGAGTCTTAGTATCATCGTACCCGCGTACAATGAGGAATCAAGAATCACCGAGACATTGGAAGACACAATTACGTACCTGGAAAAGAGAAAACAACAATCGACCGGTTTTACGTACGAAATAATAGTCGTGGATGATGGAAGTCAAGATCGAACTGTCAGTGTCGTGCTTGCTTTTGTTAAAAAGCATACTGTGCGACGCATCAAATTGCTTCGGCTAAAACAGAATCACGGAAAAGGGGGAGCCGTTAGGAAAGGAGTGTTACGCTCTTTAGGTGAAAAGATTCTGTTCACAGATGCGGATAATGCTACGCATATTCGCGAACTTGTGAAATTAGAAGCAATCATGGATGAAGAGCATCTTGATGGGAAAGATGGCGTTATTGTCTGTGGTAGTAGAGCACATTTGGAGAAACAAGCCATTGCAAAGGTTTGACTACAAACTTATCTCTTTCTATTCTAATGTGTTTCCGAAAGCGCCATCCTCTTAGGAACATCCTCATGAATGGCTTTCATTTTCTCGTCTCCACTTTGTGTGTTAAAGAAATCCGAGACACGCAATGTGGTTTCAAGCTACTGGATCGAACTGCAGCTAAACTTGTCTTCATACCGATGCATATCGAGCGATGGGGATTCGACGTAGAAATTCTCTACATAGCAATTCGCCACCATCTCACAATCAAAGTGCGTAATGCTGCATATCATGCTGCCATTCAATCAATCAACTTGCCATTGTGTAGGAAGTTGCAGTCGTATGGCGTGAAGTTCCCGGCTCAAAACTAAATGTTGCGACAGCGTCACTATCCATGTTGCGTGAGATCATTCTGATAAGACTGTGTTATTGCATCGGCCTATGGAACATTCATGACAGCTTCGCGTTCCTAAGAAATAGAGTTTCGAAGGAAAGCGGTCCATAACACATTTGTAAATTGCGAACAATTCGTTATCTCCAATTGTTTCAAACCCTTCTTCGATTTATTTCGACGTAATTGTGAGATATGTGGCGACGATGCATCCTAAAGCGTTATCGTCCGAAGACACCGCATAAAGATCTAGCAAGCTTTAGGGGGTCAATAGCACCCATTGGACTAAGATTTCCGACTGCGGGTGCACACGCAAAAGCTCGTGTACTCCTGCCGATCGCAGCGCTCTCATGTGCTTTGATGTCCATGAGACAAATACCAGAATCAGAATCTGCGCATAATGAGTGTGCTGAGGATAATATGTATCCCGCTATTGAGCCGTACAACACGGGCTATCTTTCGGTATCAGAAGGGCATCAGCTCTATTACGAAGAGTGTGGCAATCCACACGGGAAGGTTCTAGCTTACTGAATTTGGATGAAAAACAGGCATTCACTGGTTCATGTAGCCTGTGCTGATCGTTCACGGAGGACCAGGTAGCGGATGTCGCGAGAGTATGCGCTGTTATCATGATCCTCAGATATATCGAATCATTCTCCTGGATCAACGAGGCTCTGGTCGAAGTAAACCTCGAGGAAGCCTTCTTCAAAACACGTAAATACAGAGAAATTTAGTGATTTTAGTCTATGTGTACGAATCTGCAAACTAGGACCTGGCATTTGGTGGATGATATGGAGAAACTTCGCCAACACTTGCGAGTTGATCGATGGCAAGTGTTTGGTGGATCTTGGGGAAGCACTTTGGTACAAAACTACGCTATTGGATAACAGCATTAGGTCTCATTCTTCTCTCTAGTCGCTCACTTATGCCATTACCCATCCGAGTCGGGTGACAGAACTGATCTTACGAGGAATCTTCACACTGCGAAAAAAAGAAATCGATTTTTTCTATCAGGTCCGACCACATTTTTGACGGATTGTTCTCTTCATTATTGTGTGTAGAATGGAGCAAATTTTCTATTCCCGGATCGATGGGAAGCATTTGTAAATGTGATTCCAATAGAAGAGCGGGATGATCTGGTTTTAGCATACCACAAGCGCTTGAATAGCTCGGATCCAAATCAGAGAATGCCAGCTGCGCTTGCGTGGACAACTTGGGAGAAAACAACGAGCAATCTCTGCCCTGCTGTACGTTCTACTTGATAGCTGGTCCTTACTGAGCCAACAGGCGATCGTTTCTATCAGAAAAATGCTGAGGAAAAGTCGATGAGTGATTCAGAATTTGCCGAAACCTTTGCTCGGATCGAAAATCATTACTTCATCAACAAAGGCTTTTTTTCGTCAGATACTTATCTCATCGACAATGTCACCAAAATCCGTCATATCCCTACAGTCATTGTCCAAGGAAGGTACTTGACGCCCAAAGAATGCAGAATTTCATGCTTACTTGTTCACTTGGAAGATATGATGTGGTCTGTCCTATGCAGACAGCTTGGGATCTTCACAAGGCTTTTCCTGAAGCTGAATTTCGAGTCGTGCAAACAGCGGGTCATTCAGCACTTGAGCCTGGTATCGCAGAAGAGCTGGTTCGAGCCACAAAGAAATTTGAGAGCAGCAGCAACTCGCGCTCGGGTCACTGATCTCTATGTTTGATAACTTCAAGTGTGACTTTTGTTATCAATTCTTTTCATCACCAAAAAGCGTGATTTGTTTTGTTTGCTTTTCGGTATCCTCCATGCTTTGCACATAGCCCAGATGTACCTCGAGCTCCGGTGCTACAGCCCGGCACAGTGCATCGATATCCACCACCATGGAACAGGCAATACTCGCTACTTCCCTGAGCTCCTTTCGTGCAATCAATAGCATTACACCGCTTTCCACCACCATGCTTTTGACATCGACCTGATTTCCCACGAGCTCCTTTGGCGCAACCTGGGGCATTACATCTTCGGAATGTACTTTTCACTCGCGATTTTTTGACCGATTCCTGCCGGATGACTTTCATTGAGCTATTCGATGGCCATCTTGATTGATAAGAGTCCGCAAAAAGAGAAAGCGATGCTTCTGTATGCATGTTATCTCGCTCCCAAGTTTTGTTTTTGCGCATCATCGAATTGCCCACGGAGTTTACAGAACATTTGGACCAAGTAGTCGGCATCCACTGCATCGATGCTGATGGAGGATGATCTCCAGTTCCGCTCATCCGCACTCTAACCGCGTTCTGGTGTCTGTAGCTCTCGGTATTTACATCATACTCTTGAAGAAGCTCTTGCTCCGTTTGCCACCGCGGCGTCATATGATATTGATAACTATCAGAGCGAGCATTGCATGAAGTGTCTAATCCTGGCTCGATGAAGATTCTTTTACTACCGTAAACTTTTTGATGACACAATGTTGACAACATGTCAGTGGTCTGCGCTTCGTCCAAAGTAAAGTCTCGCTCATACGTTACGAATAATGGAACTAAGGGCTGTAGATTTTGCTGTATAGAGATCGTGTCTATTGTATCTGATTGTTTAGGATCCCACAAAGAAGTGTATCTTTGCATCCATCCATTATGTATCGGCAGCTCATGCGGTAGCTCCTCTCTAGCGGATGATTTACGTATCTGCAAACAATCCTCGTTTCTTGAGCTCCCCTCATTCGGATACATGGGATTATACGCAATCAAGCTTTTTTCGCTTTGTTGTGACACACTAGCAAATTGCCCATGCTCTTCATTGGGACAACATCGATCGTTGAAAGGAGACAGACTAAGACTTAGACTGAGCGCATCTTCGTAATCAGTTGATTGGAAGTTGTGACTCCCATCGTCAAGTGCGTTCGAATGATTATGAGTAAGCCGCCAGTAAGAGTCTGCATACTGAGAAAGAATTTTCGATGAAATGTCCCATTCGTGTTGCATTGTAAATGCGTATAACCGTCTCAAAATACGGAATGTTTTGAGAGTGGCACAAGACTCAGCTTTCATAGTACAGAAAGTGCATGTGTACAGCTCCGTCAGCGGCACAAAAAAGAGCCATAGTGCATCTCTATCGGGTAAACTTCGTTCGATCGCATCCCTTTCCAGCAAACGCAAATCTTTTTACCCTCTATATCGCTGACACACTCGTTGCTATTCAGCTCCACGGGAAACGCCTGTTTCCGCTGTAGAGAGCTTAGTACACGGCGAGCAACGGCTATGAGCTCGCAATGAGCCAAATACGGTTGCAAAGTGATGGCAGGATTTCGTTTATGTATATTGCTATGCTACTTATCCAATCAGACCTTGACATTCTATCATGGAAATGGCGCCTTTATGTACAATTTGCTGCAAGCGTGCATGCACTACCGCGTCTTACTTCGCTTCTCTGTGCGCTCATTTCGCAGTTCTTCTTTCAAGTCTTCGTATTCGCCATAACGAGCGCTACAATTCAAGAGTGAATGCCTGCTTTAATACGTTGATAGAGATAATTGCACCTTCGTTCTTCCTCTCTTTGAATATCCGCATAGCTTGCTTCCATGTTGATAGAATCTTCCGAATCGTAAGAGTAATTTCGATGACGATTCTTACGAAACATTGCGGTTATTGCGCCAGGCGCATAATCGTCTCCATCGTTAATCACAAAACTATCGTCACTATCGATATCGCTGGAAACCGCTTTTCGTTTCGATACTTTACGATTCGTAGGCAATGATTTGGATCGACTTTGTGCCGATGCTCTAGTTGCACTTTTCTTTTTCAAACTCTCCAATGCAATAACTATCATTCGATGATGACCTTTTTTGGGCACTAATCCAGGGACATCCGACTTTTCAATTGTACTTAATAGCTGGATAGAATCGAATCCATTCTCAAAAAAGGCTGGAGCATATTCGCTCATGTCGTGAGGCAGACCTAAAAAACAAATCAGACGGACCATTGTTTTAGAGAAATGTGAAGGTGTCGACCTCGTAGCCATTGGAGCACTTCCCGTTGGCCTTCTGACAGTGTCGTTTGTGCTTTTGGTTTGACGCCGCGTCCAGTTGATGCAGTCTTGCTCTTCGGTCCTGCTGTCTTGGAAGAATCTGGCACCACATCAGTTGAGCCAAATACGCGAGGATACTTTTTATCAAGGTAAGCTTTTCGAGCATCAACAGGTCCATTTTGTCTAGAAACGGATGAAGACTGCGCGGAGTGGTTTTCTGATATCCGATTGCTCGAATTAGTTGTTGACAAAGCTCGGTATTTTGACATACGAAAAGCATGGCGTTCCTCAGCTGACCTACGTGAAATATCATCATCGATATAAGGATATTGATAAGAAACATTACATCGGTTTCCTCGAGTCCGATGGCATTTGTAGTCTCCTTCCATTAGAAATTCTATTCGCGCTGGAAACGAAAGATTCATTTGAAGGCGGTTTTCCTCTCTGTAAATTTGGACGATTGATTGAAGTCGGAGCCGATCGTACTCGTGATGCGGCTATCACACGCCCTGCGGTCGAAATGGACTGTTTCTCTCGATGTTGGCGAAATTTCATTCCGTTCGTAGAAAATGTTCTCGCTGATTTCATTGCAGATATCTTCGTTCCCTTGGTTCTTTTCGCAATCGGCCCATTGAGCATTTGGATAGTTCTGGAGTTTTTCTTTGCCTTTTCATTCGCGTAATTTTCCTGAATTTTTTTTCGAGCATTTTCGTACTTCACCGAAATCGACTCTGATGCAATTCGTTGTGGATGATGGCTAGCTGAAGCGCTTGAAGCCTTACCTCCTTGCCTGGATATGGTCACGATGGTGTTTCGTTCTTGTATGTTTTTTTTCCGCTCGGGAGAAGCTCTTACCCCAACCTGTTCTTTCCACTTTTTTGTCAATGTACTGCTGTAGCCTCTGATCACATGATCTTGATGCTTTTTGAGTCGATTGACCATTTTGCCTATTTTCGTTCGTTTTAAGAGATCCATGTCTACCTTTAGCATTGTGAGTTTATTCAGTATATTCTGAAGGTCATTAACATTGTTAAGACTTGTTTGCCAATTCTCTTGCTTCACAAATGACTTGATTTTCTCGGCCATCGCCACGACATCGACCTCGGATGCCATACTTAAAAAACCGTTTACACAAATAGTTAGGTTCGGGTATAGTAAACACTGTATAGGCATGCTGCGTGCAATTTTGGCTAGAAATAATGCTCGAAATGGGTTCATTTCGACACGTTCATTTGCTTCCAATCCATTCATTCTCGGTATAGAAACAAGGTAATGCACTAGACGGATGCTTTTAGACTCACATTACCAAGTATCAACGTGTAAAAAGCTGTGATGACACTGCAGTCGCGATTCTAGATGAGCATGGTGACATATGCAGTGATATCGTTTCTTCACAATGGGAACTACAAACCAAATGGAAAGGTGCTCTTCTGGATCATTTCAATAAAAGATTCATACGTATACGATTTTCAGGAGTGGTGCCAGCGCTGGCGGCCAGAGCTCATGAGACAAATTTACCTCATGTGATCCAGGCGGCGGTCGAACAGAGGTCCAGATTGCGGTATTCGTGGCGTCAGATCACTCACACATCAATTGTAGCAATTTGAAGAGTATGAAGCATTTGCGCGCAATAGCGGTCACATCTGGACCCGGACTCGCCCCATGTTTGGATGTCGGATTGTCGATGGCAAAGCAGCTTTCTTTGACGCACTCACTTCCATTTATAAAAGTAAATCATTTAGAGGTAATCCTTACAGGTTCAAGTTTCTGGATCCCTGAGTCGATACATCATTTATAGGCACACATTTTGGTGGCAAGACTTCCAAACGTACGATATAAGACGCGCTGTATGAGGACAGCTACAGCTGACATCAGTCATTTTGTAGTTGTGTGAAGAAATTCCTATATTCCCTTTCCTCGTGCTACTTGTCTCTGGAGGTCACTGCTGTTTGGTTCTCGCAAGGGTGAGGTCCAGTTTCGGGCTTTGATGCGATTTCATCGACCTTTTGGTTTGATAGAGCATTGGAGAGTACCAATTGCTTGGAAGCACATTGGACGACTCTGTCGGTGAATCTTTTGATAAAGTGGCGCGATTGCTGGAATTGTCTGAAGAAAAAGATGTTATGCATGGAGGCAAACTTGTCGAGATGATGGCGCTTCAAGGAGATCCTTCCATCTTCCAATTTACAGAACCAATGAGACATCGCTCGGTAATGACCGCATCGATCGCTTCTGAGGCCTTCATTTTCATCGGCTCAATAGGATTGTGACTTTTCTTACTCTGGAATCAAATCGGCAATGCTTCGTCGCGTACATCAGGTACAAGAACCATCACTCGTCATCTCTCCATGTAACAATGAGTGACAATTCTTCAGCTTGGCAAGCCAACTGCTCGTCAGAAAGCGGATCTATGTGCCGCCTTCCAGCACGCCGCAGTGAGTCAGCTGGTGTCGAAAACGGAAAGTGCTTGTGTATGGGGGAAGGAACTTCTTGGATCTCGTCTCAAGCATTTGGTTTGTTTCGCAATGATGTCGCATTTCTCCTCATATATTATAATGTCGATCTATAGGTCGTTTGTGGAGGAGTTGCAAGCAATCAGTATCTATTTCGCCGTATGAAAGCTCTCGCAGACGCTCAAGGTGGGTATTCTGTACCATCCATCCATCGTAGACTACCTTTTATCGTCTAGATATGATCGCCATCGTTCCCCCTGCGAGATACTGCACAGATAATGCAGCTATGATTGCCTTTGCTGGATTACAGCGGTATCATGGTGGGAGTCGAGATGAACCATTAGACGCGCGTTACGATCCACGATGGCGTCTTCAAGATCTAGTTCCACCAGGCCTGGTATCTTCTCACTCGTAAGCAGTGTGCAAGATGCCATCTTTGGCGTATATTTTGCAATAGACTCAATTCATATCAAATTCAACCCAAAGTGTTATGCAAGCAATGCATCCGCGTGGAAATTGATGTGCTCTTCGACAAAAGTAGAGATGAAAAAATAACTGTGATCGTATCCGTCGTGAAAGCGAATTGTCACTTTTTGATCAACGCTTTTGCACGCAGCCTACAGCAAGAGAATTAAAAAAGACGCCTCATTTTGTAGTATAAATTCTTACTTCAAAAGCCTCTGGAAGTAGCTGCTTTTCAAGATAGAATGAATCATCTGTTCCTTGATCAATCAGAATTTCTTGTGGAATCGGACCCTTCTGTAGCATCAAATACGTCGCATCGTACTCCTAAATAAAGCCCTTTCAGTGATCATGAAAAAGTGGCTTATTGCTCGCAACCTTCCATGTATCTTGATCACAGCCGAGATAGCCCGTAAAGGCCTTGATGCCCCAAGGGCATTCCATTGGATGTGAGATTGGAGCAAATGCCGAGACGGATGCGTAAGAGCTCTATCACAATCAAATTGAGAGCCCGAATTGACAGAATTGAGTAATCTTCCAACTTGCCGCATTACGAAGCGCCAAAATGAGGGCTCCATGCCCACCCATCGAATGTCCCATAATCGATTTTTTTTCCTCCAAAATTGGAAAGTTTCGTGACAACAATGACGGCAGCTCCTGGCGGCATGGAATGAGTATTCTTTTTTTCTACGGTGAAGAAATGGCACTCACTTTGATAAGATACGAATACATTTGATAATGCTCCTTCCAATTGGCCTCAGTAGCGTCCACGTAGAATCCTGCGGCTATCCAAAAGATGGAGTATCATCGCCAAGTTTTAATCGAACACGCCAACCTGTGCCGAAATCCCAATCATCGTTTTGGCCTTCGATCGTGATGCCGCGTGGACTAGTAACAGCGCTTGTGATAGCGCGTTCAAGCATCAAAAAATGAGCTTTAAAGCACCTTGTATCAGGACAAACGATTGCAATTCCTCTTATGGAAGCAGCTTTCAAAGCATTCGAAGCTTTCGTGAAGAAAAGCTCGTCATTACACGTAAGCCCGGCTAAATAAAACACCACAGGAACTTTGTGTGCATCAGATGCCACAGACGGTAAGAAAACGCTAAATGTCATTTTGCATTTGGTCGTCTCGCTCTCGTGACAATAGCGCTTGATGTAGCCATCGTGCGCTTTAACTCGTTTAAGTAGCTCCATTTACGAAATACAACTTACTTTTTGCGCAAATAATGTGACACATTCAAATAGGAATTCACCAAATGTGATGTCATTTCCTTCGCTATAGCGACGAGCACGCACCATACGCCGCCATTATCCATCAAAAGAGTCCTCGATGCTGTGCTTTGTCATCCGATCCATCCTTCCGGTAGTCTTAAATCCTGGGTCGTTTAGGCTGTATGTAGTCTTGTATCGACACTAGCAAATTGTTAAAGCTGGTACTAAAGCCCACTCTTGGAGTGAAGTGATGGAGCTGCATTCGCGAGAATGTGTACTGCTTGTCGAATCCGAGCTCAACGAGATTTAGCATGACTGGAAGTATACAGCGTCCAATTTGAGCTGCTTCGTTCATTTGTGACTCGAGCAATTCATTTTCCGAGCACTCTTTTGTCAAAATCGAAGAACCGCTGAGCATTTTGTGACTGCTGCCTCATAGATCGTTTTCCGAATTGTGACGTCCCACTTTGCGTTTTCTGGAGGACCTTCAATGCATACGCGGAAGCCGTTCGCGAAAAGCTGATCTGCCAAACGCATCACAAAGTCCAGGTGATGATCTCCATGGAGGATGAGCACATATGGCAAAGTTAAGTCAACTGAGTATCCTCCGCATTTTCCGGCATGTAAAAAATCCCATATTGATCAGTTTTCCGAGCGATACTCTTCAATCGACGATGATTTGAGATTGAAATTCGCTCGTGTGTTCGCTCGGCAATGTGCTCTTGTACGCGGAGTAAAAGAAGGCGTATCACGGCTGTGTACTTTTCCTCATCGTATACGTAAGAAATATTCCTCTTGTCCGACTTATCAATGTCAATGATCGAAGGCTCGAACGAGACGATGGCGCTTGAATCAATATAGGCTTTGAGATCACTGTCAATTACAGCATTTTCGGTCGACACAGCGACGATCGGAGTGCCAACTTCCCTCGCTACCGCTAATTCTTTCAAGCACCATTCTGATTTCGGGTAATCTTCTGTGATAATCGCGACAACCAAGACAGCACTGGTGATACCACGTGCTATTTCCTCCCTCCATACAGCCCCACCACCAATTCCACTTGGATCCACTACAAGAATTCACACGTGAGAAAGAAGATCGATGATTAATGGACCAGTATACTTAGATCAAGCCATGTGGTGATAGAAGCGTCTTCGAGATCTTTACGAAGTCGTTTTGCAAACTCGCTGTGTGAATGTGTATAACTGATCATAACGTCACGTTTTCCAGCGGCTCGCTTGATTTCGTATTGTAAGTTTGTCGCTGTCGTGCAATCCAGCGGTCGAAATCCATCGTGATTCGTCATCATCAAGTCTGCTCCGCATGAAAGCAATGCTAAAGAGGTCTCCAGATGTTCTTTTTTGACAGCGATATGCAAAGGAGTGTCACCATTGGGAAGCTGCTCATTGATATCTGCGCCTGCATTCACCAAATGCTTTATGCCTTCCTTCGATGTGTTTTGGAATTGTGCCGCACAATGGAGAGGAACCATCGAATACGAGTCTCTCAGTTGCACATTTGCTCCACGCGACGTCAGAATATGAATGATACTGGAACGGCCTGTGCGCGCAGCCCAATGCAAAGGCGTTCGTCCTTTTGCGTCCTGGAAATTTGGATCAGCACCACGCTCCAGCAATAACTCAACTGTCCCCTGCATTCCATTGACTGCACCCCAATGCAAAGGAGTTCGACGATGAAATCCTTGGTAGCCTTGTTCTCCCAAACAATTTGGATCGGCTTTCGCTTTAAGAAGCTTCCGAACTTTGTTGACTTTATTACTCGCTGCAGCAGAGTGAAGCGGAGTGAGCGCAACATCGCCTCCCCACTGCTCTAATTCAAACGCGACTGGAATATTGCCTCGTAAATAAGCAAGCTGTAGGGCGGTGAGCGTATTCATTCGACCGGGATCAGGAACCTGAAGATGATTTGCTCCGGCTTGCATCAGAATTCGTACAATTTCAGCATTATCAGCGAGAAAAAGCGGAGGCACACGCTCCGACCAATATGACGACTTTGAATACAGATTCACATCAGCACCATGATCGATCAGCCATTTGACCGATTCAATCTGTCCTCTTGCAACAGCACAATGCAAAGGTGTCACAAGCGTCGTCCGGAACACCGTTGTGGCTGTTTCGTCGTAACTCGCTGCAGGCCGCGACACGAATGCCTGAGCAAAATACCAGAAAAAGTCTCCGGTCGTGAAGCGAACTCGCATGACTTTGTCAAGACTATTCACCGAAAAATGGGCGGCATGAAGCATCTTAAGAACAGTGACATTTCCTTTCTGAGCAGCAATATGCATTGGATTCTTTTTTGATTTACCAAAGAAAAACAATCGAAACGCTGGTGTCCGGTACATCCATTTTCCAAAATCAACGCCGAACAATCGCTGTCCTCTGGCAATGAGTTTTTCAATTTGAGAGAAATCACCGACTTTGGCTGCTTTGTACAGCTGCTTTCGAAGGGTGCTTTTCGACTGAGCTGCTTCAGAACGACACCATCGATATTTTCCTCCGAATCGCGAGCGTATGTCGCCACTTTGATCGCTCTCTTTGAAGGCTCCCAATTGCATCTTTATGTGCTCTCGGAATCGCGCAAAGTATCGGAGCTGTGTAAATGTAAGACAATACGCCACAAAAGCACCAGTAGCATACAATTGCACCACACTTTCAGAGCACGACAATGTTCGACCTTGAAATAAGCTCCAAAGAAAATAAAAGAGTACAACGAGGTTGATGGCCAGCACTATCACACCGAGTGCTTCACAGAACTGCAAGTAAAACGTACGACGAATCTTTGTAATTGCTGTGTGAAATTCGGTTTGAATGCGTTCAGAGTGCGTGTTTCGATGAAATGGCTCAAAAATGCGCCAACCAGTGGCAGGAAGCCCCAGCAAAATAACGATTGGAAGCATATGGAATACCATAGTTGCGTACACCACGATCGTTGTGCAATTCGTGTCGCATCTCACGTGTGGAGCGCATTTTTCTGAGCGTAATGCCAATGATTTCCAAAAATTATGCACCTTAATACCGCTATCTTCATTTCGACTATCAAACACGTAATATAATACGATTCCAAGCGTGTCTATCGTACACAATAAAACCATGCAATCTCGCAATTTACAAGCGAAATACGAATTCGACTGATATCCTCTGCCAAGTAAATACTTTGGTAGCGGTCGGGCATTTCCATTCAGCACCAGAGACTCTGTTCCCTTCATCGGGTCTTCTAACACGGGAAGCGTATCGCACGCTGCAATGGACCCTGATGGATGACAAAGTGTGGCTTCGTCACGATGCGGACGATAAGCTCCTGCACCTTCACTATCGCCTCGTTTTAATACGTCTGCGGATTTAGAAATTTCGCTATGAACAATGTGAACTGGCGTAAGCGTTGTTCTCGTTTCATTCATTCGGTGCGCAGCCAATCGGTCGAAATAATTAAAAAAAGTATAAATTCGACTTCTCTTTAGCGATTATAAAAAGCGTTATAACGACATCTGCGGGGTCTGGAAATCGCTCTGTATCGAGCAATTCTGAAAACTTGGAGCTTTACTGCTTCCCATAAGACGAGATCGCAGTCGCTAACATCATTTCCAGTGTGATGGAATCGACAGACGACTTTTTCATCTCACCATTTCGACTTTTTCCACCTTTTTTCTTCAATGAACTCACAAAAGCTTTCGCCTCATCGTTCAAATTGCCCAAAACTGCGTGATTCAATTGACGTTTGACTTCGCCCAGTTTATGAATGTCATGATCAACTGTGTTCTCTGCGACCAATTTGTAAATGCTCACAGGTCGCGTTTGACCGATTCGGTGACAACGATCACATGCCTGCTCGTCGTTGGTCGGATTAAAGTCCAAATCGTGTAAGATGACGGTATCCGCGGCTGTCAAATTGATGCCGAGTCCTCCAGCTCGAGTAGATAACAGAAAGATGAAGATGTCTTGATCGGTGTTGTATTCATCGATCAGCTCCTGGCGCGTTTCGACCATAGTGGATCCGTCCAAGCGGAGAAATCGGTACTTTCGATGCTGCATCAGAACCTCCAGCAAATCTAGTAATTTTGTCCATTGAGAGAAAATCAACACCCGATGACCTTCCTGCTTGAGTTTTGGTAGTAACTTATCGAGATATTGAAATTTCGCGGAATCCAGCAGAGCTTCAATTGGCAATTGGAGCTTTTTCAGCTCTTTGTTGGCTCCATAATGGACACAGAGATCGTGGATCTGAAAATCGGAATATGTTTCCAATTCTTTTCGTACCATTTCCATCGTACATCGTGTACCGAAAGCCTCTGCTCGATAGAGATGCTGCGTCAATTTGCTCAAAACTTGCTCTGATGCGTAATGATTTCGCAATAGAATCGGATGATTGGCAGCCTTCCTCAGCTGTGTGAATATCGCGGCATCAGACGAAGTTTCTTTCACGTGCGAATAATCCAATTCCGTCAACATTTCCAATTGGCGTTCCACTTTGCTTCTTTTTTTATGCTTCATGGATTTCTTCGCAATATCACGTGTTGCCTGCTCCTTTTTCTGCTTGATGACGGACTCCAAAAGCTGTTGATATCGTTTGCGTTGAGCTTCACCCAATACCACCATCTCTGTGTGTTCCTTCTTGGCCACTAGCTGATTCAGCACAAGCCGCTTTTCACGCCGAAGTATAAATGGCGCCAAGATTTTTCTGATTTTCCAGCATTTTGATTCTTCGGTCCCATCGAAAAACGACAGCAACTCATCGGAATCACAATCAAACATCCGAGGCATCAAGAAACTCAGTAGCGCCAACAGCTCAGTAAGGTTATTTTGTATCGGCGTGCCCGATAACACTAAACGGATTTTCGATCTCATGGTTGATATCCGCTTAAAGCGAGACGACTTTGAGTTTTTGATACTGTGGCCTTCATCTAAAATCATGTACCCAAATCGAAAGCTTCGAATGAAATTCCGATCATCTTGACATGAATCTCGCTCAAAGTACGTGTACGTTGTTAAGATGATATCAAACTGGTCGGGCGTGAGAGTCTCTTGAAGGTTCAGTCGATGCTCCTTTGCACCGTGATAAATAATCACACGTAATGTTGGTGCAATCCAAGCAAATTCTCGTTGCCAATTGCTCAGCACACTGGCCGGTACAACAATCAAGTGGGGTCCTTGACTTGCTTCCATGTGCTCTTTGCGATCAAATTGCTTGTTTTCATGTGTAGAGATGGAATGCAAGAGTAGGAGGAACGATATGCTTTGCACTGTTTTGCCCAGACCCATTTCGTCTGCAAGCACTCCAGACACATTGTTTTCGCACAATAATAAGAGCCAATTCAATCCGACGACTTGGTAAGGCTTCAAAACAAGCTTGTCGCTGATATTAGGAATGTGATCTTGCGTCACAATCCGGCTTGCAGACTTGCCATTTGGTGTATCGATGGAAGCCAAAGAAACGTGATCTTCATTTGGTGCGTTGTTGTGTTGTCCATTGGACCACTCCAGAATAGATTTTCGCAACTTTTGTGCAAGCTGCTCACATTTCTTCAGAATCTGACCGACCTCACCGTGATTCTTGCCATGTGCATCTTCTTCTTCTTCGTTCCAATGCTCAAACTTTTCCACTATTCGCTCTCTTTTTTGATGTTTTGGACGATCTCGTCCGTGCGTGTGACCACGCTTACCTCCATTTCGCTCTAAATCCAAGCTACTAAACCATTCGTTGGCCTTTCCATTGATATCAGACGGTAAGCGATCCTCTGAAACATCAGCTGATCCTTTATTCTTTTGCATCTCGTACAAGTACGCATCATCTTCGGTTGCACGCGCATCGGTCCCTCGATCCGTCTTCTCATCGTTCTCATCATCCGATTCTGTAATGATTCTATTCCTTCGTCTCCCCGTCGGTTTTTGTGGAGCCGTGAATTTTTCCTCTTCCAAATCACTCATTGCGGTCTCACTACTATCATTCGAACTATCATCGTCAATAAGCAATGGTCTTTTCCTCTTTGTCGTGTCCTCAATAGCTGTTTTCTTGGTAGTCCGATCTTTTGTTACCTCATTCAATTGTGACTCATTTTGAGCAGAATTTGGGCTCGTAGAAGGCTCAATAGAGATCGTATCGATCGATAAATCAATTACTTCGTATTTGGATAAGGTCCCCGCTGCGAAAAATGTATCACTACAGAAATGCATCTCAGGTTACATATTAGCGTTTAATAGTGTACAATTACGAACTGAATATCGAGCAATAAGACTTTTCCTTGACGTAATATATTCTGTTTTGATTTACAGGATGCTATAATAGCGTTTTTCTCACAGCATCGTAAAGAGACCTTCAAGTCGCTGGTAACATGAACGCTTCCTTTACCGCCACATACTTGCAATTCATTCCCGTTTTGATCCAATGCAAGCTTCCGGCCAGTTACGTGCTCTCGCAATCCAAGACCCATCCGTTTCGAACAAATTCGATCAACAGGTCATCATCCAATACCGGTAAGAAACCGAGAGATAACGGTTTGTTTAGGCTCAGAGATCGAAATGATGTATTGCTGGAATGAATTTCCATGTGATTAGCGCGCCTAGAAACGATACAAAGCTACATATAAACAGCAAAGAATCCACCCCATAATCAGCGACAAGTGAACCAAACATGGAAGCACCCAAAGAAGCCCCGAATTTGCCACTTGCTGCTGCAATTCCATTTAGTTTGACGCGCACAGAGCTCGCGAAAATCTCTGCTGGAAGGCAAAATGTGCTGACATTTGGACCGAAATTCGAAAAGTAGAATGTTGTCGCGTATAAAAATAATAATACAGGTTTCACGCTCAATAATTCATCGTAAAAGGCGCCAATGCATAGAAACAAAATGCTCATCACCAAGAACCCAAAAATCTGAATCGATCGGAAAGAGATCTTGCCCACGACAAGAACAGTAGTGAGATACCCGGGAAGCGATATCATACTCACAATCATCGAATACCACGCCAAGTTGTCCAAATGAGAAGAATCAAAGTTGTACGTATCTTCCAAAATGATTGGTGTGAAGATAACATTTCCATAGAATGTAAAGTCGAAGAGTAACCATCCAAAGGAAGCCCCAAAAAGCCTATTACGTACTTGTGGATCTCGTAAAACCATTCGTAGTGCACTTTCGTTAGCGTCGGGCGTATTGAACGATGAAGGTTGGTCTTTTGAACTGTCTTGGGCCTTGAAGGCATCGTACAAGACGATCAGACCTGGAAGTGCACCACCACCGAGAAGTAATCGCCAGCCCCAAAATGGATTCGTCTTTGTACGTAATAAAGCAAACGTTGCCATTGGAGCAAGCAATTGGCCGATTCCTTGGAAACTAAACACTGCGGCTACGATTCTTCGATGATTTGGATCATTCTGACTAGCCTCAAACGCGCTTGTTGCCGATAAAGGGTACACTCCACCTACCCCAATGCCCAGAATCAGTCTACATCCAGCGAGAGAATAGTATAATGCATCCCCATGAGCAGGAATCAAAGCACTGGCAACGGAACCAACAACTGTGAGCAGCAATGTGACTATCATGGCCTGAAGACGATATTCAGCGACTTGAAAACATTCAATATGATGAGAGCACATACTTTTTTTCTTCCCAGCGATGCGCCAATATACCCAAAGCACAGCTGACCCAAAATCGCACCGATTAAAGAGCAGGAAGCCACTGCAAATGTCAAATCTGCACTGGATGGCGGAGAAACCTGTTCGATCATTATTTGTGCATAATTTATCACTGATAAATTGTACTACACCGATATAAATAAGCACATTCAGACAACCTTTAAATTGGACTGCGTACCGCTGTGCTCAAATTCGCAATCGCTGAAACCACAATTCGTTTTTCGAAAATAGAAAACGACGATTCTGAAGCTCTCGATGTCGAGTCGCGTGAACATTGATGGCGATTTGGAACGAAACGATCAATTATACGTGTCTTCCAGCAAGTTTTTTCTTTGGGAATCAGATTTTTGAATTCATTTAAACGAATTGAATCGAAGCGAAGCGGTGAGATGGAACTAACGAGGTAGAGCTTTTCGATTCTCAATCCTTTATCAGGCGAACTATCGTCGTTTGTGGTTAAAGCACAACTTGAAGAACCATCTTGAAGATGCATGGAAGCTGGTCGAGGGCGCGTGATTGTCGATACAAAGAGATTTGATCAGTTTTCTGTCATTAGTGACTTTATATTGTCGCAGTATATAGCAAACGGTATAAGACAATATTTTATAAACACATACACTTCATCATATCATTATTATACAAAAATGATGTCCTTACGCGAAGTCGATATTCTACATGAGGAAAATGGACTCCGAGAAGCGTTTCTCGACGAGACAAATGCGCATCAACGACAAGGATACTACTGCTCGTCCGCTGATCAACCGCTCTACGACAATCAGGACGCATCGTCGACCTCTGAAGATGAATCGTATGAACTATTATCAGCTCGGGAGGCTCCAGTTTTAAAAAATTACCCTTATAAGCGCAAATCGCATCCATTTCGCGGATTTTCAGACTCAATGCAGCCAGGATCAGGTTCATATTGCATCCATAACCGCTAGAATCTATCACGTTGTATCGTATCGTAGTCAAAAGCTCTGTACTCACAATGACAATTGCTGTGGTCGGAGGAGGGATTCTCTCGCTTCCTTACGCTGTCAAACAAGTGAGTTGGACCATCTTGATCGATCCGAATGCTAATGTATGTCAATAGTCGGGCTTCATAATGGGTGTCGGATTGGTCCTTTTATTCGCCTTCATTACTCGATTCTCGGTTGGCATGATCTTGCGAGCAGCCGATACAGTTGGAGCCTCATCATTTGCAGAGCTTGCCAAGTTGACACATGGGCCAAGACTCGAGTTATTCACTAAAATGGTCATCTCGTTGAATCTGTTTGGAACGAGTGTTGGATACGTACTTGGGGCTGCAGAACTATTACAAGTGGCGCTGAATGTAATCTTATGAGCTTTCTTCTCTCTTTGCAAATCCTCACATTGTCTGTAGAGCTTGGATCCGGATGTTGGTTTCAATCGACAAGAAATTATCGTTTTCTTGTGCGTTGTGGTGATTTTTCCCTTCAGTCTTTGTCGCTCGCTCGGATCTCTTCGATTTGCATCTCTTATTGCCGTCCTCTGCATCGTGTATATGACCATCACGATCGTGGTCAAATACTATCAGTTTGTGTCGTTGGGTTATGCGCCGAGCATAAAGTATCAACTCCATCACTTGGTGCTCTTTGAAACAAATATTGAGAGACTGCTTGAAGCTGTACCACTCATCATATTTGTCTACACTTGCCATCCAAATATCATGCCCATTTGCTCAGTCCTCAAACGACCATCGACACGCCGAATGCATAAAGTGGTGGATCGAAGCCTCATTATCGCGACAGCCGTTTACGCAATTTGTGGAGTTTTTGTCATTTTCACATTTGGCGAGGCTACCAAATCCAACTTTCTGCAAAATAATTATCATCACAGTACTGCAATGATCATCGGTGCCATTGGATTCAGCGTCGCGCTTGTCCTCACTGTTCCGCTTTTCATCCATTCAATGAAGGATATAGTGAAGGTAAGAAATTCTCCGGATGCGACACTGAAAGCTCAGTCGATTTCAGTCTGTAGATTCGAGAAAAGCATCTCTGCTCGGCCGCCAACGGATAGTGAGCAGCATACTTGTGGTCTCAGTAGCGTTTGCTTCCATTTGTGCCACTAACATTGCAACCGTACTGGGCATCCTCGGAACGACTACGAATCCAATCATTTGCTTCCTTCTTCCTGCTATCATTGCACGTTCCATCCAAACCGATGCGATAGAAGTGGAAAAACGAATTGCCGGTTGTATAGCGATACTTATGAGCGCCATTTGCATTGCTTCATTTATTTTCAACGTCAGAAAGTAAATTCTCGTCTCTGATAATGTGAGGAAAAAGTTGTTCATTTATTGGCGCCATTGTCTAAATACGAAAGCCGGAAGCAGGTAGCAAATCGATACAGTCTTCCACCAACGCCTTCTGCAGAGGATACACGTTCTCCATCCCGCGCTGTTTGGCTTCTTCAATAGATTTTGTAGCAATCTCACGGAATCGAGCGTCATTGATCTTGATTTTCTGCAACGATAATTTCTCATTCAAAAGCGAAACTTGTTCATCTTCCGATAAAAGTTTCCGTCGTGCATCCGCTTGTTTCTTTTGCTCAATTGCGATACGCAGATGATTCCTTCTTCCCTCTTCTTTCTCCTCACGTAATTGTTTCTCCAATTCTTGTCCATACATCTCCCAATCTCGCATCAGCTCTTTCGCTTCTTGCCGCTCCTGCATTCTCTCCTTTGCTTTGAAGTCGAGTTGTTGCTGTCGACTACGATGAATAGCTTCCAGATCAGCTGCTCGACGATCCGCACGGTCTTGCAATCCTTTCTCTTCCTTTTCACGAACTTCATTAAACTGATTTTGGATGCGCTCATCATTCTTTTGCTCCAATTTCACCAAATTCTGTGTCGCTAAATCGATCATACGCTGTTTTCGCGCTTGTTTTTGTTCAAACTTCATCCGCTGCATTTTTTGCCCTCTTGCGATTTGTTGCTGCTTTTTCAAAGCGTCCTCTGCACGCTTCAACTCTGCAACTTGCTCTTTCTCCTTTTCTGCTTGACGTAATGCCAGTAATTTTGCATTTGCGGACTGTGTCTCCTCGCTGGCTTGCTTCATGCGGCATTTGCGTTCATTTTCGACCTCCTGTTCTCGCTGTAGCTCTTCATTTACCTTTGCTACAATCCTTTCGCCTTCACGCTTTTCCTGCAGCAAAACTTTTCACCCCGCCTATATTTCGTACTTAATTGAATGACAAACCTGGATTAGTGTGTCGATGTAACGCTGCTTGTATTCCTCTAATTGCTCCTTTTGCATCTTTGCCAATTTGATACGCTCGTTCATGTTGATTTTTTTCTTCTCCAGATCTTTTTTCTCGCTCTCAAGTACATCCTTTAATAACTTAGATGCATAAGCATTCTCTATGGCTTCATTCTGATTCTCCAATTGCCTTTTTTCATGCTCTTGTAAATGTCGATGCTATTATTAACACATAAAATAGGGATTCACTGTCCGAATAAGAGGTTTCGTACATAAATGACATCGGTGAGCAGTTGTTTGCTTCGCAAAGTTTTCATCCGATCCGTTTGCTCGTAAATCAATTCATTTGCGCGCTCAATTTGCTGTGTTCGCGCTCGAGTCTGGATCTGCCTCTCTTCCTCATCCATTCTCAATCGCACCTTCTCTTCACGATCTTCTTTATCCTTTTTCCATCGATCTTTTTTCTGTCTCATAGCATCCAAAGTGTTTGGCCATTGCGAATAGCGATCGGATGATTTCTGCTTCAATTCAAGTCGTTTGGTCTCTTTGTCAGAAGGTACCGATGGGGATATAGTGCCCGCAATTCGTTGATAGTTGCTATACGATACCTTTGTCACGTTCGCCATTCTTGGAGTTCTATCGCAACAAAAGCTTATAATCAAGACGTTTCATGCTTCACTCGCTTAATTATATTTATAGATTATACCTGGAATACATCCAGATTATAGAAACGATCTCCCCTTGCCCTCTCTTCTCAATTAAAGACACCCTCTGAGACTTTGTATGAATACTGCAAAGGTGCAAGTTGCGTGAATGTCGCGTCAAGAATTTCTTGTTGATCTTATTCATCATTTCATCCACGACCAACGAGACAAGAGCATACTTGAGGTCATAAAGCAGTGATCCCGGGGAGTTCCCACACTGCTGGTTCATAGCGCATTCAAAGGAAAACTACTCTTTTTTGATTGTGTGATTTGTGGCTGTCCCAAGTTGTCGAATCGTCTTGCTCGTTTCATTCGCTTTATCGGATAAAGTAAAAGCTAGATTCAAATTAACAGAATTTTCATCTGAAAGAAGTATGGATTCGGAATCACAAGAATACAAACATGAGAGTGATACAGATCGTCCTATGGAACACTCGCCTCGTGGACGTTATATACGTGTACGCATTCGATTCTTTGGCGCGATTGTTTCCATAATTTAATATCCTGTTTGTGTCTATATCGATAGTTTGAAACAAAACTAGGCTCTGGGGCCTACAAAACAGTCTACAAAGCGTATGATACGGATCAAGGCATCGATGTGGCGTGGAATGCCATTGGTATTGGCCTTTTACCTAATACAGAGAAAACCAGAATCATACAGGAGGTCCAACTACTTCAAAAACTCGAGCATAAAAATATCATCAATTTTTACGGGTCATGGTTTTGCAAAGAGAAAAACCAAGTCGTCTTTATAACTGAAATAATGACTTCAGGGACCTTGAAATCCTATATCAAACGCGTTCAGTTTGTAAAGTGGAAAATTATCAAACGTTGGTGTTTACAAATTCTCGAAGGTTTACATTATTTGCACTGCCAGAATCCAGCCGTCATCCATCGAGATTTAAAGTGTGATAACATTTTTATTAATGGAAATACCGGTGATCTCAGGATTGGAGATTTGGGACTCTCTACCCAGCTAGCTGTACACAAGCAATCACGAGCACAAAGCGTACTAGGAACACCGGAATTCATGGCTCCAGAATTGTATGACGAAAGTTATGACGAGAAAGTAGATATTTATGCATTCGGAATGTGTGTTTTGGAAATGGTGACCAAAGAAGTTCCATACATTGAGTGCTTGAATCCAGCACAGATTTATAAGAAAGTGACAGCTGGAATCCGACCAAGAGGACTGAAGCGAGTCGTAAGTCAGGCAGCCAGAGAATTTATAGAGCTGTGTCTGTCTCGTGGAAATGGAGAAGTAGAAGTAACAGCAGAATATCTCATGTCACATACTTTTCTCAAGGCTCAAGACGATGACAATGACTATGTCAAACTCTTGGACGAAGATGAGCTTGCAAGATTAGAGAATTCACAACAGAGCGAGATTGTAGATGCTCAGAAGCTCGCATCTCGAGTCGGTATGGAACAGCATCTGATCGGCTCTTCTTGTCCGGCTTTAGCTTCGGATCAAATCCCTGTCACTGCTAAAGCCTTCCACGAATTGGGTCAGAGCGAGGCTGTCTCAGCATCCATTTTGAATGGTACATTGGAGACAGTACCCGAGACACAAGCTAGCGATCCAAAAGCAGGAGCACTTCCCGTTGATGAACCTTTCTCGGGAAACAAGTCAGATCAACAGAACGTAAAGCAATTTCTTGAATCGTTACCCGGTAACGAACACAATGTTCAAAACACAAGGATCAACGTGATGATGGGTAGAGGTGATCGTCTGACGCTCGAAGATGAGCAATGTCAAGGTGAGGAAGATCCATCCCAGGGTGGCGATGCACGTTATCAATCGGAGCGATCGACTAGATCTAGTGAGGATACAACGCTGACGTGTCCCGCCTCCGATACTCCATCACTTGCCTCATCTCGAAGCGCTCATTTTGATAGTGGTCCGAGCATACAGACGAAACGGGGTCGTGGACACGATATCAAAGCGTCCAAAGATCCAGACAATCCGCACAGTATTCTCCTGAATCTGCGTATCACGATTGATGGCAAGTCGAAAGAAATACAATTTCCATTCAATTTGTACACCGACAGCAGTCACGAAGTTGCTTGTGAACTTGCTTTGGATGTCGGAATTCTGGAACCAGAGCTGGAAGATATCTCAGACTCGATCAACTTTCTTGTGACCGAAGGAAAAAGCAGCAATTTACCGCACGTGGACCAAGATGTGTGGGAAGAAGCTCCTGAACCTTATTCGTTTTCGTCAAAGCCGCTACCTCACGTGTCGAAAATGACATTTCACACGAATCCGATGCAAGGAACGACGATGCTGAATGCACGGACACAAAGCCCGTCGTACGGATTACAAGACAGCTACGAAAGTCAGCGTACAAATGGATCGCATCATCAGCGGAATCACTCGCTGCGAGGTGATGCAGTCTTGAACGAACCTCCTCCACGCGCTGGATCTGCTGTTCCATCTGATTTTCGTGAAGGACGGACTTCACCGCGACGGAGGAGACCGCTTATCACAATGAGTTCGAGCGAATCTCAACGAACTTCGGACGAGTGGGGAGGACGTACATCGGATGAAAGGGAGCACGAGATGGCGCTGAATGGCGACACGCTTTCACACTCATCAAGAGCGTACGCGTTTGACGATCACGATTCGAGTTTGGAGGCGGAAATACGTAGTGAAGAAGAGAAACATCAACGAGAAATACAACGATTCCGTAAGAAGATCCAGGAGCTGGAGCAGAAGCAAAGAGCAAAAGCCAGACAAGAGCGATTGCTCAGTGGCGAAGAGTACGCAAGCGAATTGGATTATCCTCCAAGCGATCTCAATGTTTATGTGCGGGGTCGATCCCAGCCAATGCAACAATCACAGCCTCCCGCACTTTTCCATCATCACCACTCTTTTCGGATGATGGGCAAATCTCCTCCGAAAGAACGAATGAATGGCGGATTTGGGCATCCCGGCGCACCCGCTGGCACGGATGAAGGCAAACGACGACTTTCCACCGTATCGGCGATATCCTCCGAGGCTCTGCACAAGTGAATGGAAGCTTTGTTTGATCGAGCGAATTGTAAAGTGAGCAACCTCTAAATCGCGTCAAAGTTTGGAGGAAAGCATAGATTTGAGAGGCAAAAGGACCAAATGTTTGGGTAAAGAGTTCCAAAATCAGCGAATTTCGGGCGCTGATGGTATTTGATAATTTGAAGAATATAAGCTCCAGAGGCTCATGGCATATTGCGTCATGAATGCGTGTTGGATTCACTCATTTTTCAAGGTCTGTACCCTTCGACTGCCTTTGCATCTTGGGCGCTATTTCGATCTTTATAAAACGTCTCATTGCGGAGAATGGTCGCGCCCTCCAGCCTCGAAGATATGACGGGAATCCGCCTTCATCCAAGGCTCAAGTGAGCTGATTTCGATCTCAACGCATGTCATCTGTTGTAAAGCTCGCGTTTTAGGCCGACGACAACGAAAATGAAGCACATTCTCTCTCAGATTTTGCAAGAAAAGTTGGAGAAGAATGTGTATCAAGCAGATAAATCGGCTGCGCTGACGAAAGAATTGACCGATGCGATAAAGACGCAATTAAAAGGTATGTCTTAGCTGGTCCGAGTACGCACTAATGGCGTTGATTCGATAGCTGGCAACTATCCGCGTTTCAAATACATCGTGCAGGTGGTTTTGGGTGAACAACGAGGCGAAGGCGTTCGGTGCGTATCTCTCGGTCCGCTTTTGCTGATTCTGATAATTTCTTTTAGAATGGGATGTCGATGCTTATGGGATGCTGGAATCGACTGTTATGCTTCTGAGACGTTTGTAAATGTACGAGTGGGTGAGCGTGCTTCAGGATCACCACTAAGGCTCTTTTTAGGACAGCTTATTTTGCGTCGCAGTGGCTTATGCGGTGTACCTGTATTAAGGGGAGAATGATTGCTTTTGCGTATAGTTACGACGACAACACGATTTTCTTTCTATTTGAGCGATAAAGCAGACGAGGGGCAGTCAGATCAGCAAATTTAGTAAATTAGAATACAGAAAGGGTTACAAGTTTATCGAAGGATTGAGAACAGTGGCACTATTCCTTGTGTCAATAAAACTCTGTTTTTGGAAGCAGTTAAAGAATTAAGCTTTCATGCGTCAGGAGTCGAGGCAAGACTTTTGCTTTTTGCTAGTCTGATTGTTCGTTAGCATTGATGTATCGAATGCCACATGTTTGGCCGTAGCAGTTTCGTTCTACAAAATAGTAACTTTACGCTGGGAAAGTAAGAATGTGATGGACAGAATATTCGGCACATCTCCCGCGGTCGTGCATTGTAAATCTAAGAATCAGATATCCAGCTCGATTTATTTCAATCGTGAATTTTATCAGTCCTGAAGAAGTTCCTCAGCATAATGTGCATGTCCCGGACTCATTTCTGCCTGGTTATGCAAGCAATATGCTATAGTGTACAGTCATTACCGCGATGCAAAATCCCTGTAAATGGTATCATTTGTCAGGGTGATTTGCCAGAAGGAGCCGTCCCATCAATCATAAAGATGGGAGACTTGCACAAAGATATGGCATGCGTCACCTGGAACGAAGGTGATAAGAAACTGGAAGCTGTTGTCGACAACTTTGATCTCAAGGTCCATGTATGGCTGCCTACGTTTTGAGTTAGTATCAACCCTTCGGGATTCTTTTCGCTTATATCTGGTCGGGGAGGGATTCTGGGTAATTTAAATGTCTGTGAGATGAAGAGTTCATTCTTTGAGTTCATTCTTCATCTCACAGACAATTAGATTACCCAAAATCCCCCCCCGACCAGATATAAGCGAAAAGAATCCCGAACGGTTGATACTAACTCAAAACCTAGGCAGCCATACATGGGCCTTGAAAATCCATAAGATTGTACATGGTGAAAATATATTTGAAAAAGAGAGTTTGAAAGCGGTGCCATTGACAAATGGAAGAAATGTAACGAATATTGCACATGTCCACTTTTCCATCCGAGATGATAACCTCGTACCGTCCCATTACATCGATTACACGGATGATATGAAACAAATACCTTTTGCAATGAGGCTAAATACTGATGGACTTGATGTAAATATCTATGCATCAGGATCGAAAGGAGAATCTAAACTCGACTGGACATTTGGATACAAGCAGTTGTGCTCACAAAAAGCTCAATTTATCAAACCGGGAGGCACCTTTCTGATTGGGCTGACAGAAACCCCAGCATCACAAGAATCTTAACATCAGCGAATAATCGCTACAATGTTTGCATGTTTCAATAAAGCTGGTCACTTTGGTTGATGGCCTCGAATCCATCCCAAGATTAGGTCACCTGGACTCACGCGCGCCTTCAGTTCTAATCATTAAACCGGTAGCGAGAGAATCTTAGTTAATGCACTTTTACAGTTGCAATTATAGGAGTGCATGCTCCTCTTCTTACTTATATAACCAGAATGCCAATTTTTCTTCCTCAGTATCTATCCGCTATGCGAGAAAACCAAGAAGATAAGGGCATTGCCTCATACCAATCTGGATTCCTCAATGCGAAGGACATTCTTATGGCTTGCAACAGACTCGAATCCACTCTTTCCTCTGAGCGCCCTCCATCAAATCTTACAGCTTGGTCTATTCTATCAATCCAAGACGCTCAGTAATCCGCCAAGATAACTGCTAATTTCCATAGCACGATACAACTGCAGAATTACATCCTTTTATCCAAAAAAAACCAAAGCTATCTTGCGCACAATTGCCAATAAGTAAGAGAACACAACATGTCCTCACTACGATTGAATAGAAAGTGGACTTTTCCCTTCGCTTGACACATAGACTCTAGATCAGAGGCGAGATGACCACCGGTGCTGCAGCGGCTTATACTTCAGCTTCAAAGTCGACGGAGATATTCCTTGAACCTCTTCCTTCATGAATTCTTTGCAAGGGGATTTTAGCGTGGTGATGCAAATGGGGCCAATCGTCACGCGTTCATGCTTCTAATGACATTCACAATTTTAATTTTCCGGATGAACCATTTAAAAAAGCTATCAGAAAATACAGAATCAACCATTTATTCTATTACGCGTGGGACAAGCTGGCAAGACGGATGCTCGACCTGCGACTTCGTGTACCACTAGTATCATACATCCGAAATGATCTGTTCGTACGACTGTCCGCTCATAGAACACCCTGAGCACACAGAGACGATAGAAACTATTTCAAAGCATCCGATTAAACACTGTTACACCGATCGTGATCCATTGGCGAAGGAGAATCTCAAGCCTATATGAATACCAACGAAGACTTTTGAGAAACTGGTGACACAATGCTCCAGTCTAATACAGTTGTGGTATATGGGCTGCCCAACAAAGACTCCAACGACCATTTTTCGTCGAACGGCTATAATAATACGACAGACAATTACAAACGCTTCTTCTGACTGCTAAAGAATGCTGATCGAAGCAAAAATCGTACCATTTACATTCTCGAGCCGGATGCGATCGGCTTGTTTATGGACCCTGATGAAGTGAAAAAAGGTCCCAAATATGAGAAAACCCTCCGAACGGCAATCAGAATGCTGAGCTGTCGAGATTTATCAAGTGGGATCTACATTGATATTGGGTTCTGGTGCTTAGGAACGATGAAAGCCGCAGAAGTTACATTGTATCTACAAGGATAAGAAATGCAAAAGGTTTGTTCCCAATACTTCCAACTTTCGATTTGATGCGGAAATGGATGTCTCGTGTGAGTGGTTTTGTCAGGCTTCTCAATGTAATTATGCGTTTATCGTGAACATATTATTTAGCTTTTTGAGTCGACCAGCTTCCGTAAGGTGGTGTAATGTCAAACATGCTAGAATCGGTTTCCCACCCACAAGAGGCACTGGGTATAAGTACATCAAATACATTCTATGGGTCAAACTCCCAGGGAAGCGATGGAGAAGGCAGAAATCGATAATCAGTCGCGATGTTGGTACCTCCGGACGGCAAATTTTCCTACGAGCACTTTATGATCCTCAGGAACAATGGCTATTTTGTCTGCGAAAAAGAACTATTCGAGATAAAAAATCAGTGAGTCTCCGCACCCATATAACCCACGTTGCAGGAAGGGCTCTGTTGGTCTCATTGAGCCTGAAGAATGCATTTAACGTTATATGAATGCGGGTAGTAAGTCTGGTACAATTTATCATTCTCACGCCAGGATCAACGGTGTCAAAAGCAGTATGCATGTACACAAATCAGATACCGAGAGAAGCAACGCTCCATTATCTTCCTTACCAGAACCTGACAGCGAATCGTCCGAAACAACAGATTTCTTCTCAACTTGTCGATCACGCTGTGCTCCCGTGCATCCGTTCTCGCGTTTGCACTCACCTCCTGTCACATTTTCCTGACGACTTCTCTACCGACATCGCCACCAACCGAACCGTAACCCGAATTCGAGTCGGATTCATTCTCTGTACCACCCAATGCGTCCGGATTGGTGAAATTGCTGAGACACGTTCCATACCACCACACGCTTGAGACGAGGACGAGTAACAGTATGCACATTGGTTTCCTGTCGATATTTCATCTAATCCGCATTGCTGAGAACGCATGTTGCATGTTGCAGCTCCATATTGTCCGGCATAGATACATTTATTGGGATCAATTTTTTTCTGGCAAAACTGGCCTTTGTAACCACCGGTAGAAACAGCGAATCCACCGTCCGCTGGTCACTGGACTGACGACTTGAGTTTAGTGGCTGATGTATTACTTTCAAGGTCCGCCTTTTTGGTCATGGTACAATCCACATCATTACTCGCCAATGAATTCTGAATTCACCGGAATGGCTTTCATCATGGAGGCGATACCCTTCTCGTATGGGTAAGAGAAAGGCATGCTGGATGGTCCATTGCTCCACATTCGAGAGCAGCTATTCGCCAGTCTTCCTCCGTCGAGCGCTCATTTGGTACCAATATCTTTACGATTCTTGATGCAATCGCCACCTTCGCCTATCAAGCACTTTTATCCTGCAACATTTCAAGGTTGACATGGAAGGGAAGCGGAATGATTGAGAAGATGTGAAAGTTCTCCTGTTCGTCGATATCGAGCAACTTTTACCAGCTACAATCCTTCAGCCCTGTCGGGTGACGGAAGCTGAACGTAAGCGGAATCGGCTCCAGTGCACGCGCTAAAAATCTTCCATGTTTCGGGAATAGTGAAATCGAGTCTTTGAGGCAAATTGGGGTTTTCCAGATATTGCTCCGTGTAATCCTGGCTTGTTCAGCACTTTCCATCCAAGCTACAAACCATTCTACAGAAGCTATCAAGGTCCTTTTGCCCAACATGAAATTTCCTATTCCTGGCTTTCCATCATTTGTACACAATTTTGACGGAATCTTGTCGAGTTGAATGCGTCTCAAAGAATTGCTTTGAATTTCCGTCACGTGAAGAAACTTTGGTTGTGCGACTCGCTAGTCGAGCACGAATTTCTGTGCCGCCTGAGCAGCTGCTTGGGTCAGCACCGCTGGAGATTAGTGTCTCTCCACACAAGGCGAAAATGAGACAGAAAATAAGCATAGCATCGATCGATACGCATAGACGAAAAAGTAATAAAAAACGGAGCATTTTTGCGGTGAAATATGGCGGCCAAGACACTATGCAGATGATCTTTAGCTGCTAATGAACTAGTTTGTCAAAACGATATTGATGGTTCTAGATATGAAGGGATTCTTGATTGCAAAACGCGATGCCGAGAGACTTCTCGATCTCTATCACCCCACAAGATACATATTGACCATCTCTTGTATCACATGTCGGATTCTCTCCTTCGTGTTCCACCTTCACATCATGCATTGAATGTACAATTTTCCCTAATACTTTTGTGAAGAGCCATGACGACTCGGAGAGGCGAAAGAACAAAGTCGCACTGGTGAATTGGGAGTTAATTAAATAAATATTATATTGAGTAGGAAAGAAAAATGAATCTAAAGCGGCTGAGATTGTCAAAGGTTTGATCACATGGATGCATATGAGAGTGGTTATAATTTTTTGGTCAAACGATACGCTCCGTTCATGAGTTCCTTCAGTCGGGTAGCGCGATAGCAAATCTTATCACGAGAGTATTTATATAACGTCGATCACAACTCTTTGATTCTAATGTCAACTTATCCGGTGTACCCGCGTTAAGTGAGTGTGGTGACGTCAAAGAGGCCCACATGATCAAAGCTGTCGACGATGTGATGTCTTATCATTATGTTGGTTGTACTTCGAAAGGTAAACTTGTGCCTTTGCGTCTACAAATGCAACGTCTACTGGAAGACAGTATGTATAATTTTCCACGTTTTGAGCCCCGCATTGCAATCTCGGAGTATACTTGCCTAGCAAATTCGGCACATTATGCATTGCCGTGAATTGATTCAAGTTCAAGATTTTATCGGATTCCAGAACTCTTGTCGTAATCGATCTTTTTTTGAGCTGTTTCGCGCTCATAGATCGATCATAGCAGTTCTTGTTATACTGGGTAACATTTATGCGCTCTGTCACGATTCATTGATAATTATGCTTATTTCCACATTGTTGACCGGGTGGATTGGTTAGATTTTTTCGACTATATTGTTTTTGAAGCTTGTTGAAGCTGGCTGACCGGTTACTAACTTACTTTGGCGGTCAGATAACGTCATGAAACTGATAGAACTGGTTGATTTTCCGGTGAAATCTTCACCAGGAGTTAACGGAGCGACCAGCGGAAGTCCCTAAAAAGAATTGTTTTCGTTATCGATAGACAATCGTCTATAGCCCGAAGTCTTAGCTCCAAATATCTCTGGGATTGCTGAAGGTTTCAGTTCCCCTTGGCAACGAATCGGAGAATCATTCTCTTTGTCGACAGATGATGGCAAATATCACCTACAAGAGTGCTGATGGGAAGGAAGCGATAGCGCTGTGTATTGCCAAAGTTCTGTGCAGCACTTGCTTAGAATTGTTGTACAATGGCCCTCTCGTGTGGATTGATGACTTAATTGCACGTCGCGTGGTCGTATTAGGAATTACTTTCTCTGCTATATGGTGTTCTAACAATATGTCGGAAACCTAATATGAAGCTAATATCGGAATAAATGTTTTTTTTGGAAGCGCGAGATGCGTTGGCGTGAAAAAATTGTCTCCGGTGAAAGCGTTCGACACAATCCCGAAAGAATTCAAGCTTTGATTGACTTTTCGCATCCAAGAACTGGATCTAAGTTGCAGCAATTCATCTGCGCAGCGAATTGGGTGCGAAACTATATACCGTGCTTTGCTGTGATAACCCAGCCACTGCTAGTTTTTACGGAATTTTTTTGACTGCAGTTGATGGTCGCGCCCAACACAAAGTGGAAATAATCGTCCTCACCGTGATCGGATGGACTGACAAACAGACACGCTGCGCTCTCGATCTGAGAGAAGCCATCCGAATGCAGTGCCGCTGACGCATCCACGTGACGATATGACGATATTTGTATGTACTCATACCAGTAAAATTCATTGGGGTGCGATGAACACTTAAATATCAGTGGACCAAGCAATGCTCTCACTCGCGGACATGGAACACCAGACGCTCGTGTTTCTTAGTGGAACATTAGCAGACCCAAAAATACTGGACCGTTTTTGAGAAACAGCATTTTCCATTTTGAAGATGGGCAATACTGCTGATTGTATCTTGAACAGACAGCAAGGATTTCATCTATAAGCGGAAAACCGCTATCTCAAGTTCATTTTCGGTCCTCATGCGATTGTTTCCACGGTACTGAGGTTTACCATTGACAAATTACAGCGTTGGGCTGCATATATGATCGGCTTAAACAACTGCATCTGCGATATTACTGGGGTAGCAAATGTCTGGGCAGATTTATTATCCTGTTGGGGATCAACACATGCTTCAATTGTGCAGTTGTACAGCTTGACCCGACTCCGAAAGAGATCAAGAAGGTTGAACACCAATTTCCACCATCGAAACTCACATGCTATGAAGGAGAGAATGGCTATGCGGAAAAGTGGACAGCATGTACTTACATCCCTATTAGACCGACTAATTTGTTCATTCGATTGTGTTTGGCAGCCCATTTCAGTTGTGGAGTTTCAATGATTTTCATTACACTGATTAAATGGTTACTCTGCTACCTTCCTATCCTATCATGATCCCCTAACCGTGTGAATATCATTTCATTATGGCTTTAAATCTAAGGAGGTAGATATGTTTCAAGCTTCTCTGCTTGGGTGGGCTCAAATCGATGCCCATTCTGCCGGGGGTAGAACCAACGATCCGCGACACGGGATCCGCTTGCTTAACGGACCAAGCTGACACCACCTGTGATCGATGGGTCAGGGCATTAGTTTCCGTGCCAACAGTGCGTTGGTTCGATCCCCGGCGGTGGTAAATGGGCAGCGGTGGACCCCCTCGGCAGAGATAAAGAATTCTCCACGTAAATGTCAATCTACTCGATAAAGCTGCGGACGTGGCAAGACCGCTTGCAACTACACCAGAGAACAGCCTTTACAGGAGTAGGGCCGCGCTCTTCAGATCGTTACATACCAGTGATTGGAATGTAGTAGATAGCCACCAAACTAGCAAGATGTGTCTCAGTATAAGCACTATTTGTGAGCACTCTCAGCTGAATCAGCTGTGGAGAACATCGTGGCATTGAAGACAAGTAGCGTCAGTTTTTTCATAAAAAGTACTTGGTGTTTTGTCTTCCTCGTGATTTGTCTTGCATTAATCCTCCGTGAAGCAATCTAGGCGACAGCTTTGTCGATAGCTTGATTGACTTTCGTTTCTTTGGTAAATAGAAGTACGTGTAGTATCATTTCTAAACATCTGTCCTACCGGTAATGTAGACCTAACTAGATATGTTGTGGTACCGGTACCTAACCCATCACTTGCATTGCTCGATTAGTGAGCCAAACCATGCACAGGGATCGCTGAGTGAAGCTCTTTATGCGACCAAACTCAACGAGACAATACATTTCGACTATATTTACACGGGGAGAAGTGCTCAAGATAACAAATGGCTTCTTGTCACGAAGGACGATGCTTCTAAGTTTACTTGATGCGAACAACGTCAGTACACTCGATGACAGCCGCAGATTGCTTGCTAAGATGGTTTGTAAATTATGGTGTATGTCATACATGACTTTCAAAACAAGACACCCATTTCAAGAAGGAGCTGTTCCGTGAAATGCAACGAGTACTGGGATAAGTACTCCTCCCTTCATCCCACTCAGATACCTGTGGACAAAAAGAATGGTCGAGCGAACGACTAGAGGAGTTCCTAAATGTATCAGGATACTGCTGAGCGAATGGAGAATGCAAGCAGACGAGTGAGACAAAGTTATTTCTTGATACAGCGTATCTTGAATCAGTCACCATCCACGACACTCCATGGTGAAAGTCCAATCAAGGCTTTGCTGACTTTTCACCGATACGACCACTTAATGGAATTCTCGCGGATTCCCCAAGTTAAGGAACGGCGACAACTCTTCAGGAGATATGGAATACGAAAAAAAAACCAATTAGTTTGGTTGAGCTACGCAGACAAGTGTCGGTTTCTTCGCACAGATCGAGAGAAGATATCATAGAGTGCACATGGCAATTGAAAAAACGACGAAACAGGTACAGTTGGATGCTGGAGATTTTGTGTTATACGCCGACGTGTGGGCGGAGACCCATAACAAAATCAGAACGAAATGGAATGGACCAGCCCAAGTAACCAGAACAATTTCCGACTGGATTTTCAAGATCCGAAATCCGGTCACTCAACTACACGTGAGGTAGTCCCGTATAAATTCTATGCTGAAAGCGACTCAGATGTTTCTGGAAATTTGCTGGAGATGATTGCTCACAAAAGTGAGAATCATGTTATCGAGCGACTTATGCTCACTGATTTCACAAACCGACATTGCAATACGAAATGCTGATCAAACGGAAAGATTTGTCGAGCGTGGAAGATACATGGGGGCTTGTAGAGAAGCTAATGGAGGATTGCCTGTGCTGGTGGGATTGCAAATCGAAGTCAAAAGGTACGTGCAGGAAGAAGATGCCACAAGATCTGAATATACCTTTGCAAAGAGCGATGTAGAGGATGCTATATCCGCTTGAGCTGTTGCTTATTGACGCTGGCTAACCCGTTACTTAGGCCGCTAAATAACGTAATGTACCTGATAGAACCAATAAAGTTGCGGTGAAATCGCCACCAGGAGTCTCCGAGAATAGTTTTTGAGCTGCCCGTGTGGTGCTAGGTTGCTACAAGTTCGAGCTACCTAGTCATATCTCCGCTAAATGGTTACAGATCCATTTGACGAATAGATACAGCTTGATTTACCAAAATATGTATCTATCAGGCTCTAACTACGCAATGGAAGCTCAGTAAAAAAAGGGTTTCCATGTTCTGCGTTGAAGCACTGAGAAAAAGATACTTTGATATCAGTGAACACATATCTAGGGTATGCTCGACACTTCCAACACTCGTTTCAATTTGCTTTATCTATTACAATGACTTATAATCGAGGGAAGGAAATGAGTACGAAGCCTTCTGCATCTCTGCGCTTCGATCAAACGAATGTGCTATCGTCAGAAGAAGATTTTGATTTAAAAGCGGGTTTTAAGCTGGTATCTATTTGGTAGCTAATGTGAAGCTCTATTTACTCAGTATTCTCCCTTAAAATTCAGGTACATACTATAGACTTTCCGATCAAGTCCTAGGACTAGTATGTAAATGTAGCATCCTGGAGAAGTCGTTTAGTCGTCTTTTACACTTGTAATTTTCCATGATGTTGAACAGCGATCGTCAATATTATTCTTTCAATCTGAAATTCCTTCCGTTCGATCACCAAGAATTCACTGCTGCCATTGCCTGCTCAGCCAATTCCAATTGTCTCTTGATATCGAAAGTACTAATTTCAACATCCGATCGCGCCAAGATGGCTGTTCGAAGAACCTGCTGAGTTTACGAGCCGCAAATGCCACGCTGTGCCTGGTCCTTATTGCAATGTACAAAGAAATCCAATATTCCATGTCGTCAGTCATCATCGAGATGCATCAATGGAGATACAAAGTTTTCACGTCCATTCGATAATGAAAGCACTGTTTTGTCATCCTTACGAACATATACACTAGCAGTGTCATTCATCGTACATTTGAAGATGGAAAACAAAAAAAACAGATTGAGAATACTTCAAAAATGTGACTTTAGGCTGTTTTATATCTGGAAAGTTTTAGGAAGGATCATCATCAAATTTGCCGCTTCGATGATGAGTTAGCCAGCCATCACCGGGACCAAGAATATCGATGATTCCACCACCACGTCGTGCTGTGAGAGCAGACTCCAATCTCATCCATGCACAATAAATCAGCAAGAATAACACATGTAATAATACACTGCTCTCAAGGTAAACGACGAGTAGATGAAAATCATTTATGACGTTTCACACTTGTGCATCGAATACTCATTTTGATGCCTGTATGTTACAAAGACCCCACAGGCTGGTTTAAAATGTCGTCACTCATTCTGTCAACGAAAGATATCATCATGGAGTCGCTTAGTTAGTGGTGTATTCGCGCTCCATTTGATCAGTAATCATCTTTTCGAGTACCAAACGGATCAACTAGCGACGTAGTTGAAAGTCATTAATAAATCTGTTCGGAGGTGAACACTAATTGTATTATAATAGCACCTTGACAGCACATATCTCGGCCCAACGAGTAGAGAATGTAAAAAGTACGTGTCATCTTGTCGCGACTTGTAAGCCTTATTGCCAGAATCGCATTTGCTGTCTTAGTGCGCGTCCTCCTTCTTGTCACTGAATTATCGCTTATGCCCTGTGAGAAGAGTCTTTCTAAAAATGCATATTCCGTCAGGTTCTTTGGGTACGTGCAAACAGCGCTAGCCAAGGATGATATCTCTGATGTGTGAGGTATACGAGATTGTGTACCTGAAGAATCACACGCAAGTGTCGTGGAAGTCCTCGACTGAACTTCATTCACATTATGATTCATACGACTTTGGTATTGGTCAAAATGTATCTGTAATGAACTCCAATTTGGATGTTCGTAAAAGCGCTTGCAATTATCGCGCGTGTGTATCGTTGGATTACTACAGTTCTCATGGGATGGATCAAGAATCGAATGAAAGTGGCAGCAATAAAAGCTCATGACGCGCTTGCTCAGGGAATAGATATAATGGCTCCGGCATTATACTCTTCAAAAACCAAAGAGTTTCAAAAGCGATGGCTGCTCATTTGTCGTTATCTCACTTCCATTGAGACAATAAAACCCGAGAACCAAGAAAAAGTGATCAGTGACTCGCACATCCTAGATATACTGCATAAAATGACCTCAATTCTCGCAGCAGAAGAGCGTGTTTCTGATCGATTGAAGATGAGTTTTACAGCACAGACAGAACAAGAAATAATCGAGCGACCTTGTATGAAGTATCTGATGGAGAAGGAAATCGTACTATACATTTGTGAACTCGGTGCGAATGATGCGCCGCGAGGAATGCTGATGGTTGCGATACGATTCATGTCAGCTTTGTTGGAAAATGTCGACGCTGAAGTCATATTTGACGAAGAACGAATTCTAGAATCATTGTGGCAACTCGTTCAAGTTGCGGGAGTGAGAGAAGCAAAAGATGACAACATTCGGAAAGCATTGATGTACCTTCTACACAGACTTTGGAAGCAATTACGAGCTCATCCATTGCGTATTAAGCAGTGCTTTAAGCTGGACGATAGCTGCACTGATCGAAAAGTACTCGAGTCATCGAGTGAAAATTGTGCTGCATTTACGCAACTTCTTCCACATATATCCGCTGAAGGTGAGATTGGAGCTGAATGCCGTGAGGCGCTCATAATTGCTTCTAGCATCTCTCAAGAAGATTTGGTTCATTTCATTGTAAAGTGTACTCCGTTTTGTCAATATGTTGTAAACATCATAAGTATTGAATTCAAAACACTTATTGAGACTCCATCAGCAACAGAAAGTGATTCTAGGGGGTATGGAGACATCAACAATTCCGAGAATGCAGACTTGGTGAGGTTTAAGACCTATCTAAAATTTTGTTGTCTTTTGGCGGCAGTGGGTCATTATGAGACAGACGGAGCTTCCATTGCATCAATTATCACCGAAGAATTTCAAGAACGATTTCTCAACGGCCCGTTCATGAGCGCATTTATCGATAAGTCGCTGTCTGGAGCATGCACGTCGACAATGTACGCTCACGTGATCCTGGATGTCCTGGTGTCCTGCAATTCTACTTTGCAATCAAATCCAATCCTTTACACTTTTGCCAAGTTTTTCTTTCAAGAAACATCGAAGGCCGACCAGGATGACACACAGCTTTCCGCCTTGATCCTGAACCGTATCGATACGTCCCCGTCGTGCTTGACAGTGCTGACGATTGATCTAGTCACATCGTTCCTGGAGCTTGATGATCCGCAAATCGATCAATGGATATTGGGCTATGAGCCGCTGGTTTCTGTAGCCGAAAAGCAGAAGGAAATTGAGCACAAACTGTCGAAGACGGGAACGGTTAACTTTGCATCCAGATTCCCGTATTCATTTATCGCCTCGAATATCGATCTGTACGAGCAGCAGATCGACAAACAAGAGCTGGAAACAGCAGAACAGCCCTCAATTTCACTTCTTTCATACATTGTGGAAGCGGAAATCATGACAACGCGACGTGCTCGGCCACCTTCGATTAGTTATTCCGATGTGGAAGCTTCTTGCTTACAAGATGCTCGACCAAGGTCTGAGTCCACAGAGCATTTTTCTCAGCTGAGTGAGGCGCACCGATCAAAAGGAAGGACCAATATTGATGCACTGGGTCGTAAAATGGGACTCCCTCTTCCTACACATCCCCAAAACTTCCCATACAGTGAATTTTCATCGCGACAAAATGCAGAAAAAGCAACGGCTCGAATTTTCAAAGTGATTTTTTCACGTTTGGAAAAGCTTTTGGAAGCATCCACCGACGAGAACTTGGCGCTATCCGGGCTGATCTCTATCCTAGCACGCAACGAAAAATGCTTTGATCAGATTTTCGATATGGAAGAAAAGCATACGAAAAGCATCCGAAGCGCTTTGGAAACGGTGCATGCAGTTGCTGTGGAACGAATTCGTGCGCTTTCCGACGGTCAACAGCGTCTTGAGCTGGTACAGAAACTGCTCGTAGGTGGCCGAAATGACAGCCTTGATGCGCTCATCAACGATGCGGAAGATCGATGGATCACTGCTTTTATTATCCTGCAAGAAATTCTGAAGGAGCTGTGCTCTATACTGTATGTTTACGAGCATCGTGGTGCCATTTTGTCGACTAGAGTACGCACCAAGGCGGATTCAAATAAAGCACAAAATAATCAGAAGATTACACCTCCGATGGATAAAAATAAGAAGGATCCCGAGGACGATTCAGGAGCGGATGATGTTCCTTTGAATGAGACGGATTCAGGCGAATCGTTTGAGAATGCGTCGAGAGAATTCGAATCGCTCCTCTTGGAGGCAGAAATCAGCATGAATGAAATTCTGGAATATCGCGATAAGAAATAGAGTTTTGAAAGGCATCCAGTTCGAGAGTGTATGAGTGTATAGAATATATCCACTTAGGATTTTGAATACAGTAAACAAGGCAACTGTCATTAGCTTATCTTTAAGTAGTGCAAATGTGAATATTGAAAGTATCGCTAAGCTTTATGCGTCAAGCTTTGAAGCCTTTTGTAAGTCGGTGTGCTACGAATTTGCTCGTGTCCAAGTATGCCAATGTCACATGTTTGATGCATTCTCTCTCACGAGATGATAATTCTGAGTCTGGTTTACTAGAACTACACTTGTCCCATGCAATGGCAGTAACTTTCTGAATGGCGTGTTGGATCAATGCACGTTGCTGTTCTTCTAAAAGAATTGCTTGAACGGCAGCGGCTCCATTGGAAGCAGGTCCCAGGTTTGAACCACTTAATGAGGAGGAGCTTCCATCGTTCATGGGCGAGGTGTAATCATACGTAGGTTCCTCATAGCCATAAGAAGTATCTGACTCGGTCTCTTTCTCTTTACCAAAGCCGAAAAGCGGCATTTTGGTCCTTCGAACAGTTGGTCCTGGTTGATTTGGTACTTTGCTAGCGTACTAGGTTTGCGCCGAACCTTGTGAAGGTTCGGTTATAAATATAAGTAAGGCGTCGTAAGCTTCTGGTCGAGTCCCTGCCTTTATTTCCTTTTGACCGAATGCTATCTAGTATGAAGTAGTCAGAGGATGAGCAACCTCTTTCTTTTCTACGCAACCATCCAATGGCTCAAAATTGTTCTATGGCCGTCAAACCCTTCGTCAAGTAATGTACCTTCTGAAATAGTACTCTCACAAAACTAATAGATTTTGCTGCTGACCACAGCTTTCTAATAATCTGTTTACTCAGATTCCCCCATTTCTCCTTTTGTATCGAACAAGTCATTTGCAATGCCGAGTGAGAATCCACACGTTTTTTTTGATATCGCAATCAACGACAAACCTGCCGGTCGAATCGAATTCGAGCTGTTCGCTGATACCGTGCCACGTACTGCCGAAAACTTTCGCTGTTTGTGCACCGGTGAAAGAAGCGAAAATGTTGGCGGCGTCCAGAAATCGCTGCACTATAAAGGCAACGTGTTTCATCGAATTATCCCGAAATTTATGTGCCAAGCTGGCGATATCACCAAAGGTAATGGCACCGGCGGATTTTCCATTCATGGAGAAAAGTTTGCAGATGAAAACTTCACGAGGAAGGTAATTATCCTGTATGCTCGTGCATCATATATCATATTATATCATTTTTTGTCTTTCTAGCACACTGGCCCAGGAATCTTGTCCATGGCAAACGCGGGACCCAACACGAACGGTTCCCAGTTCTTTATTTGCACGGAAAAAACTGCTTGGCTGGATGGAAAACACGTTGTCTTCGGCCAGATTGTCGACGGAATGGATGTTGTAAGAGAAATGGAAAAATACGGTACAGACTCTGGTAAACCAAAGGGCAAGGTTGTCATTGCGGATTGCGGCCAGCTTTCGTAATTCATGATTTCATAGAACTGTTTTTTATGTAAAGAACATTAAAATGAACATGACCAATTTCCATATTTTATGTTCACAACATTTATACTAGTTTCCTGCAGTGCATCGCAAAAAAATGGATTCACCGCGCCCTGGAACACCGCGCTCATATGGTGAAAGCTCGCATGATATGGATGGTGTATATCGGTCAATTTTTCAGCAACCCGTGCTCAGTATACCGCCCACTGCACCATCGTATTCTTGGATTGAATTCCTTTTGATTCCAGAAGCATTAGAGCAGCATGTACATATACGTAATTTATGATAGCTGGCATCTATTACACATAATATACTAAAATAACGGTTTACATTGTGAAATATAGCTTGTCACTTTGAGGAAGGAAAAGCAGCAAAATGAGCATAGCGAAATCTCAGCGATAGAACTCATTCGGGAGTTTTTGGATCAAGCGCAACTTGTATCCGATGAAGGTAATAGCGGAAACCAACGATTCATCTCTCTGTTGGCAACTGCTGCGAAAGTTGTTGTGGAAATGAACATCTCTTTACCAGAGATTGAAAACTTGTTTCCAATTCACTATCAACGACTTTTGATGGATGGATTAGCCGCAATGAAGACAAATGAGCTCATGTTTAGTCGCTGGATTATTCGGGCGATCACAAAACAGCATTTAGCGTCACCATTTTGCGCGGAAAGTAAGATTGCAGCTGAAGAATTCGCAGCAGGTGCCCAAGTCGCGCTCGGCGATTTTTTTGCAGATCAACGCGCCATTGCGCAAAATTTGAAGAGCTTGTTATCCGACGTGAAGACCTTAGAGGCAAATCCCGCGTGGATGGATCTTGGGGTCTACTATTTCAATATTGAACAGTACGCTATCGCTTTTGAGTGTTTCGGCTCCGCTGATCCCAAATCAGATGATTTTGCGCCTTTGGAAAAAGAGCGGCTAGAAGGTTATCTTTTGGCATGCAAAAGCGTACTGTCAAAGCAGAAGCAGTCCAGCAAACAATGGATAAAGGAAGCATGGAAAGCTCAGCGCTGGGATGAAATCATACAAAAGTTGAATAAAGAAATATTGACTGCTGATACTGAAGATGACGAGATTGGCATTTGCGTAGATGATCGAACACTATTGGAGGAAGCAGCGTTCCGTCAAGCACGGAGATGTGCCGAAATGTCGACCTCGTCCACAGCTGAGAGGAGGATTTCGCGCATGTTTTATTCAGAACTAGTAGTGTCAAATACTGGTTTTAGATTGTGGACTGCAACCACTTCAGAGCTTGTCTTCGTTCAGGATGAGCTTCATCATCGCTTCATCAATTTGCTTTACAGTGAGATGCAATCAGAAGCAATGGACGCGCTCGATGAAAGTCCAAATAGCTCCATTGAAGAATCCGTGACGTTTGCTTCGCTGGCTACGAAAATAGTGGACCTCTTTTGCTTCCTACTGGAAAAAAGCAAAGGAACAGAACAACAAAAGGTCGCAGACGACAAAGTCGATCGCCTTTATCGCACCTTTGAAAATTTGCTGGTGGGTTTTCCTGCTCTACACTCACTTCCAGGAACTCGACGGTTTCTTTCCCAATGTCCCAGTCTCCATCTGAATTGGTCGGATCAGGATCATACCATTGCCCAATTATTCTCTCAAGAATTACGACTTCAGAAGATCGATCGGAAGCAGCAAATCGCGGACTCGGTAACGAAATATTCCCTTGGGACAAAGCAGGCAAAAATGGAGTTTTATTCTACACTCCTGCAGCGTGTAAGTAACGCGAAGGAGGACGATACATTGGAGTTACTGACAGCTATAGCTTGCTGCATGGTGGACAATCGTTGGAACATTCTTTATGAGTGGGAAGGCCGTATGCGTGACTCAACTGATGAAACTACAACGATTGTGCGCATGAAGCTGCAACTAGCTGTTTGCTTTGGGGACATTGCGAAATTATTGGCTTCGGACTCACACTTACTTGAAAAATCATCTCACTCATTTGAAAGCACAGAACAAGCGCTCGACTTGACCAAAAGCCAAACGCTTTTCTCAGCCTTAGTGTCTGCACAAAAATCCCTCAACGTGGATTCAACTAAACCATTTAGCTTCTCATGGGATGACATTCTGGATGAGATCCCACAATCACTGCTCCAACAAGTTGTGGATATTGCTGCTGGGTTGTACTCTCATTGTCTCGTTCAATATAAATCTCGCAATATGTTCGATCTCACACCATTCGGAGATCTCGCACTTGTAGCATTTGCAAACGCTACCACTGATCAGGAGACATCAAAGGAATTCAGACAAGATATCGCCAAATTACTCCAGTCTGGAGTCTCAAAACTGGTGCAACGATGTCCGAACAATTCTCAATGGCACTTGGCTCGAGCAAGTTTGCTACTGAATCCCATCACTCCCCACCTCGTATCAGGTTCATGCTGCTTTGTTCACTTCATCAGATGATGCTGATACCTTTCTACTTCTAGACCCTCGAGCTGCTCTCTCTGAGTATATACTGGCTGCTTCCCTCGCGACAAATCATTTTTCCGAGTCTCGTGCAGTAACGGATGTCATCAATCAAGTTCACCTAGTCAAATTGGTAAGCGGTCCAGCTTGTTCAAGACTCCAAAATTGATGACTTTTCTATCATAGAGCCAATGTCTTGTACAGCTCGACAATGTCGTTGCAGCCGCTGTTGTCTATCAGTATTTTGCTCCAGAGGAGGTCAAATACGGTCTTCAGCTGGTATCACAAGCGTCAGACACATGCGACCAAGGCTATTTTCAATATTTTTGGGAGGTATGCAATGTACTGGATACGCCTCACCCAATTAACTGCGTTATGTAGCTTTCATTCCTTGAGGTACTGATGCAAGTATTTGCAAATCCAGCCCGATACAACCAGAGGTATTCCATTTTTAGCCTTTTCCAAGTCCAATTTGCTATCGCTCTCGCTCATAGTGCTATAAAGCTTTTGACGAATCTTGTCCAAACTCCTGAGCTCAACGCATGCAACTCGGAAACCGTCTTGGAAACTCTGAAACATCGAATGCTTCGATGTTATTTCCGACATTTATGTCGCCGTTATTTGGTATAATCTTAGCATTTATTTGCAAAAATAGAAGTTGAAGGAGTTCAGAGCATTTCTTTCATAATCGATTTCTCCGACATGATGCACAGGAATCCTATTCTGGGCGGAACCACGTACGATCCTCGACTCAAGTCGCATAGTAAGCCTCAGAGATTCAAAATTATACAACCGACAATGCGAATCGACTCGAAAGCGCTCATTGTGCCTTCAATATCTTCTGAAAAACGATATTTTGAAACGAGCGCCGCTGAAATCGGTAAATTAGATCGTAATTCCTTGCTTGAGAGCAAGTTCGCTCCGCAAAATGTCGACAAAGTGCTTCGATTTTACGCTTTTTTTTTGGAGACTGTTGATGAGAGTAACTTGGAGGAATTGCGTTTGCGGAAAAGTGTCGTTTTGGTCTATGTAAGCGACAACACCTTTGAAATTCAAGAGCCTCGAATGTTGAATAGCGGAATTCCTCAAGGCGCTTTTCTCAAACGCTGTCAATTACCAAAAGTGAGTGGCTTTTACGTGGCCAGCGATCTCTCCCTGGGAATGGAACTTGCAGTTTTTGGCCGCATTTTTAAGATTTGTGACTGTGATGCATTCACACGCGAGTATTTCGCGAGAATGGGTTGGAATATTGGATGCAGTATCATCATACCGGAGGACAAGTATACTGTCACAAGAAAAGAGATCACGAAAATGTGTGGAGGCGATGTCGATCACTTTTACGGCAAGAAACGATATCCTTTGAAAACATTCATGGAAGCCTCACTTGGTAATTCAGTTCGGTCGCATCTCCAAAGCGAAAAGAAACGAAAGTTTCTTGCTAATGCTTGCAAAATATTGTGTTTCCATTGTGAACACGACGCTCAAGAACAGTTGTATGGAGCTCTTAAGCGATACAAACTTTGTTTTTTCCTCGAAGACGATACCATGGAAATCAAGGAAGTGTTAAGCCCTAATTCCGGCCGACTTCCATTTCCACTCTTGCTCAAGCGTACGCGTCAATTAAAAGCGTGGACCGAGTTTTTGAGCGATGAACAAGATCGTGGTGTTGAAGAGCCTAAGCCACGGGAAGCTTATTTCAATGAAGAAGACTTGTACGTTGGTGCGGTTTTGAACGTTTTCGGAAGAGAATTGAAGCTGGTTGATACAGATGCCTTCACCCGTGACTACTATCGCGTTGTTTGGGGTATGGAGCTGGCAGAACCGATGTCCACTGCCCCAGAAGAAATAGCTTCACCCACCAGAAAGCCCCTAGCTGAAAAATCCACCTTAGACCCCGCTCAAGCACCCAAGAAAGATCTTTTGAAGTTGGTTGAGTTTGATCGCAAAGTTCTCCGATTTGTGGCCAAGTTGATTTCCAATCGCAAAGAGCAAGCTCAGCGGCGCGTGGTGATTGCGTATTATCTCGCAGATGATACGATCGCCATCTTTGAGCCCGAACAGCGCAATTCGGGTATATCTCCAGGCAAGTTTCTCGAAAGAGGACAGTACAAATCACCACAAGGAAAGCCGTACGTATTTTCTCAGCTTGCCATCGGTGAGGAACTAACATTCAATGCCCACCGATTCGAACTTTTGGACGCGGATGAGTACACAAAGAAATTTCTTGCAGCTTGAGACCTTTTGCCAAAGATAGTATCAGTAAAAATGCGAATTCATAGCGCAAATATATGAAACTGCATTGATGAGGGATCGCTTAGAGCATAACGCAAGTTCGGAATCCTCACCATCCTCAAGAAGCAGTTGACGATGAAATTTAGATGCACGCAAAGGAAAGGTCCAAGATATAAAATGATCAACACTTTGTTTCCTTTGTGTCACCGTCTTCTATTCGATAAAGCGCTGTTGATTAGTCCTGTATTCGGGTCGGCTTCTCGTCCATTAGTTTGGGTTCTGCGATCAGGTAAGGATGTGTAATATGCTTTGTCTGCCTCTATTCTTTGAGTAGAGAAGACACTAAAGTTGATGTATGATTGATCAAACTAACCTCATGGTGTTACGTCGCTTTTGCTGGTTGCGTAGTCATCTCCTCACCTATATTTTCGAGCCAATTAAGACACAATGCCTCATTCATTCGGTACAAGAGCAGGCACGCGTGACACGTTCTCGCGTCCGTTCCGTCAACGCGGTATGATCTCTATGTCGACGTATCTTCGCACGTTCAGAGTCGGCGATTATGTCGACGTCAAAGCCAATTCAGCGATCCACAAGGGGATGCCGCACAAATACTATCATGGACGCACAGGCCGCGTCTTCAATGTCACCAAACGAGCCGTAGGTGTGCGTGTAAACAAGGTTGTAGGAAACCGTGTCATTCCAAAGCAAATCAACGTTCGTGTGGAGCACGTGCATTTGTCTAAATGTCGTCAAGGCTTTCTTACCCGAGTCAAAGCAAATGAGCGTCAAAAGATTGCTGCACGTCAAAGTGGAGGTAAACAACATTCTCACAATTCAAGACGCACAAATTAAACTGATTTAACCTGTTTTATTGTAGTTCGCAGCCAAATCAAGCGCGTACCAAAGCAGCCGAAAGAAGCGTACACGCTCAAATGCAAGAATATCACACCAATGACAATGGCCCCTCAGCCATTCGTAGATTTGATGTAGGAGCATTGGGTTTGCTGATAGCTTGAAAGAGGCAGAGAAGGTAGAGATGTTGAACAAGCAGCCGTCGGCTTCGAGTCATTCTTCTCTCGTGACGTCTTCTTTGGTTTCACCATAGCGCACGACCAAAATCAACTCGAGAATAATTATATTTTCTCCGCTCCTGCATCATCGATAAGCTTCTGAATTTGGAACTGTTTCTCAATCACGAGTCGAACATCCTCAACGTCTACTAGACTCTCTAAAAATGGAAGCAAGTGCAATAGCTCTCGGTCCTGCTCATCGTCGAACCAGCTCTCAATTGGTATCCCGTTGTTGACCTGTCGTATACATCAAAACCACATGCACCATGAATACTTCCAGCAGACTAGATGCTGTGCGATGACTTACTTGGTATCCAAACGCATGAGGCGAGTTATCGACCAGTACCACTCGAGCTAAATCACGCCCGAGAACGTTCAAGTCTTTCAGAAAGTTTCCATCTACTTCTAGGCAGTCCTCACGATACAGTCGATATCTAATTCAAAGCTGATCAATCACAATTTCAAATGTAACAAACTCCCTACTTGATCAAATCGCGATTGGGATCGAGTAAGTTCAATAGTTTTTCAGCATAAACGCGTTGGGAAGCAGTAAATACCACAAGCTCAAACTGTTTTGTGACTCGCTTCAAGAAATAATGCATGTGCGGACGCAATGAGACATTCACATTGTAGTTTGTTCCATTGAAAAAGACCTGTCGAGGTTCATGTCAGCGGCGATCTCCATTGCAATTGAGCATAGACTGCGTACATCAAATTGGAAGTTGGGATTCTCAATCGTCTCCACACTACAGTGGACCAAAGTTTCGTCCAGGTCGAGGACCTGAAATACGAAGGTGAAGAGCGTTTAAGATAGCAAAGACTGTGGCGTGGTACCAAGCAAATGTTGGGCGTATGAGATGATCTTGGCGGCAATACGACTGGACGTTTTTTCTGGACTATTGTTTCGTATGCTGGAAGATTCTTCATGAAAAAGAAACTGTGATTGTGTAAGCAATGAACGATGATGGTAAAGTTTCCAGGGTGACTCGCAATGCGGCTACGTACGGATCAAACTCTGTGGCTTCAACAGCACTCTGCTCTTCATTTTCATCCGTAGTGCTCACTATGCTGTCTTCATAAGCAAGCATACATGGCTCTGTGTCATCAAACTGTTCTCCATCATACCACGAGCTCACAGATCGATCTGATGTGTACCCATTACTATCTCGACGATGTAGATGCTTGACGCCTGGAACGCTGACTGATGACGAAGTAGAGATTGAATTTCTGCTTTGTCGATGAGGTGGCTGTACTTTCAATGCCGGTGAGAATATGGTCGCACCAGAATCCGATACATTTTGTTTTGCTTCAGAATGCTCAATATTCTTTACATACAGTACGTTTTGCATCGTAGAGCCCCTTTCTCTTGATAAAGTGTCATTTTTTCCTTTCATTTCTTCATTTCTGAGATCATCATCATACTCATTAAGAAGCTTTCGGGGTGAGAAGAATGGTTCATCATTGGAATTGATTGCTAATTGCGGAGTATCTTCTTTATCCGAACTCGGACAGCCATTCGTATCGGATAGAGCGACAGGATTCCGCCTTCGTAGTTTTGGTTTTGTACTTTTCATATTTTCTGCATAAATGTATTACGATGGGAATCAGCTGATAGGACCGCATAGAAGCATCATAAAACCTCGTTTTTTTATCGATTGGCGCTTCATTGGAGTTGATGCAATAGGCGAGTTTGGATCATCATAATTTCCAGTCGCTGGTACATTACATTTGGGGTCCACAGAGCGTTGGTGCTTCATTCTATCCGGTCCGAGCTTCTGATGATCGAGAGTTCCAATTGCTGTGAATTCGACCAATCCAATACATGTAACCATATCCGATAGCATAGATTCTTAACATTCGAGGCAACGAAGGCATTGTATCGCAGCAGAGTGATCGACCTTCGATGCACAACTGCAGCTACGAATTAGTCTCCAACAGCAGGTTAATCAAGGAGACAGTCATCCGCGATGAACTGTAGCGGTTTTTTCGACGAAAGTATTAATCCAGACTCAAAGTAGCGGAGCTTTCTCAAGGATGATCGACCACTAGTTATCAATGCCTGTGAACAAAACCGGTAGAATATTTCTGTCTCGTTTTGCAAAAGTTTCAAGATATGTCAAGATCGCACCATCTTATACATTCAAAGGTACGAGAATTACGGAATTATCGAAGTGACACTATATCGCGATGATTTGCTCTTTATTCGCACTTCACCCACACTCTTCTCAGTCTATTCAGAAGATCAATCGCTTCTGTTTACGGCATCATTCTGTATCGGGGGGATGTACTCTACTAAGGCGCACTTGCTATTCCTCAGTGCATTCTACATCTCTGCATAAAAGTTGGGGATCGTTTAAAGCTGTGAGGCCCGGGATCTAGGTGGTTGATGAAGTAAGCAAGGTATCAATCTACAAAACATCCGACGATCAAGTTTTTTGTATTTACAGAGGTTGACTATCAGCTCACTATATGAAAGCATAACAAAGCTCCAAATTTGTCGAGCGTGGAGCTGACGAGACTCAGTATCACTGTATCGAATTTGAATAAAATCGAAAAAGCCTGGCGAAGTACCCATCACAGATGAGGCACGGAAAACTTACGATGAGATTTCCGGATACCTACGCGCGTTCTCGATTAATGATGGATATTTCTTTGATCGGCTAATTTTATTATCCTATTCTTGACACATTGTTTCGATGTATGGTGTCCTGGCAGCGAGCTCATCTGGTGTCGGTGGTTCGTACTGATGCAATGAAAGCTGCCTCCGAGATCGATATGATCAATGGGTGCCGATAAAATAGACAGACGCTTGAACTTTTTATTATCTAATTCGTCGAAAGAGCTATAAGGCCACTTCTCTCAAGTGTCTATCGGCTTGACAATACAGAAATGATTGACCTTGGATGCGACATCCGCTTGCAACCCGTATCTGTTGTGATCGTTCAGTATAAAGACTAGCAAAGAAATAAGAGAGATATCGTCATATCGCTTGTGTGCCAGGAAGAGATTTCAGGTATTCAGTATGATACACATTTAAGAGTTTATCGCGTAAGTCATTTTGCCAAGGCCTAATCCAGCCGACTGGGGGCTATTGGAAGCATTAGGTGTTAGGAGTTACATCTTCAAAGTATTGCTTACGTTCTTACAAGAAGGACAGCGGGAGAAGTGTCCAACTATGTTACTGCAGACCTCCAGGTAAACCCTTCACCCCCTTGCAAATCATCTCGACGCATCGTGTCAACTACAGAGATACCGCTCAACCTTAGTCTTATAAGCATACTGAAGCGTAAATCAAGGGTCACCTAGTGCATCCTCCTTCCTCTTGCGCCATCGCAATGCGACATCTACAGCAATTTCGATCAACTTTCTGAAGAAGTCGCTTGGACTCGAGTTTCACGGCACCACATGTATCGATTTCAAGGGGGTGATTTCGAGCTTGGCAAGTGACTCCATAACGAGAACTTTCTCATCACAATATCTTTGCGGCAGAAATTGGTACAGTACCACATACTTCTTTTAATCTGGTGTACGGGGGCATGCAGCCTGGGCAGTTCATTTCTGGTCAAAATCAAATCAGTGCTCTGTGAATCTGTCTAGTACATAGTCAAACGCAGCGCTAAATGTTGACTAAGATTTAGCCGGTACTACTCCATCAAAATGTTCGTGAACGGTAAGCCAGATGCTATGGATATACATTTAGCATGCAGACTACATGAATCGAGTCATGCGCATCACCAAAATGTTGCAGCTTCTTGTGATGATTGGTCTATACTCATGTGATATCAACTGCGATCGACATCGCGTATTTGGGTGGCGTTTGAACCTTGGAGTCGGTACACCTAAGGTGGCGAGAGTACAATGGCTTCATACCTCTTTTTATCACCATATGTAGGCACTAACAGCGCTCGAGCGCGGACGCTGATGCAGGTCAGATAGTAGGCAGCGTTGGATCCACCAGCCTGGTCATGCTATGGGTTTTCTCACGTGCAATTTGAGCTCTTTACTTATGCAATATATTTAATGCGGCTCATCTACTATGTGTGTAAATTCGAGTGCTCGCGCCTGGATATCGGATATATAATTTGGACGCATCTTGTCATCGATCGGTTCTTCTGTGGGTGTGTTTAGTAAAATCATATACAACTGAAAAACAATGAGTCAAATCAAAATGATATGAGGTAATTTGCGAGCATGATCCCTTCACCTCGTTGACAAAACATTCTTATCGTTGCAGGAATGCTAATCAGAGTAAAGTCATTTGCAGTATTGCCCGGCTTGCCGTGAATGTATTAAGATTTACGGCATAGGTAAAGAATGCGAAATTGAACGTATTCCAGCTGCATCAGTCATATTTGTATGGGATTTGGTTGCTAGACATATACACTTTCGATATGTTAGTCTGGCTTTGTTCAAGTTGTCGCATTATTCTATAATTGCCAGGTTAAGATCAACAGCTTGTGAAAGACCAAACAGTTGGGGAATTAAGCTGAAAGCCATAGGTCGGAGGCGGTTTGCTTGTACAGTTCCGTAGTCGCATATTTTACGACACCCGATGCTCCTAGCTGCAGATGCGCAAATAGCTTCGATCGTTTGTTGCGAACCAACGCCAGTAAGAATCCATCTAGAATTCATGTCCACTACATACACACTGGTATGAAACGCAACATGGGCAACAATATGATCGAAGATGTCGATAAATTCATTGCGATGAATCGTAACGAGCAGATAATTTTGCGGTGCTGGAGGATGTAACGACGTCTCCGGCTGTCCGCAGAAGCTGTTAGGAAATACTGTAGTACTAAAGCATTTCTTGCACTTGTCTGCAATATAGAAACGATGCGGCGCCCTTTGTAAATATATGAAGCTGCTCATGTATGTAGTGAGACGAACGCCCGAAATCGAAGATCCTGGCTCAAGGGTCTTGATGCAATGCTCACACTCAGCATTCTCAATGTCAATCAGTCTGAAAGTCGTTAAATCGGATTTGGACGTCATCCATGGGCTTGGTGGTCTGATAACATGTAAACATTGAGATGCCTCAACATTAATTCCAGGATATTGCATGATATCTGGGTGTAGACCGGGTTTCATTTCCGTGTGATCATGAGCGGTTTCTATCGACTCCAATGTTCTACATCCGGACAAATTGTATATGGGTATGGTCCCAGACCCGATAAATATCAAAGCAGAAGAATCCTCTTCACCTGAATCAGAATGCCCCAGTCGCGTCAAAATGTTTGTCGCTTCTGCGAGTGATTGAAAGCACTTTGCGCGGTTTGTTTTACTGAATGTCACGCGAACCTTGTGGTAAGGTTGTTTTTCAGGCAATTCATTTAGATCAAACATGTGCGTTATACAATATGCACGTGACAATGTTTTCATCCCACCGCATTTTTGAGTACACCTTAATGAATGTTGTCCCGATGAATAATACCAAAACATCCAATGATAGACCGTCTCTATGACCACCCAGTATTTTTTTATGTAGCTGCCATGATTGCTCAGACACTCTTGACAAGTGGTCACTTCTGTAAGATATCTGTAGTCCACGGCGATACATTGCGCCGTGGATGTATCCGTTGGAGGAGCCATGTTTGTCACAGACTGTACCCCAATTTGTGCTGGCTCAGGAAACGAAATGCTATCGCAAGTATCCATGCCTTTGCAGACATCTCGAAGAATGGTCGCCGAAAAATCATCAGAAATGTCGGCGTAATACGTGAATTTATCCGCTGCAAGAGGATAGGAGACGTTATGTGCTCCTTCTCTAATAAGTGTAATATTATCACCGTGAAAATTACTCAGTATGCAATCGCGGCACTTGAGTACCCGCCTATTTTTTTTTGGCGTGGTAAAAGTAATTCGTGTACTTTTACAGCAGCCTAGACTCCCGATCAAGAAGACGAGGGCCAACGGTGAAGCTTTGCGGACCATTCTTTTATGTTTTGGATTTGTACACTAACAATGCAACAGTATACGCGTATAGCAACAATAGTTTGATTGTTTGTGATCGTACAATGTGTCTACCTATCGGCACGATTTTCTTGAACTCAGCAACCTCGAGATCTCTCAAGAAATGTGGGTTCTTATCGTACCCAGACTTCTGCATCTCGCCATTTTTTAGTACGGTATTGTGTTTAATGGCATCCTCTCGTACAGACGACGAATATAACGCTTCTCGTAAAATCGCTCTAATTAGTGTAAATAAGTGTATTGAGATCCCTCGCATTGTAAAGCATCGACTTGATTACTTGGAGCGACCACTCAATGCTTAGAGATCGAAGAAGGCATCTTTTGCTTTCGACATTACGAGCCATGCGTGTGCAACTACTAAAGTGACAATTGAGGACGCTTAATCCCATTTTTAAGACAAAGTGAGGTAATCTCTTAGGTAGGAATAGATTTGGGTCGGTGGAGAAGGTTTCGATAAGAAAACTCGCTGATGAAAATCTGAGGAATAAGAAGTTGTTTTTGCATGACACCTGAAACTGTCCTTGATGTTTTCATTGCGTTAAATGAATCGTTAGGAGGAATTGGTCATAATCCTCACAATCCAGCATTCATATGCGACCTGGTTTTCATTTCAACGCATTAGATGTTTAGATATGCTCTTTGCTACCAGACATCAATGCTACTTTACATTGCTCTCCAAAACAAAGAGACGGCTATGATGTTATTGCCCGTTTTCAAGCACTACGCCTTGTAGATGCGTATTGAATTTGAGTAGAGATGAGGTGCTGTAGAATCCCAAGCTTTTATAAAATTGCGAAATGAGACAGTAGATGCTGTCGTTTAGGAGAGTGAAGTCGCCAACGCATTAGAAGCACAGCACATCAACTGAACAGTATGATGGTCAAGTGCACCCACAAGAGCGCTTGGGCAAGGTCTATCTTGAGATAGTTGCGAGTTTTTAAGCCCGTAGTGTGTACGAGATATAGAAAGCACGAACTGGTTCTGTTCATGCACGCATGAAATACGGCATCATAATCGGTGGTGACTCTGTATTTCAGATGTTGGGAGACACTCCGGGCTAGCATGGGCTCCTACCCAGTTCCGCTGAGATATATAAATATAACTGAGGTAACTTCATCTCGTATCTAGCTTATCTAGATCCCATTCGTTTCACACGGATCCTTCAGTAAAATATATCTGCTAATTTCTCAAGTCATACCTTTAATAACAGTCAGCTTACCGGGCTCTGGCTGTCACTTTAGCAATGTGCATGCTTTTCATCTGTATTATGGGATACTGAATCCTGCTTCTTTGCTGTAAAGCCTCATCAAATATGTGATTCATACTGCACAAATCGATGTTACCCACCCATTATTGGAATGCTCCATGGATTATCGCACTCATATAAACGTAATTTCAGTAGCCTACGCAACGACTGTCCTGCTATCATACATTCTAGCATTTCGTATGAATTCCGTCAGTGGCAAATTGCTCCGTACTTTCGAAATTCGATTTGCCGATCTGTGAAGTGGTCATGCCACTCACTTGAAACCAGCCAAGTAAAATGCAATAGCACCCGTTATGATTTGAAGGACAGCCAACTTACCTTCTCAGGCTCGCTTTAACTCACGTTACTTCCCGCACGCATAAACATCTTTGATGCATCCAATTCCTCCGTACAAATTTGCATCAGCAAATCCATTTTCTTCAAGAATTGTTTTCAAACACATAGTCCATGAAAATCGATCGATTTAATTGGCGGTTATTCTAAAGCAAGTAGCGATCACGAGACAATGTACACGTGACAGCTATAGTGAGGTAGAACATTTTTTCGAGATAGACTTGTGCTCACTGAGAAGATTAGGCTCACACACATCTACATCTAAATATACCACTTATGCCTCTATTTACTCGCAATTTGCCGGTCAATAGTAATAGTGTCATCGTGTGTAAATACGAGTGCATTGTGTTGATTGATTACGTCATGTGCGTATGTATGATCCGATGACATTGAAAGCAAAGGAATTGCCTTGACAAATCGTCGTCCTTCGATCGATAAAGTCGAATTGGTATAGTGCTTGAAAGATCCTGTTCGACCAAGCATTTTTTGCAGTACAAAAGACCGCAATGGTAGCAGTTTCCCGAGTTTTCCTTTTTCACACGTCCGAGGAAGTGATGAAAAAGAATACACAATTTTCTCCGCTTCTGTCCATACAATTGTCTATCACACAACATGCAGCGACGACGATGCGAGATAGTAACGTACGGTTGTGTCGAACTGATTCCTTCAAACATTGCGTATCTCACGCAGTTTGACGCCACTTCGACGCACATCAAACCGTTCTGATTCCTTGCGCTTGGAGATGCTCCATTTCGAACTAAGTGATACGCTACCTTTGGGAAGCCACGTCGTGCAGCAATATGCAAAAGCGTACTTTCATCAACTCTTGCACTCGGATTCGCTCCGCAGTCGAGTAGCATGCATACTATTCTAGGCTCATCCTTGGTCAACGTAAGCATATGCACAGCACTTGGAACGAGAGATTTGTGGTTCATAACATCCACATTCGCACCGGCTTCGAGAAGAAGCTGAACCATCGTGCTACTCTCCTCGTGTTTGGATGCTGCGGCAGCAAAATGTAAAGCCGTGTTACCATTATTGTCTTGATGGTTGATAAAGTTCTCAATGCCTTCGGTTTTCAATAAAGCTTGCATCACTGGAAGATCACGCTTACGAGCTGCGAGATGAAGTGGTGTTTGGCCATGTTTTGGCTCACGCAAGGAAGCGACCACGGACGAGACGCTTGAAGCAGTGCTTGCGGTACTAGCCCTTGATTTTTCGGTGGGATCACTGTCTCTTGCTTCATGTACATCATATCCACGTTTATTTAGATAATTCACAATGATTCGAGTTGCTAATCGATCGATAGAAAGGCGATGCTTCTCCGAGTATGCTAAAAAGCGGGCAACGTTGCTCATTGTATCAATTGGTACGATAGAAACTCACTGCAGTGGGATCACAAAAGATGCATTCCTCACGGCACTACGTGCAAGAAATAGAAGAGGATACAATATCCCTAATCGTTGGATCTCGAAAGTGGTTCTATTTGGACCTTCTTGAATAAATAGCTCATGAAAGAAAGACAATTTCGCATTCTGTACGATATGCGATAACTCCTGAGCAACGTCCGAAAGGATTGGCTCCAATTCTGATCACTTCAGCTCAGACAAGACGCAATTAGACTGAAAACTTGAACCAAGTGCTTTGTCCTTTTTCACCAGTTGACTTCATTTTATTGCGTGTAGCGCTGCGTCACCCTTTTTTTTCGATGGGCTTTGTGCCATTTGTCCTATGGCTTGACGTATTTCCGTGTAATAAAGAGATCTAATGGGCAAAGCGCCTCACTCAATTCTACTGACTGAGAGGTATGAGACGATGCTTCCACTTGGAATATCCATACTTTCCACAGCCAATTGCTTTCTTAGTCATTGCAAATTGGTGGCCGCCAGCAAGCGCCTTCACAATATCCCAATAGCGAGTCTCCGCCTATCGAATGACACGTATGGCTCCGAATTACGTGTCCACATATCACAGCAATGCTAGACTATCGCGAGACATTTTCGGGTGTGATTGGAGCGTGTTGTTGTGTCTACGCAGGTCTTCCGTTCGAGGTGATAAAAGTGCGACTTCAAACACAGGAATCGACGCAGCATTACCGAAATGTTTTGCACGCTTTCCAACGGATCGCAAAGGAGGAAGGAATCACAGCGTTATGGAAGGGAGCTCTTCCAGCACTATCAAGCTCCATCCTAGAAAACGCGGTTCTATTCAGTGTGAACGGAATAGCCCATCGAGCAGTTTTGGCGCTGCACATGCGCCGAAGAAAAGAAGAAGACTGCGAGTACACGTTGACGAGCGTCGACGAAGCGCTCATGGGAAGTGTTGCAGGCATTTTCTCTGCTACCGTACGTCATCGTCTCTCTTGCAAGCTTGTTTAAAGTGTTATGTATCAGGCTATCACGCCACCTGAAGCGATCAAATGCAAGCTACAATTCCAGAGAGGCCGTGCTGGAGAAGGAGGTTCGCTTCCGCCATGTGGAGGCTTGTACTGACCCTCACAAATGCCGCTCCATAGAGTTTCGTGGGCCCATCGATTGCGTTTTGAAGACTTTGCGTCAAGAAGGCATTTTAGGTCTGTTTCGGGGCTATTCGGCAATGCTGCTACGCGACATTCCCTTCAATTTTTTCTTTTTTGGCGCATACAATTTTTACACGTTGTCCTTTACAAAGCTCCTCGGTGTGGAGTCCAAAAAAGACTTACATCCGTTGATGATCCTTGTTTCTGGAGGAATGGCTGGCGCAACAGGATGGAGCATTGTCTTCCCTGCGGATGTGCTCAAATCGCACATGCAGACCGCATCCGTGTCTTCAGCCAAGTCGTTAGGACTCCGGGATGCTGCTCGTTTAGTATACAAGACACACGGGTATCAAGGCTTTTATCGCGGATGGACAGCAGCAGTTTCCCGTGCGTTTCCAGCAAATGGCTCATTATTTCTTGGCGTCGAAATGACACATCGTATTTTTCGCTTTTTGGAGTCAGAGAGAGAATAATCGCTCGATTTCGACGTTTTTTATGGAAATTAAATCAAGTGATTCGATGTCAGTTGCTTGCTATCGTTTGAGCTCTCGAGCCAAAGCCATTGACCGAGAAATGCTCGAAGGAGGAAACGAGTTTTATCGCAGACGCTGATGCTCAAAATGCATACATTGTATTGCCCCTACAACAAGAATCCTCGGCGCTTTACTCTCGAAGCGCATGCTCATGAAGCACTACTGGTGTGAGTTTTGGTAGCCATCAATTGAGCCACATTTGCTTTCAAATCTTCCAGCAAAGTTCCAGCATCCTCAATTAGCTCGTTTTCTGCACGCAAGACGTCGTAACACATTCGCTTCTTATCATCCGAGATGCAGGGAGGGTTCTGAATTGTTCGCATATCATCTTCCGCTACTGCTTCTCGGCTCAATGCGCTTGCTTCGAGTTGATCGATGAGACGACTGCTACTCTCGCAAATGTGAGTGACACGCGGCTTTAATCGACGAATTTGGAGTGAGAAATCTTCCAAATCGTTTCGATATTGGATTTCCGCTTGCGAAAGATGTGGCTGTTTCTCTCGCAATTTGTGAACGATACAAGCCGCACGCTTTTGTAGCTTTTGCTGAGTATCACGAGCTTCATTCAGTTTTTCTTCAAGCTTCTCGGCCATGCTTCTACTCTCCAAAATCGACGTTTTCGCATTATCAGCTCGGTCACGGAGCGATTTCGCCATTTCTTGCAAAAATTCGCTTCGATCGCAAATGGCTTGATTCAATTCGTCCATGTACCCGATATCCTCATACAAAACTCGGACCCGTTCCAGAGCGAATTTGACAGTGCTTTCATCGGCATCCTCCAGTCGTGTGGTTCCACTCACTCTCATGCCTCGTGCCGCAAGAATTCCCGCTTTTTCTTCCAGTATATCGACAAATGGCCGGGTACTCGCTGTCCATCCATCGATCTTCCCTAGCGAGGAAGCTTCTCGTTTACGTATCAATTCCGGGTAGAGATCATTGGTATTCATTCGCGGACCTCCCACAGCGGAAGCGCTCATATTTACAAGCTCGAGACTTCCCGAGGCCAAACGAACGAGCAAAAAATGACCCACAAACACATTTTTCAATGTGTGCGCTCCAATTATTCGTGAAGACGTTTTTTGAGCATTTGTGTGGGACTCTGGCGGAGGACTGAGACTAAATACCTGACGAACACTTGTCTGAGGAAGCTTCTCGAAGCTTTTCCCCGATATGAGACGAACGACCCAGTCCACATTGAGAACGTAGATACCAGTCGAATGGAATCCATAGACCAGACGTTGATCATTAGCGTCGCATTCGAGCCTTAATCTCCCTGCAGTCATGTCAATTCCAAGATGGAAAGAGTCGAGTAATAGCGCGGTGAGTTTTAAGTCGAGCAAATGAGAATTGCTTTTCCAGCGTGGACGCACTGGCTGATCAAGTAAGTGAAGCTCAATGTGACCTGACGAGTACGAAAGGGCTAAGAGAGCATTGACTGGCGCATGTGAATCGCTTGGTACTTTGTAGGGAATGTGGATAAACGAGCATGCGGTCATTGATGCGTTTGACTCTGTTTGATTGGATGAAGGGAATGCTTTTGTTGAAGATAATGGACCTTGAAGAGCCAGAGGCCACGTCTCGGGAGAAATTCCACTATTGTGAGGCTTCAAATAGTGATAATAATCGTTGAGTTTGGATGAAGCTTTACTCGGGCGTTCATTTCCATTGTCAGTACAACAAGCCCAAGCTTTCTTCAGCCAATACTTTTGTGACTTGAGCACGGCCACATGAGCCTGAATATCGCTCGGAGAACATTCCGACGGTGTACCAGCCTTCATTTCCCCACATCTCATTTTGTACAACTCCAACCGTGCGTCGATTTCTGTGCGTAATGATTTTAAAGTTGATTTATGAAGCTTGGACTCATACGGCACCAGAGGGCAAAGTATGTATACAGCTCCGTCCGATCGAAGGATGTAACATGCGAAAATATCCCAAAAACTTGATCCTTGACCAATGGAGAAGCCTACGGTTCGTACACGTTGTACACTACTTATATTTGCTGAAGAAAATGATCCTTTTGCGATAGGAAATTCCAAAATATGCTTTTGTTCGGGGATCGAGGTGTCGTGTTGAACATTATATAGCAACAGCTCATCGCTATCGCTGAGTACAGCCAAGTGAGAACAGCTTAGCGGATGCCATACCGCATCGATCGCATTGTGCACGGCTCCGATCTGCTGCACGATCGCATTCTGGTCACCGTACAAATTCTCCGAAACGGAGATCACCTTGTAGCTTCTTTTACTGCGAGTCGAAATCTGACTATTGATATAGATTTGGACGCGTTGGCATAAAGCGCGGAAGCCAATTGTCTTTCTGGAATGAAGACCAGATTTCTCACTCACTTCATTCAGTGAAAGCGTTTGCGTGGAGCCGTCTTCGAAAGTGACATAAAGATGCTGTGTGTGATGTTTGGAAGACGTCGCTTTTGGAAGTACATGCAGTACATTGAGAGATTCGCTTCCAAGTCGATTTTTTGAGCCATTTTGCACACATTTATCTCGCTGAAAAGTATCCTCTTCTTCGCATTTATGGGACTTTGGTAGAAGGACAACTTTAACCCAAGCGGAAGAAATCAACGCGATGCAAGTCCCATCAGAGTTCCAGTCGATACGTTCCACCATTGTGATTTCTTCTGCACTTAGCGGAGGCTCTAAGGTCACATGATATAAACGATTCTGAGCATTTTCTTCTCTTCTGAAAGGATCAGAGGCCGTCGCGTTGAAAACTTTGCTCTGCGCATTCGATTTCGTCGATTGTAATACGTTTAGGAGATAAAGCCGACGACCGCAAGAGCCTATAAACACACTCAAACCACTGGATGGATCGATATCGAATGTTTGTAAGTTTGTATTTTGAGTTGATTTCGAGTACGTTGGAGGAAGAATAGACGCTGCAATCTCAATGTCATCTTTCAGTCCATATGCTGGCAAATCACGAACGGTTTGTTCGTCTAATCGCGTTGTTCTCTCGTCCGTAGCCATTCCATCAGTATTCCATGACATCGTCATGCTTATGATTTTATGCAAGGTGTGATTGGTACAAAATCCGCTCTAAGCGTACAGAGAAATGAAGGGGATACGTTTTCAGAGTAGGGAGCAATATCGGCGCGAAGGCAATCAATAGGGGAAACGTTTACGAGAAATGCGATTCTGTCGATATTTTGATTAAGAAAAGATTATTTGTAGTTTGACTCATCCACCGGATTGTAAACCTGCACATTTCCCTCAGTTTGTTCATTGATTATGCTGACGATACTCAATGACACATTTGACATCTTTCTTCAGTCGTTCCAATGTCCCTACGCGGAAGGAAACGCAATTTATTAGCACGACTATGGGCAAAAAAACCAGTTGTACCCTTACCTGGTGTCGCAAGACGATAACGGATCTGGAAGCGCGTGTGACAGCTGCACTCACAAAGCACACACGCGGTGCAAGAGGCGCACCGTACCGCAGCTTCGCACTCACACATCAATGGATTTTGTAACACGACCGATGAATTTAACAGCGCTGCGGATGTCATCAAAGGTAGCTGAAGCGAACGAAGCTGCGTCAAGCGCTTCCGATGATGTTCTTTTGGATGGTTCGAGTGACATTGGAAGCAAAGGCGAGTGGGTTTGTACTGAATTTGTCTTGGATGGTTCTGTTGGGAGCAAGCTAAACATCCGAGACATAATTGATGGCCGTTAATGAGGTCTCTGTCGCAAAGATCGCAAACGAAATTGGATGCATCGTCATCGTCTTCAGTTATATTGACTGCAGCTTGCAGTGGTACCTCTTCATGGCCCCAGTACTGCATTTCTTCTTGGATAATTGCTTCGAGACATGGGTACAGCGATTCGAGGAACATTTTCATCTGATCATGTCGCTGTTGGATTACTTTGGGAATAACGAGTGACTCCACCGGTGCAAATGACCATTGTTCTATATCTTTGACGCTATCGGTTGTCAGCGCGAAACCACACCGAACGATAGCTAATCCTCGCTGATGATACTTTTTAGCGTTTTACGACCAGAGGCTGCACATTTCATACCTTGACGGCCTCGATGATCGCTCTTCTTGGATTGTGATGTCGTCCACTAGCCAGCCGACTGCAAGTTATCGCAAACTAAAAGGTCAAGTCACACAGTCAATGGAGTTGCCGACACCATAACGTTTTGCCGTACCCAACATTCCGATAAGATTCCCTGCTGTGAGACGCCCTGATATATCCATTCCCAAGTCAAAAACACGCATGGACTTCGAGATTTACTATTGGTATATTGACTCTCCACAACGCGCCAGAAATGCATTCGACCTTTGTTGATATTGATAAATTCGTCTTCGTAAACTAAGACCGTGGACCAAGTGTATCCGGCCGCTCTATAGGGATTTTCAAAGAGTATCAGCGTGCTGAAAAATTGGGGGTAAATCGAGTCAAGGAATTCATATGCACTACCTGGCGGCACAAAGATGGTAATCAAAAAGCATAGTCTTTTGGCTGGCATCGTATCCCGCCGCCATCAAAAGCGCAAGCAGCGCCTTTTGTTTTCTGGGCTCCAAGCGGTCAAATATGACAATCTCTACGCATCCAGAAAGCACCTATCCGAATAATATAAGTGTCACGCGAGTTCGAGTCAACCACAAATGCGTTACTTGCCATGAATGCAAAATCCGTTGTACCATTCCCGGGGTCAGTGAGCCTTCCTCGAGCCCCAGGAACATTGATATGAAGCATGGTGCTTTTGAAATGCTTTGGATGAGAATCTTGAGGAGTGTATTGGAGCAAGCAATGAATACCACCAGGAAATAAATCCCATTGAAAACTTTGAATCAGATCCCGATGAAGCTATCCAAGATGAATCAGCTCAAGCCATACAACAGGTGACGCAACAAACCTGTGTGCAGTGCTTTGTTATATTTAATGCATTGAGCGCGATGATATTGTCTTTGACTCGAATGAAAACTGCCGATTTCGTGGCGCAGTCTAAGGCGACAATTTCCTGATCCGAATCAAGTTTGCTTGAGTACCCTTCCAGGTAGGTCTGATACGTTCCCAACGTCATCACAATTTCACCGACATATTTCAATTCTGCGGATCCGTTATTGCATTGTATGATGTAAAATCGATCAAAAGTGAAGCGCGTATCAAGACCGCAACTCTCCATTACGAACGGCCAGAGCCAGATATACTGATTCAAACCGCTATTCATTCCCTTCACGATCAGATTTGCGCCTGGTGATTCAAGGCATCTGCATTGACAAATGAGGAAAATCACTGCAGGAATCGAATTCTTTCTCACCTAAAGAAAAAGTCGATCTCTTCTTGCTCAAGCTGATAATGCATTTTTGAAAAGGTTGGTGTTAAATCAACTCGAAAAATACTATTCTCATTCTCCATCGCACATACAAATCGTTTTGTCAGATTTTGTGGTATAGACTCTATATTCATCCAAGGCACATTTCGATTCGCTCGCTGAACGGTTAAGCCACGTTTCTCGGTACCATTCGACTTCTCAGCATTACGGCTTGTTGCTTGAGTATGCTTTGTTCGTTGCTCTGCGCCGAATGTGGCAGTAGGTGGTGGAGGTTTGTCCTGATGATGCCGATGGGGTGATCTTTGCATACGCCTGACCATATCTCCAGCCGCTATAGCTGTCTTCATGCCATTCTTGCCATCATCATGTCGAGGATGAACACCCGTAATCGCGGTAAGCTTTGGTAGACGTTGCTTGGGTGCCGAGACCTTGACTTGTTCGAATGGTGCGGACTCCTTTGCATTCTGCAAGCCCGACACAACATCTCCTGTGATTTTTTTGCGCTTATACTGTGACGCCGTGTGGCGATAGCGTCTCGATATGTCCGATTGATTAAACGACAAACCGTCATCGATCGGAACCGCCTTTCTTTGGCGATCCCGAGATTCCGAGAGCTTTCGTATATTCCGTATCAGCACTTCAAAATCAATATGCAGAGCTTGGGGGTTATGGTTGATTTTCTTAGCGTTGGTTAGACAAGCCCAAGTGCAAAAAAACTGGCTTGGATGGATGCAGGTAGGAACATTAGCACAATGGAAATGGAATGCAGATCGACAACTGAAACACTCGACTTTATCCGAATTCTTGATGGTCACCCAGCATGCATGACACATTCGCAAAGAGAATCGCCCCTTCGCATTGGTCTCTTCTGAAGTGTTTGGTTGACACTTTTCCATAGATTCAGAAACATATAAGCATTGAGCGGACAAGCGTACACGAATATTTGGTTCACCGAAAGGCTTAAATTTCTTAGCAGAAGCAAGTTTCGGCATCGACTCTACTACCGAACGATTACGGTCCTAAAGATACCACTCTTCTACGTACGGGATGTGTATTCTTTATTCCTAGGAAAGTACAAAACAGGTATCTATATCAGAAAAAGCTATGGAAAGCCGAGGCATTTCCCCCTAATTTTACAAAACAGATGTAATTTGTGATGGATATCGCCCGTCCCATGTGGCAAATGTAGGCAAGTTCAGCTCTGCGAAAACCACGTAATGCATAAAACACGTTGGATAATGCGTACGTACCGTAAATATCTGTGTCAGGGCGCATTCTGACGCCAGTTTTCGTTTTATAGAAAAGCGCACAAAATCGTGACTATATGACCTCAAAATATGGTAATGATATCATTGATTTCGGCTTTCCGAAGTACAGAGATGATATCTGTGCCCACGATACTCTATACCATGCAGTATCAGCCGTCTGTTTTGCAGTAATTGATAGCAAGTCTTCTATAAACGGGGGCTAAACTGGTTCTGAGAAGAAATAAAATTACTGTAGGCAGCATGTGCTGTAGAAAGGCGTATTGCATCAGCTGTAGAAAATTGCGATAATCGACCCATGTTACGCTACGCGTTGTAACAATCGCATGTGACGTCTTGCTCGCTTGATGTATGTATCCATCTATGCGGAGTAGTTCAAATGATTAAATAGGTACTATTTTGAATGCGAGGCGTAGGGTGATTATAAACAATCTAGACGCGATCTGAATGCGAATATATATGCTGACCTGGGGAGAGTAATACCTATTACAGAGAGTTCCCCAGCATGAGACATTTCTTGTGCTCAATCTGAGGTTCGAGTAGAGAAATATAGAGTAGGACAGACCATGTCCGAATGGATACTCCGCCAAACATGCATCACTTCCGCACAGCGTGTCGACAGGGGCGTTATAAGGAATACCGTTATAACAGAGTTAGACCTAAGGTCGCGCAAGAACTGCACTACTGAAATGAGTCTTGTAGGCCGCTTGTAAACACATCCCACACGGCGACAGCAATAGCGATATTTTTAGCCTTAAAACGCCAGAAGCCGTAGAATTCTCTAGTTTTATTGCTTTACAAAATGGAGTTTCCTGTTAAAAATGACTTCTTCACGACAATTCCTTTCACCCACCAAGAGCAGATAGGACTGCTATCGATCGTTGAGGAAAGTGTTCGCTCTGTCAGAAAAGTGATCGACGATAAACATTGGAAGGAGCAACCGTGCAAGCATAAGGATGTCACTTTATCCAAACTTAATTGTCTCGATGATAGAGACTTTGCGGTGGACCAGACTCAAGGAGCTTGTCCTTGCCTTATCATGCGCTCCTCTACATTTGTATCAGGTACACTAAACGATGTTCTTGAAGTGATATCGACTCCAAGGACGGAAGAATTTCGTAAAACTATGAGCTTCATCCACAAAGATCGCTTTTTAGATGGTATTTGCCTGCATTCCATGTTGCTCCCCGATGGCGAATTTAGCAATGACAACACGCCAGCGTTCGCATCGATAAAATGGAGTGCATTTAATGACGGCAAAGCCTGCCATAACCCGAATTACTCAACCGGGACAGATTATTTATACGTCGAATACACTGGGATGGCGCAATCAGGTGAAAGTTCGAACGGTACTTTTGGATTCTGTGTGCAAGAATCAATCGTGCGGGAGCGGGAAGTGCCAAATCTGTCAGGATTTGGACTACGTCGAGGAGACTGTCATCGAACAGGTCTCATTGTACTTCCAAGTTCACGAGAAGACGTCGTTCAGGTTTTTAGCGTCATACAAAATAAGATACTTCCTGATTATCTACATCCGAAAAGTAATGCAAACCCTCAAATGGCTTTCGAGAAAATTATGACTCGTAGAGTGACAGCAATACGCAAACTGGATACCCTTCTGGAAAGAAGCCGGTTGAGTAGACTAGAGTTTGTGAAACGCAGCATGTGGATCTCCGATGATCAGCGGAAGGCCTGTGCTGTATGTATGCGATCTTTTGCAGCCCTTCGGCGTAAACATCATTGTCGTATTTGCGGGGAAGTCGTCTGCTCCACGTGTGCACCATTACGCCAGTGTGTGATGCATGATAGTGATCCACAACAATCTCAGTCGGATAAAAAACAGAAACAAGCTCGCATCTGCACATTTTGTACTGTAAAAGCAAGAGCATCTCGTCAAGGGCGTCGATTTAGCGCAACGAAGCATCAGATAGATGACCAAGAAAGCCTCTCTATGGAGAATTATCTATACAAAGTTCGTAGCACCATTTCGTCTCAAAGATCTACGAATTCAGCACATTTATCGGCCGATAAACCAGTCTATCTCTTACGTGATATAGTTACTGCCCGCTCCGAGTCGTCGATGGCTAGCAGCTTCTCGATCTACAAAGAAGCTTCCAAAGTGTACGAGAGCTCAGATCTTGCAAGCGATATTGACGCGGGTAGTGCTATTTATTCTGCAATATCTTCAAAATATCTTCCCGACGATGGAGAAAATTCTTTGCTGAGTGAATGCTCTTGCTCCGACACATTTAGTGTATTTGATGATTCTAGATCAGTATGCAGTGCTCCTGAAGCTACCTCTTATGTCCAAAGTATACAAATTGTTAGGTCTGTGCCACAGCCGAACGACAATGATTCCCTTTCAGATGTATGGGACAGTGATGAACCCGAAGAGGCTGCCTCCGATTGTGATAAGATAGTACAGTCATCTGCCTTACTGAATCAGGCCAACAATGAGAACAGAGATTTTGATAATCTTTTGGATTTTGAGAAAATTAATCTCATCGATCCGAAGGCGATCGATCAGGGTCAGCACGAACCAAATGCGAGTATGGCAGCTGATGAAGTCAGAATTTGAAGCGAAGGAGGATCGCTGTAGTCGAGCGTACTTTATGTTTTTTTAATTGAGTATCCGGACTGAATCCGTTTTCTCTTCGACTGCTACCACTCTTTGGCCAATTCTATAAAACATCCAGTTGCCTAGTTTTTAGAACGGCAAAATTTCCAAGCACCGGTACAGTCATTAAAATCTACTGTCTCATCTCCGAGTCAGTCAAATACAAGTATACAATATAGAAGCGAGAATATAACATTGAAGCGACTGAAGTACCGAGTCACCAGGTAGAAGCTGACGTGATCGCAGCTGTAGAGCTCAGTAAAAGCGAGAATGTTAAGCAACCTATTTGAGCCACATTACGGACGGTATAAATTCCCTGCGAAAGAGCACCCTACATCTACATAAAATTACGGTGGCCACATGACGTCACATTTAAAGTAGATGAACTTCCTCTTTAGGCGTTATTGGCATATTGGCGTACATCGACATATCGTCGGCCTCACTACCATCTAATTCTACTTTATCGCCTTGTTCGGGCGACTTTTTCTTTTTCCTGAATGCTACTGCGCCAATAAACACGGCTATTGCTACGCACGGCATGACCGCAATCAGTATGATCCAAGTGGTGGTGAGTCCTGTTCCTTTTTTCACTGCAGTTGATTGCGTCTGTTTCATCAGATCATCTGGATCATCGTTGATTTTGTTGGAAGCTTTTCCTCTGACCAGTGTATCAGGCTCTGCATCATTTTCCGAACTGCTGCTCGATAGAGATACAGGCGATTTGTACCAAGTAGGAGGCGGTAAACATTGCTCGCTCGTGTCTGATGTATTCATTGCGACACAGCCAATGACTCCATTCGACAACATCGCACAACAGCTCCCATATTTGAGAGTATGAAGTCCACTCTGATCCACGTCTCCTGGTGTTGGGCACGCAAATCTGGTGATATGATCCACGACGCCAGCGCATGGTTCAGGAACAGTACAAAACACTCCTTCGGCGCCTTGTACGGAGACCTCACTCATCTCCCGTTCAACACACGTCTTCGTACTCTCACGTTCGGGGCTCTCTCCTCTCACAAGAACCATGTGATTCTGCGTCATGCGTATGGCAAACGCAAGCCATAAAGTCATACAAATCATATTTCCTGAGCTGTTTGATGAGAATACGTGAGAAGCGTGATGCTCTACGTGGCCGATGTAATTTTAAGGGACTTTCGGTGAAAAAATCGCAGAACACTCAGCTTTTACTGTTCTCAGCTCTCTATCGAGCGGTAAAGTGTATGGATACACACTTTACTTACTCGGTTTAAAAATAAAGTGAGCTGAGAATGCGAATGTTCCAAATGTCTTACTTATGAGTGACATGGCATTTCATTCGCCAATACACGGCGCGGCTCGTAATGTAATGACTAAAGGCGCGTGTAACGCTCCTTCACTCATAAAATGGCTCATCAAAAATTAGGAATGTCACCGTTCATCAACTCAGTTGCTTTAGGAGCGTTAGTCATCAAATGAACACTCCGTGTGCTGTGGTTTTGTATCGGTAGAGTGCTATCAGTCGGTCTTTCGGTACTCATTCCACCAATTTGTGACAGAAAAAGCCCGCCAGAAGAAAAGCGTTCGATCGATCTTGCCATCTTTGATGCAGTCGCTTTGGAGTGTATCTCGAACATCGAGGTCTGTGTCCTCATCGGTGTCCCAGCTACGTTTTTTTAGCGACCGCGTAAGCTCTTTCTCATCCCGTGCATCTACGAGTCCATCCAATTTCCCGTGTGGTCGGCCTGGATTTACGTTGTTGCCAGCTTTTTCGCCTAGAACAAGTGTTGAATACAGCGTGAATACATCTTCGTCGAGATACTTTCTCGGATTGCTTTCCATGCATTTCAGTAAACGAGAGAAATGCGGTTGTAATTCACACAACGGAATGTGTAAATTAAACGCTAATTGCGTGTAAATTGTAAATTCTTTCATCAATACCTCTCGCGACGGAATGGAATGCAGTCGGTCGATTTCAATCAATAGATGTCGTATAATCGATTTGAGCTTCCGACCCGCTTGTGGCTCATTGAATTTTGCAGCAAGGACCAGACAAACGGACATGTAAAGCTTCCGATTCGCTTTGGTGACACACTACAAAAACATCGTCAAAGGAAGCTCTTGCAATCGGATGTTACGACAGCGTACGTGATCTAAAATGAGCTTTTCGAACAAGACACAGGCTAAAGCTGCAGTAGCGACTTCCAAGTCTAATCGCTGGCATATGAGAAGCGTTTCTCGCTTCAAATTTCGTATTTTGCTAAGTGACAAGTCGGTCGTGAGCCAAGTGTGCTTTTCTCTGAATTTTCTATTGAGCTCCTGGGACCAAAATCAGATCGAACTGTAAAAGTAATACAATTTCGTCGCACCTCCTTGAGCTCATCGGGCTTGACGAATAAAAGGATACTGCTAATAACGGGACCGATGATCTTATCACCTCGGACTACGTGACGATGTCGTCCTTGTCGGAATTCTGGATCATCCAGATAGTTGGGAATATAGCAAGTTCCGACGGGATGCGTGTCCTGAGCATCGCGATCTTGATCGCATTTCGACCACGTCGCGTGCAACAACCGAAAATATGCTTTTCCACGCCAATCGTAGCAACGATCTTCAGGGTTGCTCACAGATTGTGTGCGTTTCCGTCGTGCAGCTGTCTCATTTCCATCATACTGAAGCACATCGTCACGCGAGTTTTCAAAAACAGACAAAATTCGTCGACACCTTCAAAATCGCTGATACTGCGACTGGATAGCCACCTCCACTGGAGAAAAAAATGCGTGATTCAAGCAATCCTCGCTGATTTTGCACATCCTCCCACCGCCTCACAATGGCCGATGACACGCAATATTTCGTTGCTAGTCGATACCGAAATTGCGCTGGAACTTTGACCCATGTCGCATGATTTCCAGGAAGACGACGTCCAGCATTCGATTCAGTGTCTCTTTGTGTGTGTTTGGCATCGTAATACTCATCTTTGGGTATCGCGATATTTTCTTTCTTGAGAGAATTGGAGAAGCATTCAAAGTGTCTCTCGTTGCTACTTGAAGCCGTATTGTCTGCTGTCAAGTCTGCGAGCATTGGAATATTTTGAAGAAAATCGAGTGCTGCGATATCGCGCGTCACTTTCCGAGAATGTGAGTGACAACGTACTCTATCGGAAAGAGAAGACTCAGAAGGAATGAAGGAGACAGTGTTCACAGCTATTGGAGCTTGCAGCGCACCGAGTTGGAGAAGACAAAGGTACGGATCGATCGTGCGATATCTCTTGTGGTAGAGCAAAAGCTATGCTCTCTTGCTTTCGATGCAGATCGACATTGTGGCAATTTGATGCTTCTTGCATGCTATAGTACACGTTTATATTATATTATAATATAATCTTTATGATTGGTTAAAAAGAAGAGATGAGTTAAACCAATCTAATTCTAGGAATATCGAAAATGACACGATCGACGTTTTTTCGGCAATACGCAACCATCGACAGCGAATTGGACGTACTTGCAACGTCTTCTCCATTAGATATATCTCAGTTTTCCAAAATACTCCAACTTGTCTGAGAATTTAGCTTTGTTGCTTCTATACAATTCAGAAATGTCACATAATGTATCGTAGATTGCCAGCGGACTCGAAGATGACGATACGCTTCACAAGCAGTTTTACGAGATATTCGATCAATTCGAGCACCAAAAGTAAACATTCTACTGTCTCCTGCATGAATTAATATTTGATTTTGATAAATTATGCAGATCCATCAGTTGTGCGAGTGCGATGCAAAAGGTTTTATCGTTTTTTGACTCCAACACGCAACAAAAATGGCACATTTTTTTCCAGAATTGTTTTGTGCAAGGTACGACATACCTCTTGTACCTCATTCCACCAGTCTCTGAGTACGATTGCATTTGTAGTGCTGCGGGGACACACATTGCCGGATTCATTGCATAAAGTTGACGTGAAAGGCCTACAGACATCACAGCTCGTCCTGGAATGCATCCCAGATTTGCTCTATCTACCGGAGAATCATCAGGAGGAAGCAGAATATTCAAAGCAATCGAAACCGTCCGTGAAACGAAAAGCACTATCGCTCCAAAAAGACCGATCAACGCGTACTCGCGAGAAAAAGGGAGCTGGAACACATGACAATGGAATTTTGTGCTCCTTTCAATCACAATCTCAAAATGTGCAAATTATCAACGTTAAGGATGAAAATGTCACGAATATCGTAAAAGTACTTCGATTTGCAGGAACACCTTTCATCCTCGAAGGATGCAGTCCCAATTGGTTAGGCTTCCATGAAGACTGGATCGATGAGGATACGTGTCATCTCAATATTGAAGCGTTTCTACGTGGAATGGAAGATGTCAAGGTTCCCGTCCTTGAACGAAATTATGAAGAGACAAGTCCGATAAAGCGACATCTTCTTTTAGGAGAGTTTGTACGAGAGCATTGGCTTTGCGATGATCCCAAGTATTATATGCATCAATGGCAGTATCCTTTGGATGGAAAAGTGGTCGATTCAATGTGTTACAAGTCCACAGCGCTCTCTGTACTGGGAGATAACCTGCTTTCATATTGGCTTGATAGTGTCCGTGGAGATAATCCTTTGCAATATCTTTTCATGGGTGGAAGTAATACAAGCAGCCGGATGCATCAAGATCGTGGTGGTCTAGATATTCTCATAACACCAATTCTCGGAGCCAAGCATGTCGAGATGCTTCATCGCGATGCAGGTCGATTCGACTCGGTTCATGAAGACGTTGATTTTCATCATATCGACTGCAGAAAATCTCCGTTGTTAGCGTTCATTCCAACGTGGTCTGTTGATGTGAATCCTGGCCAGATTTTATTTCTCCCAGAAGGTACTTTCCATGCATGCAAAAATATCACGCCTTGTCTTTCCCATCATCAGTTTCATCTTGATACATTCAATATGCTGGGATTCCTGGATTCATTCATCAAGCAAGATGCACCGAAGATCGACCATGCTGAGATTCTATGGAATGCAGCACACGATGTCATGGCAGCTGTTGAAGAAAAGTTTGGCGAAAACGCTCCAAAGCGATCGTTTGACCCTTTGACGATCAGACAGCTTGAATCGTTAACTGGACTTCGACACGCGGTATGTCACATATCAATGAGAGAAGCTGTCCCTACAAAAGATGCATGGGATTGGAGAAAACTTTTGAACGATGTCGAGACGTTGCTCAATATCGTCGAATCGAGCAACAGCGGTCGTGCAATGGAGCTATACACCGAGTCCATCTCGAGCTCCTTCTCCAGCAAGCAGTACGAAGCTCCTTCTGTTTTGCACTTTACGGACAAAGACGCACTCGAAGATCATTGGAAAAAACTGCTGGTACACGTCGGTGACGTAATATCTGTTCGAGCGTTTGAAACTCGTCTGCATGCTCAAGTGCTCAAAGTCGTGGAAGACACCGATTTTGTACAAGTTCACTACGTGGACTGGGAAAGCATTTACGATGAGCATCAACCCATAGAATGTCTACTGCGTCGAGACGCATCCGGTCGGCTTCGTCCATTTCGAGGTGTACCAAAGATCTACGACAAAGTCCTTATCCGCTGGGGACCACAACGCGAAGTGTTTCAAGCAATTATCCACAAAGTGACCAAATCACACGCTTGTTACGTGCAATTTATAAAGTTTCATAGTCAGTGGAATCAATGGATTTTACCGCAATTTATATACAAAAAAATGCACAAACAAATGAAAAACAAACTGATGAAAAAGAATGGAAAACAAGAGTGAAAGTTGGGTGATGTTGCTATTCCATCCATATCGCGTCATTCTTTGGATACGCTGTGAATGGAAATAATGTTTCTACCACTTATCAAAACGAGACCGAGCGATCGAAGGGTGTCTGATTCACAAAGAGTATCATCGGGGAACCATTCTCTTTGTTTCTCCACGTCCAATTCGCTGTTGGATCGCCATTCCTTTGCGTCCGTCAAAATTAGATTGAGTTGCTTATCGAGACAGTGAAAATAACCGACGATCACGCGTCCGTCTGATATCTTAATGCGAAAAAGACGCGTCTGATACGTTGCCAGTCGTCGTATCGACTCGTGGATCTCTTGTTTCGGTTCATTTTCGTCATTGAAAGCTCCCTCTAACGTGTTTTCTTCAATTGAATCGCTCCATTTAGAAATCGGACGTCCATTTTGCGATAAAATCATATTTTCATCCAATCAGAATCGAGTTTACGCCTTGCAAAAATGAAAGTGAAAATGAAAAAATTGCTTCGATTTTAGCAAAAAAGTTGCAACGAGAATCACTAATTAAAGATACAATGACTGCAATTAGCAAAGCTGAGACTTCAATTCCCGTAACTTTGCAACAGCGTTTTCAGCCGATGGACGTTTGGATGGATCTATAGACAGACAACTGGCAATCAGATCGCGTAGCTCTTGAGGTGCTTTCAAAAGGGCGGGAGCATTTTCATGAGGTGCGAGCGTCTCACCGAGTTGCATTTTATTGACCAACATGCAATCGGCCAATGTACTACCAATCTCATCGACCATGTACTTGAACGGTCGAGTACGCGTCCAAATCTCTCCGAGAATCACACCAAACGCGTACATGTTGGCAAGTCGAGGATCCATATTCTTGGTCTTCATGATGATTTCCGGGGCGGACCAAGGGATATCGCCTGTGCCAAAAGAATTCTCCAACGTACCAGTGCTTAGTAGGACACGACTTGAGCATGGAACGCAGTGGAATAGACTCATTTTGCATACATTGGCGTCATTGACAAATATTGTTCGACTAGAAAGCTGACGGACATACGCTTCGGTATCGGCAGAATGGAGATACTGAAGTGCTTGAGCGACATCCAAACACATGCTGAATTTGTGAGAGGAATTGAGTCGGTATTCTGCGTCAGCTAAGACGGTTGCTAAGGTTCCCTGCTCCAAGTATTCGGTCACAATGGAATAATCGGTTCCTGCGATCCAACTGACACCAATCATACTCACGATATTCTCATGTTGAAGATGTGCAACTTGCTTAGAGTATTGGATAAGTGCTTCCGTTGCGGCGGGATCGTTGTATTCAGCTTCGACGCGCTTGACAACGATACGTCTGCTTTCCATTTCTGCTATCCAAATGTTGTTGGGACTCATACTTTTTCCAAGTGTGATGTCGTTCTGATTGAGTTCGATTAGAACTGTTGTGTCTTCGACGGAAGGGACAGAGTTTTTCTCATTCTTTCTTAGTAATTCAGTTGACGCGGTTTCGCTCGACGTTGGCGAGATATCTTCTGAGCGAAGAAGTCTGCGAACGACGAATACGGCAAGCAGGATCCCAATCAGACATGCGGCAATGATGAAGACGACCACCATCGTACTTGCCAGTGGTGTATTTCCTCGAGGTCTCGATATTCTCGGCTCATTAATCGTATCCAAATGTCGAAATGTTGCGTGCTTTGATGGAGAATTCTCAAGGCAGACTAAATGCTTCCTTTGATGCGATTGTTGTTGGAGACCCAAATTGCAATTTGCATGGAAAAGAATCGACGACGAAAGCCGTAGGCGTTCGAATGTTTGCATCAGTTTGCTGTACACATTGTCGGTGACAATTGTGACACTTTCTTCCTCGAAAGTAATTCCATCACTGTAGTGAGAACTCTACTCAGTCGATGAGAATGAACGCATACAACTTGAGGACGTACATTTCAATGTGTACATTGGGATCGAGACGTTGGATGAATGCCGGAATCGTCGGTAAGATCAGTCTTGGCGATCTATAAAATCGTCTTCTTCAATACGCGCATGTGGAATCGGATGGGACGACACGTACATTTGTATCTCTTTGGGTGGGTCCTCTGCAAAGTCCAAAGTCGTCAGATACGAATCGATGATTTCCCTTCACATGCAAAGGCATTAGACACAATTCTGTAATTATTCAAATGATCAAATAAACTCACAAACGCTGTATCGATGACGGTAATCGCAATCGCACACTTGAGTTCTGAAAGGTAACGCCGTGGAAGGATCTTTCCAAAAACAGCATTAGCGCTTCTTTTCACTGAGATATAATATCGCACGTACAAATGACGGAGTGCTGATAGCTTTCGGAATGCGTTTTCGGAGATAGCAATCACAGCTGAGGCGGCTTGATTGTTGCTAAATGACCTGAAAGTAGCGCTTGCATGAGTTTTGTTTTCTTCATTACGGTACATACGGCGAGAACGTACAAGGACGAGAGTAATGGCGTGTCCATATCGCTAACTGTAACGCGAGTGACTTGATCCATCAGGAAAACGGTCTTTGATGCGAGTGATATGCTGACGGATGCCTGGTCTTCACATTTGATATGACATAGACCCGAGCTTGCGGACAATTGGAGACCGTTCGTTGATAGAGTGTCCATACACCGAAGCTCGTACTCCTCAGTCGATACGCATAATAAATACATACAAAATATGAATGCAGTATTCATTTTGCTGGCTGCATGACACTTCCTCCATGACATACTTGCTGCAGGAGTAGTGTAGTGAACAATTCCGTCGTAAATAATTGTTTTGATGTTGGTATAAACTTACAAGGTTGTTACTCCCTGGCAGTGAGTTTGCTCCGCAAAATGGCACTTCCTTTACTATAGAGCAGTATACTGGACGTAAAAGGGTCTCAGAAAGCATGTGTACCTAATCTGACTCTCCATATGTTCTTCAGATTCCTCTAATGCACCATTCGCTGACATGTTTCTACGTTTTTGTAAAGCCACAGAGTTCCTTGCGGTAAAAATTGTCGGTATAAATCCATATGTTTGGTCAGTTGGTAACCTGTTGCAACCGATGAGAACTATCCTCTTGAATTCGTTATAGAGCGCACCTTTAACATCGCCTGATCTATTTCCGGGTGTCTTTATCACCACTGATGAAAAGTCCATGTTTTATCTTGATCATTCTGTGTGTATACATGTCAGTGTGACTATTGTGGTGGAGCTACGGTCAGCTAACTTTAGCATCGCCTCCAGCTGATGTTTGCTCAATATCCCATTGGTGATGGCAAGTAGATCCGATGCTCCATATCCTCGGGATAATATGACTTGTAAACTGATTTTGTGGAGGAGTGATTGAGCCGCATAATGATTGAGGATGCCAGTGGAAACCAGAAATTCTTCGTGCTGAGATTCTTGCTCCAGGAGAAATGGTCTCTCGTACCACATACGTGGAAATACGTGATATTGGGTGAATGCTGCATCGGCACACTGATGAGCAATTTCTTCAAAAAGCTGGCAAGTCTCCGATATGGAAGAGCTGATTGCAGCACAAGTCAGCTTTGCGCAGCGCTGGAGCCGGTGTGTTATCACCTGTAAAGTATCTGAATTTCCACTTGGAAATGGACCAAAGCAGCGTAAAATGCAATGACATTGTCTTCGATTGGCTTCTGTGATATCTGCAGGTAATCCAAAGCTGTTTCGAAGGAATTAGAGCTGAATTTCGTTGAATGTGGCAATGTCGTACCAATGATAATCCATATTTTCCCAAACTAGAGAGTTATGTCAGCGATGCAGAGATGTTGATTGTGTTGTTGCTTGCCTGAATTTGAGTGAGTGCCAGCTGATACGTTATTTCTTTCATTTTTGCTTCATCTGCGGACATATACGTGCCCTTTGACTTGAAACCATTTCAAAGTGCTTTTTGTACCTTCAAAAGTCACAATATCAAAGACACAAAAGCCATTTCTCTCATCGAAAATGAGATCGATCGGTTCACTGAGTTCTCGATCGATGAATGTGATGCCACGAGACGACAGCTCGCTGATGAACGGGTACTGGATCGAGAACGAGCACAGCGTCACCTTGTGGCTTGTAACAATAGGCTTTACCGTACCTTGGACTGCATTGTCCGCACTGCACAAAAGGTTCGAAATGGGGTTCTCTTGAACTTCTGACACGCCAATCGAGGCTTTTTCTGGACTGGGCCGTGCTCCGAATGATCGCTTTCATCGTCTGTGCAAATGTTTGGCTCCGAGTTGGATAGTTGTTCCTTTTCTACAATGCAACTCGAGCTCCCGAGTCGTGTTTTGATGTCATTGATATGTGATTTCCCCAGTAGCGCTTGATATTTTGTGCATTGCACGATACCGTCTCGAAGCTCGTCAAAATGTGATTGCTCCGGGCCACTCACACAGAGCTGGAAGAGTCTACAAAGAACAGGTGTCAACAATGAGTTTACCAACAGAAGATGTATCGTACCTTAGTGTATGCAATAAAGCAGCGCATCGGAAGCTGGAGCAATTCTCAATTAAATCAGAATGGCTGATACCCGATGGATTCATTATAATCTGTTGGATTCGAGACTGTAATTGTAATACGATAAGTTCCAAGGTCTCTAGGTTGATTTTCTCGAGGATGTTGTGTGTGTGTTTACTATCGATTCTTAGTAGCTTTCTTGTCATGAGGCACCATACTGCAGGACGTGCGAGTTGTTGAATCGCTGACAGTTTGCTTGGAATGTCACAGTTGATGGACTCTGTTCCCGATTTAGGCATAGGCATTTCTTGAGCTTGAGGATACAGGTCCATGAACTTGGACATTAAATTCCGTGTCGTTGGTGCCAGGCAGCCATCTGACTTTGTGTTTGCAGTCAGAGTTGCTTCTATTGTCTCCACGTTGACGTTTGTAACCGGATTTTTTATCTTCTTCGTATCGGACTGACATTTCCATCGTATTTGTTCCTTTTGGATCCAAGCTGCGGCGTCAGTATCCTCTAATGCTGAGCCTAATCTGATCGCCAAGTTCTCATACGTGTTGTTGGGAAGTATATCGGGCTTGAAGATCTGTTGGCGATAAGATGATTGAGCCCATTCTGCCAGATCGTCCATAGGATTTGAGAATGATGCTATAGTTGACGCCATCAGATTTTCAGGTAACAACAAAGTGTCAAAATAACAAGTCGGGTTTTCTTCGTCAGTGCATATGCTGGAGAAATCAAGCATCCGTTGCAGTCGTACTGGGACATTGCTGTCAAACGCATTCTTGCAATCTGTTTCAGCTGGAAATCTGAGAGATTCATTTATTTGTATCATTGTCAAAGTCTTTGTCGCCACGTTCTTTATCATCTCAATAGAATTGGTATTGTTGCGATCGGATGTATCGAGAAGAGGTATCCGGAATAGTTGCGTGCTGCACAAATGTCTTGGAGTCGTCTGCTCTTGTACATAGAAAAGAGGTTGCAGGTTCTCCACTAGCATTGCCTGGATAAACCGGCATACTTTCACCTCTTCGTGTTGTGAATAAGTACTTTTTGTCTGTTGTATCTCTATCCAGCCCCTCTCGTGCTGTTTCTTCAGGACCTGATTAGTGTAGCTTCTCATGAAATTTCGATCAGATCGAGAAATCGTAAATCCTATTCCAATTTCCGACTCAACGCGATGAAATCCGTTCCTTCCATCCGTAGAATCAGATTCCTCGGTGCAAATTGTGCCAATTTGGGGCCAGGCTTCCTCCACGATAGCTTCCATTCCAAAATCTCTAAAATATCAAAAATTTCTCTTCTGAGATCATTCTCAAATAAAACAAAACACGCACTCCAATTCGTCCAGTTGCAATTGGTTTGGTGTCTGTGCGAAAGCTTTCTCAAAATATAACGCGAAATACGCACAGCTCATATCAATGAGCTGCGTGAAGTACATTACTCTTCGATTCCCCGCATTGATTCCATTCCCCCGGTCTAAACTGTGTAAGCTCCTAGCCATTTTCTGTGTTGTCGAGCGCACATCGTCGTCGCTTTTCTTCGATTTGAGCATTGATCGGTCCTCACAGCTCAGAATGTCTTTTATTCGCTCATTTCCTTCCGTATACGCTCTCAAATCACATTCTCGAATATCTTCTGAATCATCGATCGAATGCGCCTGCAGGATTTCCAAAGATTTGTGACTCAATTCCTCCAGAAAGTTTACGTTCGTGTCGATGGGTTCTACGACTCGTACGATAGCGCCTAGCGCGTCACAAAGCGTATTATGCGAGTATGTATAAGTGTGAAAGTAAGCTATGGCATTAAGTGTCGTTAGTTATCGATTAAAGCGCATAATTACACTATTTAACCAGCAATTGCAACATCATTGGCGTTGCGCGGAAACTTTGGCCACATTTGTCAACTTCAACCATCCTAAAAGACGCGATAGTGTCTACACACTAATCGACACCCTAATTTATACGATTATAGAGGTTGAGGGCACCGTGCGCTTTTGTGACGTCGCGTAAAGGCAACAGCGGCTGCCGCGCCAAAAAATCTCATTTTTTGCGGTTTTTGTAGTGCTGACTTAGCATTCGCAATTCGAACTCGGAAATTATCTTCAAATTCCTTTGCTTTTGCGATTTCTAACTTCATTTCCACGCATTCTTTCTCCTGTTTTACCAAATGATTATACTGTTTATCAAGCTCAGTTTGAATCTGAGCTGCTTCAACTTTCACCGCTGCAATTTCCCGCTGAAGCTTATCAATGTCCATATTTTTCATCGATTTTATCTCAGCGTCTGACTGATACGCTCGTCCAAAGCTGAAAAATATTATTTCAGGAGAATGATTGTCTCGACGTACCGCTTCGATTTCCTCAATTTCTTTTTCGACTAAATACCGTTCAGAAATTGCAACATCGCGATCTTGAAGATGTTTACTAATTCGAGCTTCAGAAAGTGCGATTTGCTCACTCAAAACCTGTATATCGCCTTCTAATGTGTTTATTTGCTCCAACAGATTTGATTTTTGACGTCGCGAAATGGAAATATCGTCGATTGCAGCCTCAAGATCAGCCTCAACGGATGCACGCATTAAGTTGAAAGTGGTTTTGTTGATTTCTTCGGAAGAAAAGGCGACATCTGCGTCCTTGAAAGCGGATTTGAGCTCTTCCGGCAAAGTGTCCAAATCAAAAGATGTGTCGGATGGGGAATGAAGCATCCAATTCACAAATATGTCGTATTTCTGCAACTCCAATGTCGGTGCAGCCTCCAATTCCCAGTCAAAGTCTCCGAGAACCAACACATTCGGCACATCACTTGCTTGGTTCATGACTGCTTTCAAGGTGTGACAACGAGAACAGCTATTTATGCGCATTTGCAGCTATTTAGAGTGGCATCAATATGCTTATGGTATAAATAGACATAGAACAGGCTTTGGGTCGATGGGAAAATGGAATTTGATGTGAAGAACTCAAGATGATCATTCAATGATAACGAGTCGAAGCAGTAGCGTCATGATGACCGCGATAATGCTCCAATAGATTATTTACTGCTTCAGCTTCCTCTTCTCGACCGAAAGAAGAATACGCTTGTCGGACTTGTGCGAGCAATGTGCTGCTGTGCCCAAGTTTTTCGTATCCTTTGCTTCGAACAAATGCTTCAAATAATTGGATAATTTCAGTATTTCGTCCAAGTTTTGAATTTGTGGCTATTCCGATCTCTGTGACTCGAATTCCAATTGCAATTTCAGGATTCGATAGTAACGCCGAACAGATTGATGATATTCTCTCAGCTGCAATATGCGAATCCAATTGGAAGAGCGAAGAAATGATTGCTTCGAGTGCAAAGTAACTGACGGGTATATTGGTTCCCAACGCGTACTCCATGAGCTCCCCTATGAACTCGAGCCGTTTAAAATACGCAAGTACTATCAACGTCTCTGAAACGAAAAAGCCTGTCCATTTAATCGCGCCATTATACTTTTCGGCAAAGGCTAACAGATCTGAAACACTCTGGATACATGGGAAATGGGCTTCTTTCCCATCGATCGTTGTGTACTCGGTCCCGCCGAATCGGATCATCGAATACATTAGCGGGTACAATCGATTCGGACGTATCTCAATATTCATCGAGTGCATCAATTCCAAGACTTTCAGAGCCAGATCAAGGTCATTACTCGTCACATCATGCTTGTACTCATTGTCCAAAAGACTTCGATTCAGCAAGAACCTCGACATCAAAATTTTGAATTGATTCGGAACCTCATCGGCTTGCACTAGAGTCGAATATATATGCAAGATTTCAGCGTATCTCTCCTTTTCATACAACGCCTGAAATAGAATCTCGAATCGGAATCTCCCCAACTCATTTAACGTCCAGCCTTTTGTGGATGGAAGTCGATATAATTGCATGGCTCGACCAAATTCCTCACTCTCTACTGCTCGAAGTATTATCAACGGTTGAAGAAACAGCGGCATCGTCATTCCAAGCTCCGTGCTCATCTTCGTCCATATTCTCAATATATCTCTGATATCGCAATTAATTCGATCGTACACCATTGCACTCACAAGATGGACGTATGTTCGCTCACGCAAAGTCAGCCCAAGATCCTCTGCTTTTCGAAACAAATCGGTAGCCAATTTGGAATGTCTCGTATGCCAACAAGCAATGAAAATCGACTCTAGAAGTTTATACGAAAGAGAGCACAGGAGCTGTTCTGCTTCAGTTTCTGAACGAATTTTGAACAAATCGATCACTTTTGTGAATTTTTGTTGTTGTGTCAGTGCATTCGCGTAATATATACAAAGAATGCCTCGATATCGGACGCTTTCGTTAGGAAGCGGAGAGATCTCATCCCACGAATAAAATATCGTTTCGATCTGATCATACTCTCGAGACGATTGTAGTTTTGACATGATTTTGTGCAGCAGAGAAGTCGATCGCTGGTGAAGAGACTTTTTCCGCTCGGATTTTTGCGCTTTTGACGTTTCTATCATGTCGAAAATTTCTTTTAAGCTGTCTTTGGCCCTACATTTTGACAATTATTACAGGAATAGACGGCAAATCACGTTGGGAATGAAGAACCTTCGTTTATTTTCTTCGGTGAGAGATTTAACGGCGTGTTTGGGCTTTAATGTCACCACAAGGTCTTTTTTGGTTGATGAATGCTGGGTTGAACACTGCTTTTCATATTTGTTGTGCAGTAGGAAACAACTTTTTGACTTGATTAGAGTATGAATTGATGATTTCTCATTTGAGTAATGCGGATATGCGTATGAAGCGGTGGCTATTGAGGGTAACGACCAACCGTTTGTTCGTCTGAGAGTATTACAGCGCCGAATGGAGACAAGATTTCTCATTATTGCATGCGTCTCACAAATAACAAGCGGTCATTATTGGTTAAAAGCAAGATGAAAAGGTTTTTGATTGGCTGATATTTCTACGCCGACATTCAGTAAAAGACTCAATTGTAATACTTGTGCGATTTGTTGGCAAGATAGAAATCAGATTGTATAAGGTAATTGTTTTTAGACCAATCACACAGAACGCTCTCATACGCATTGCCATGCGCTAACACAAGCAATAACATTAACGCGTGTTCTGGTGCCTGCGATAGTACTCTTTCTATAACTAGTGAGCGCAAGTCGCAAAAATCATTGGAAATTGCGTCACGAATAAGTGAAGTTCATTTCCATTAGTTCTGTTGTAGATAGTTTTTTGTGATGCGGTGATCTTATCTGTGAGTTCGGCAAAAGTGAATTGAGAGATTACTGAGCGAGAAAAACTCGTACGCGAGCTATGGTAGCTTGCAGAACTTGAAAAATGCTCACATGCTGCGTCCATGACTGACAATTAGTACCTTAACCCTTTCACGTACTATACTGTTTCAAGAATTGCAATATCACTGTTGATCTGGTTTTTTAACCACCTTGCTTATCCTATCGTTAGCCTTTGACCGTATGATATCATATAGGTCTTGTCCAAACCTGAGAGGGCGGTATTATCCAAGCTTCCACTTGGGTGGACCCAAACCGCTGCCCACACCGGAAATGGAACTAATGACCTTCCATGGGGGGATTCGGGTGGTGGAATTGTCGACGCTGGAGCTTCACGGACTTCTCAATTCGCCGGGTACTACTTAACCCTCTGGGTGATTGCATGATTGTTGATGAATCATCCCCACTATGTGATGACGTGGAAAGTACCCCTCTCCCATGGTGACGGCTCAGTTTTGTACTGTCACTGCCTGGTCATATGGTGGTGCCAAGGCAACCAAGGTAACTGCAAGTGTGGACGAAAAACACGTCCCACTTTGGCCGACCTTATCAAGTCTCATGATTCCTTACGAAAGGACAAGGCTAGAGCAAAAAGCGCAATATTGCGTGGATCTCTCCAAGCTAAAAGCAGCGGATATTGCTACAATGTCCGAACTCTATGGTCCGTTGTTACCGCAAAAATTGGGGCAGCGCAGCCTTTCAAATTGCGAGGTAACCCTTTGTTTGATTTTCTCCTGGATGGTCGCCAGATAGGACAGGTGCTCAACCTTTGATGGTCGCGACAACGGACGCGTGCGAATAATTGGAGTGCCAACCTAGGCACAGCTTTCGGCGAAAAATTCTTCTTCAAGGAGTACGATACGTTGGAAGGCCGGTAGTACCTGTAGTGCTTGGAGTTGGTCTGGAAATTGAGCGGAAAGGTATTTTGAAATTCATTCACAACAAACTTTTTGGCATCCTTCTCGATACTGTTCGAGAAGCAAATTTCTCCAAAAAGGGCTTTGCGTCATCTTCGTGCTCCGAAGCATTGGTGCGTGCTTGAAGTTATGCGAGCAAGTCGCATTCGGCAAGCAGCTCTTCCCTGTGCGGGATACTAATGCTCCGATTCCGACAGAACGGCGACGTCTCGGTCAACGTGGGCCATGCTGTTTGGATCTAGGAGCCCCGCTGCTTCTCCCCGGCTGCAGCTCAAATAAAAACCACACAAAAAATGGAATTTGTGGTCGTCTCAATGCCATGAACATGCCAATTTGAATTAGCAAGAGGCACCCCAAATCCCGCAACCATCCCCTACTCTTCTCGCTATGAAGGAAAAACCAGCTCCATCAAGACCATCACGATCAGTGGGGTGGGATTGAAATGTCTTCATGCAGTTGGATTGTTCGTGTGGTAAACGTCACCGTGTGAAGCACTTCGGCAACCTAGTTTCGAAAATACGACTTGTGCTCCACCTGAGTTGGCAACAATGCAGGTAGAAAATGGAGAACGTGAAGCGGTTGGCAACCCAGTGCGTGGAACCCGCTTTCAAGAATATTTCCGTGAAAGACGAATGATTGAAGAGGTGGTCCTTTCTTTGAACGAGGTTAGAGCTTATAGAATCGATACCGAAAATGCTCTTCACACAACCAGACCGAGCAATGTGGTCCAAGTAGGCGCACATATCTCGTATGTGTGCAGGCTATTTTAGCTCTGCACAACTCCAGAAACAATCACCGAATCGGTATGAGCGATGTGCTACTCGCGTGTACGACAAGTCGAATGATATAGAGACGGAAGAATTAGCGCATCTAGTGATGAAAATCGAATATTCTATGCACGCAATTTAATCGGAGATGTTGCGTATGCAAAGCGATGGAGTCAACACGTTCGTGGGAAAGTGTTTTGACGCGTGACGTGATGTTCAAGAAAGTAGCGTCGTGGTCTAAGTCAATGCGGGAAATAATCCTCGGTTTGACAAGAGCAACGAAAGCTCTAGCCTTGATGGAATTATCACTGCCCACACCATGTAAAATTATGATTACTGGGTCCAATATTTCGCTTAAGTGGCAGTGATATGGATTTCAGGCCACCACTGTCGAATATTGCCAACCGGTGTGCTACTATAGTTGTCACGCTCAGGCGTAGACATCAAGTGTTGACCCCAACGATTTGGTGGTAAGTTCCCGGGGGAATTGGCAACAGCACATCTCTCCATTGAGAATGGTAAAACGAAGCTGATCGCTGGCCCGCTCCAGCGTGAATACTAAATGCTCCTCGATTATTTCAACGTGGAACAACATCTCAGCACTCACAGTGAATGTCAATGAAATTTATAAAAATGGTCCTTTTTATCGACCACATCATATCACAATACTCCATTTGTTGTTCAAGAAACCAAGTTTCACGATCCCAGCCAACTGGAATCATTTCAGTTTTTTAGTACATTAAGAATGCAGCACAAAATGCTTGTCAATGACCACAACAGTGCTTTTCTCCATCCGACTCAAAACCGCAGTGGCGGCGTCATGACAATCCTTCGTTCGAACTTCTTCGGTTATACAACAGCTGAAGAACTCACCGAACGAAGCGTTTGAAATCGCTATTTGGTTTTACGTATTTTCATTCACGATGCACTGGTGTATATTCACAATGTATATGCACAGGTCAAGGCCGATGAACGAGTGGTTTTTTGAGTTATTCCTCCCTCCTCAACACTTTTGAATGGATCGAAACACACCACTCGATCCAGCTTTCGATGCTTCGAGTGGAGCAATTCGACACGAGCCCAGTCGATTTACTTGTTTGGAATATCTTTCGCAGTTGGGTGTAATAGACGCTTGGCGAATTCAACATCCGACCGAAAAACTATTTACAGGACCATTACCGCGCATTCGACATGATTATATCTGCATTTCGGAAGAGTTCTTCATACAAAACCTCTGAATATTGCCGTCCCGACATGCGGGAGATCATCTGGCACAAAAAGTAACTTTTTCAAATACAACTCAATCTCCAGGGCGAGGATATTGGAAATGTTCATTACAGCTATTTGAATATCCTGAAGTGGTCGAAGCCCCAATCAAATTGGAAGAGAATTTGGTACTCGAACAGTTGCGGTCAACTTCGAATACCGGAAAAATGTGGGAAAGTTGAAAGACAAAAAACAAGCAGCAACTTGAAAAATTTGAAAAGATTTCACAAGATAGAAGACGAGATGTTGAGTTTAGCCAGCGTGTTTTGTGAGTCGGAGCAGCTCGATATAGCACTCAATACATCAATCAGTCATTTCAACTTTTCGAATCGAGTCTCGAACAATTCAGAAATTGGGTCGAAAACAACGCCAAATACAACCAAGGCGAGATCTTCGATCATTACGGGAGGCATGGAGAACTCCTCCAGGAATTCTTCTCGCCCTCCGGATAATTCTTGTCGTCGCGTGCCAATCAAAAATTTGACCAAACAATATGGCAACGACATCGACCCGAGGGAAATTATTGACCAATTTCGGGAACATTCGGGCGGTGTCATGGACCCTCTCTATAGCTCCGAGCCCGGCTCAGCTGACTCATGTGAATTAAATAAGAGAAAGCTTCCGGACCGACTACATGCAGAGTAGTTGTCCCGGTATGGATGGATTACCATCTGCATTTGATCAGCTTTATCCGAAAACGTTTCGCGAGCTGGGAAGAGGTATCTTATTTCAATTACAACGTCACTCGGCAATAACATACTTGTACGAAAAACCGATCACGAGGTGATCCTGGCAACTATCTAACGATCGCACTACTTTGTGTCGATGTGGAAGTACTCTCAAAAGTGTTGGTGTATCGATTGCAAAGCTTTTTGCCAAATTGATCCATCACGATCAAATAGCATTTATACGAGGACAGTTAGTGCATCACCACATTGAACATCTCACCGACATACAGAACTTGGTGACTCATTATAGGGAAGAAGCGTATGCAAACTTTTCAAGTTTCGTCGATTGGCTTCGTCTTCTGTACACCAATACGAAATCGCAGATAATGAACAGTGGCAATATCACAATGTACATTACACCACAACGTGAAGTGAGAAAGGCGATCCTCTCTCAGCATTACTTTTTCTGATGACGATCGAACCTTGGGGAAATTTACTTCGTCAAAATGAAGAACATAGAATTAGGATCAATGGTATGACTGGCGCAAGTGCTTGTATCAACATGAAATGGTGTTTAAGCGCAGCTAAAACTCGTCCAAGTTTATTACGATGAATCTGGTGGGAGATTCAGCTTGGAAAATCATCCTTGCTCTCGTTCAATCGATCCCAGCTGTTTTTGTCCCCCTAATTTGACCATACTGGGTCCGGAGGATTCGGCGAAGTATTTGGGAATTCCTTTGGCCAGGCACCGACTCATTTGATGGTTATCCCAACTCTTTACAAGCGTTTCGATGATGGTTTGGTGTGTGGTTTCGACGTGCACGAACTGTCCGTGGTCGACTGCTGGCTGCGTAGACGATAATTTTGTCACGTCTGTGGCATTACACTAGCACGTGGGCATACCAGAAGAGACTATTCTACAATGGGAATCGATTTGTGCTTGGTCAAAAACACAATAAAGATACAAAATATTTTCACCTCATCAGCAAAGCGTTTGGCAGGATGGTGGACTAAAAGTTCTTTTTTGCAGGGAAGGCTGAATCTACAACGTAAGCAATTTCTTCAGCAGTTCGCATCCGATGCGTCGACAGTTAATCCCGCGAATTGAGCAACTGCTTCGAAGGAAATATTCCAACTATCTAGCCTTTCTTTGGAGCACAAAATCCGTTGGACATATTCAATATCGCACCACATCGAAATGGGAAAATAGTACAATGGGAGAGAACATCTTCGTGGTGAAAACACGCATTTGTGACATTAGATGGAATGGAGTATTACAGTGTGAGATTTGGATATTCTTTTTTTTAACGTCGTCAGTAGTACATGGAACAACCGATGTGGTTCCAATGCGACCAAGAATCACAATATGAGGCTGCTACTCGTAATCCGAGTACGGAAAACGTTTACTACAATCTTGGCATGGTGGTTGAACCACACCGCACGTTTCGACATCCGAATTCTTCAAGACACTTTTCGAGACAGCGACACATGGTCAACAGAGGAAGATTTTGTCTCCAATTATCAAAAGGAAGAGCTGAACACATCGTATACGGATGAAGAAAAGTTGCTGAGTCGTCTTTAGAATGAAGTCACTCCGATACTCATCACTTGGATCCAACCGAACAAAAGTTGACAACCGTTTTATGTGGGAATGATGACATCGGCCTGGTTACATGCGTGGGAGATGCCGTCGAGAAAATAAAGGCTAGGAAGCGTTTTTGAATCTATTTCACGCTCTCAACTCTCAGGTATCGTCTGTAAACCTCCCGGACCAACCAAGGGTCATCTGACGTTGACACATTGGTCATTAAGGGAAAGATCGGATGCACTAGATACAGAACTAGCTTAACTTTTTATGGCTACATCAAGGCATCTTCGGAAACGTGCCTCACCGACTTTCGAAAAGCTACAGTTTCGTCTGGCCTTTCGTAAGTTGCAAGTACGATCTCGTTTCTGGTTTCGAGGGTATTTAGCCAGACATCATATCGCGCACGCAGCCTTCGGTTGGCGCAGTGGAATCCGATCGAAATCTCTTTCTCCAGTGCAATCACAGTACAAAATCATGGATGGAGTTACTCCCTTCTTGGGATCACTTTTCCTCATCCCGACCACGTTGGTTACATATTGCACGTGTAATTGTGCCAGCTCTACGGCCGGCATGGAGAGAATATCACCAAATTATATCCGATTTGTGGCTTGCATTGCAACTGATGACGATGCGCTTCGTCGGGAAAGATGAGGATCCTCGTTTTTCGATCAGCGAGCAGCAACTCCGGCAGTTCCAGACTTTCCGTGATCTACACCACGTTTAGGCGGGCGTTCGGTAATTTTGACGGCAGTGTTATGCGAAAGACGAGCGCACGCAAAGGCGCTGGATCAGCTCGCGACGCAAGGATTATTTGATGGATTTTTCGAAGTCGACGACCATTGCTGCGGGTCCGGCACCGGCAAGTAAACCCTAGACCTGGTTGGACGGCTCTGTTCAGCCTAGTGTGGTAGACATTAAACTGGAAAACGCGTCCGTGGTGAGCAATAGAGTCGGGCTATTTGATAATGTTGAAGCTTGTGATCGCTAAGTTGTGGTTTTCTTTGAAGAATACAAACTGGTGCTTTCTTCCTCACGGTTATGGTCGCTTCGTATATCCTCCGAAACGATTAGCTTTTGTGAACTAAAGAGTGGTCACTGTTGATGTCGACCGATAGCGAAATGCGACAATTGTAGGAATAATAAACTATCGGTAAAACAGCAGAGAGGAAAGGCCTGATGACCTCAGAATCTTCGGAATTATTTCTGGGCTGTCTCGCTGAAATGAGTGTAGTCATCGATATCGCCATGAAAGCCATCGTTATCGCATTTTTACCAAGTCAATTCGACAGTTTGTCTTCACCATAAAATAAGAATACAACGACACTTGACCACGCGCTAAGAGATCGAGTTTCTTTTTCTAAATTGAAGCTATTTGATGTGTTGCCCAGGTTATAGAGAAAGGAACTAGCCAATATATATTCTACCTCAATGCTCACGCATTTGTATATTTTATAGGCTTGCATCGCTAGCACCCGAGGTTGCTCGCCTTTTGCTGTCTCAGAATTCAATGAACGATAATATAACTAAACGACTCAACACGGTCAGAATTAATAGCTTCTTTGATTAATAAACGTGGCGACTTACATGCAGCGTGTTAGTAACACCGTTTCCTCTGCTTTGTATACGGTTCAGAGTTGTGCTACGGCCGGCTCGAGTAAAAAATTTGAAATAACTATACATTATTTACCCACTTCCCATCTCAAATGCAGAGTTTCGAGAGACTTTCTATGTAAAAAGGGAAGCATCATTTATCGGCGACCTAACAGACTTAGTGATGGGTACTGTATGGAATCGAGTTTGTCAGGATCTCGAAGAGCTCATGAAAAAAAGTGATCTGGACGGTGAAACCAGAAGATTGCTGATGTTCCAGACCTGGTACACAAGTGAGAAGCGAGCCGTTATCCAACAATGCATCTTAAGCGGACCATAAGAAGAAGCATGTCGATTGCACTGGAGTCCCAAAGCCAATTTGACATCTGCTCACATTCTCCGTTTGATGGGATCGCCCGACGCCGTTGGTCGTACTTTATAGCACCAGATTTGTGTACAGAGAAAGAAGTCACGATGATCAACTCTACGCGGTTTTGACAAGAGCGCTACTTACTACCAATATTTATTTGACGTTGTTCTACGAATATGAAGTTTTTCTGTCTCACATAAGTTGCTGAATGACCACATTTTGAATCAAGATTTGTTAGTATATGATCGGCGAGACTCCCCTTATTGACTTTATTGAAGGTTGTGTTGCACTTATTGACGGGATGTCAGATTATGTCTTGTGTCGCTAAAGATGGCGTAATTCTAATCAAATGGGCGATACCGCAGTGTCCTACAAGGTACTGCTTTTAGCAATCATGAATCCTTTTGTGTATCAAATCGATCGGCAAATTCCACGACTCTATCTTTTTTACTGATTAGCCCATGTAAATGATACAAGCTACAAACCCCGAAGCCTCTGAGTTCATTTTTATTATGTAAGTCAACGATAAGATCATTACACCTTACTTTCTGCTTTTGAACATCAATGCTAAGTCCATACAGAATGGAAAAATTCGGACAAGTCACTTGGCAATAACGTTTTCGTAAAGGCAGCATATAGAGACATCGGATCTTTTACAACCTCACGTAAATCCGACGTACTCTATCACGAGAAAGTAAGCAGTGAAATTGTGGTGATTATACGATAAAACCTTAATCGACAATAAAGAGCACTGAGAAAAATGAGAATGTGAAGGTACTCAACACAATCCGTGAATAATTGACGTATCGAGACCACAGACTGACTCCCCGGCTAGTCATTTGTGCGAACTGACCTCCGTGTCAGCTTCAAATAGAATGTGGTGCTTTGTCCGAGTAAAGTGGGAATGCGAAGAAAACGTCATAGTGAGATAAAGTATCATCAAAGTAGTTCCTAAAGCATGAAATAGATTGCATAGAGTATAAAAGTCATATAAAAAACATACATCCACAGCTCTCGATTGTATTATGCATATCGGTTACCAAGCGCATTGATGTCAATACTTACCGTGTGATAAGGATAAGTGCTTGTGATTTATATTATGACCTTCAAATTTCATTCGAATAATCAGTCACAAGTATCATCTTAAGGAAGTAAATGCTATAGGAAGACGGACGCGATAGAGAGTCATTTTGATTGCATACGTAAATTGTAATGTTCTATTTCACAAATTATCAAATATATGTTCAGATTCCAATATATTTGTCAGACAATCGATAATAGTGACAATGCCACGTAATACACCAACGTCGCGCTTTTTGTAAACAGTTGTTAGGGTCTGTACATGTGCAAAATCTATTATCCGTAGATCAACATGTGATTTCGGTAATGCTTTTGTTTCCTGATCGTGCATAAATAGCAGTGAGCTCGCAATAAACTCAAAGTCATGCTGCGTTTCGAACCAGGACTTCAATTGCTCCAAACGAACGATAAACTATATACTGACAAGAATTAGAACCAGTAAAAGCTATAGAAATCTAATTTGAGTACCTCTCGGATCACTTGTTTCCGTCTCGTTTGAGATAAAAACTGAAAATAATGGGCAAACGTTCGAGAAACGTCTTCTTTACTCGTTGGTAGGCGACCGAAATATTTATCATACTCGATATACCTGCATGCACTGGGATCATAAACTTTTATTCCTTGTATTCTGAAGCCCATCTCTTCTTGTAGAGGAAACTTTGACTTCTCGTACGCTACTTTTTCTGAACATGCTGTTGCTTCATAAGACTTTGTACCGAGTTTGACATCCATCACACACGGTTTGTCGAATTTCCATGTAAGATCTTCAAGGACAAGAAAACCTAAAATTGACCCTTCCTTTTTAGAGGGCGCTACGCTTTCCCTAAGTTTTGATATCTTTTTCGCATCATCGCCAGTAGTTGTGTTGTCATCATGAGAGATAGAAGCAGGGTCGGGGACATGAATGCTACCGTAATAACAAGGAAGAAATGGCTGAAGAGAAGTCACGTCACTTGAATGATGCTTTTCATCGATTGTTGAGTGTTTTCCCGACAATTTGTCGCTAAAAACCAGCTCGTAAAAAGACTTTTCTCGAACTCCTCTATCTTTGTCCTGGAACGGTTTTAGTAGTATTCCGTCATGCGCTTTCAGACCTGCTAGAGAAGGAGATTAACTATCTGGAAAGACAAGTCGATACATACTTGTTTTTGATGCTGTGTGCCCACCCACTTGATGATTAAATTCCGAGAACTTGGACAGATCAAGTTCCATGCTTTGAACCCGTTAGTGTTGCATGAAGGTACGTTGTGATATTGTCGTCAAAGTTATCATTCAGTTAATCTATCTATCTGAAATCGCGTTAAACAATTATTGTGGTCACTAATTGAACACTGGGTGCTTATAATAGCAACAAAGATCCTGGACTATGTGTCCTTCCTACATGTGATTCAGCAGTACTAGGTTGAAGGATCTCGTTCTTGGAATTAAGCAGCCAATCAATGCCAGGAATCCGTAATGAATACCAATCAATAATTCTCCTTCCTCAATTTCGTTAAATGAAATGCGTGACAAGAAACTGCAAACTGCGCCAGAAATGTACGACTACCTACTCTATGGCTTGACATATGATTCCGCGATGGCAAATTAGACGTCAGTTCGTATACAAAACATGAACGGCTACATCCGAACATAAACGAGTATACACTCGCTCCAATGACTGCGCGTAAAAGAGTAATTATGACAGAAAAAGTATCTCAAATTGAAAACTCGTATAAAATGGTATCGTGACAAATATAAGATTTTATGGCACAAAGCGCATCTAAGCTTCCACATAGCTTTGCGCTTCAATCAATGAGTCGACAAGAGACTGACTCGTTGGACGCTCCTTTGGATCTAAAGAGAGACATCGCTGAGCGATCTCATAGATGGTAGTCGGACAGTTGGATCGGAATGATGGACGCAATTCACCTGCTGTTATTTTGGCAATAATTTCCACTCTTGACAGCTTAGAAGACCCGCAATAATCGTCAAAAGGGAAGCGATGCGTGTCAAGTTCAGAAAGCACGATACCAAAGGAGTAAATATCAGCTTTTGCATCGTCATTCCCTTCCAAAATAAGCTCTGGAGCCGTCCATCGAACAATATCTAATCGAGTTGAGAGAATGTCGTGCGGAATAGGAACCTTACTGAATGAGAAGTCGCTCAATTTTGCATTGTATTCTTGATCGATCATGACTTTTCGTGATTTCAAGCAGCCATGAAGGACAATGGGCTTGAGGGAATGGAGATACGACAATGCTTGGGCGATATTGATTGCAATTGATATTTTCTCCTTCCAATTCATACAAGAGTCTTCGGTATGCAAGAGTGTCTGGAGATCACTGCCTTCGATGTATTCTGTAACAACAGACAGATCCGAGCGGAATGTCCACGTACAACCGATGAAATGCACAATGCAAGGATGAATGAGTCCAGACATCACTGCAATTCCGTCTGCAAATTCATCAATCAAATTGGAATTTTCCAGAATGCGTTTTACAACGACCTTTTCGTCACGATATTGTCCGAGCCATGAAATACAATGAGCGCCAAAAGAGATTTCTCGCTTGAGATTGACATCCTGCAAACGTGAGCTGAGTAAAGAAGGGAAAAACCCTTGGCTTTCTGGAGCCGCTTGATTTTGTAACGCAAGCTCATCAAACAAACTAGGACCAACAGGGGGGAAGAATGCCTCATCCTCGTCATTATCGTTGTCATTGAATGTTTCCGACCGAGAAATACGACCTGCATGTGAGTCAGCATCACTCATCTGCTCACTTCCTTCACTATCGCGACGATAGTAAGTATCTCTTTCAAAATCTTCCAAAGGGAATTGGGACATTGGGTATGGCTGCTGCAGTCCTGACGATACATAAGGGCTCATTGGTCGATCGGAGAAAACTTGTTCTGTCGGAGCGGTGCTAATTGTCCGTCCACTGTGATTATCGGCACCTTGCGCTCCAATTGCTTTATTGGTATACTTACTATACCCAGCCTCGTACTGAGCCTCTATATCTCGCTTAGAATGTGCGAGATCGACTTGTCTTGCTGTGTATACATAAAAGGCAACGCCGCCGACAAACAACACACCAACAACTAGCAACACGGCCCACATATAAAGTTTGGTCGTAAAATGGTGAATAAGTAGTCAGTGCGATGCAAAGAGATGAAGCAAACACCCCGCCAAATTGAGTATTCTTATACGTTGTAAAGAGATTAAGCATAACAGTAATGATAGTGAGTAAAGGTATGTGCACAGCGATAGGGTTTCTCTCTTACGAAAGCTGTTATATCATGATAAAGGCGTAGGAAGGAGTCAAAACAGCTGGAATTACCATGGATGGCTAGCTTTGTAATTTAGGAATGTGTTGGGACTGTATATGTAGCTGATTTTGATAAATGTAATCATCACTCTTGCGTATTTATTCGGTGAAATGGCGTCTGCGCTGCCAAAGTTACAGCTCAATTTCTCCTGGAATCAGCCGGTGGTATCATGCGATGGAGAAAGAAAATGGAAGAGGAAGGCGGTGGTAGAGAATGGGATCCAGCCGGGCTTGGAGATTGCACGCAAACAGGATGGACAGCAAACAAGACCAAGAAAAGAGGAAATTGGCAAGCAGCCGAAGCGAAACAAGACTGAAGCAGAACCTAATCAATGTGTGTGAAATCTCATCAGAAAGCACTAGTATGTGTATCACTTCTCGGTTAATACAGGCCAATTATGGAAAAGAGTGGAAGAGAACCTAATAGAAGAGAAATTGGTACTCGCCAACACTCCTATGACCAACTGCAGCCATGAGAGCGCTGAAAAAGACGCTGTTGAATCGCGACAGCTTATAATAAACCATGAAGATATCATCGTGGAGGTATCGTCCGTTTTCATTTAGATATCTTCCAATGCACTCAGAAGGTCCTACAGGAAGGAGAGTGCGTGGATGACAGCTTCGCCAGTGCTATTGACAGCATTCGCCTTTTTCTTGGCGCATTTCAAAGCGAAAGAAGAGAAATTTCAACACGACTCCTTGATCTGCATGGTACGCATTTCGAACAATCATTCATGTCATTGAATCGCGTTCCTTGCAGTCTGTGCCACTGAGACTTTATCCGATATTTTGGACATTATTGCATTCGAAAAGCACAGTGTTTCGATCGATGATTATAGGTTGAAACAAGGAAGCCATAGTACCATTATGGCTAATAATAGCGTATCAATCGATTTGACCCAATAAGATTACATACATTTGTATTGGGCATTTACTAATAGCTTCTGATTTTCATGTCGAAAATGTCGAGAAAGTCAAGAATCGGATAGCATCGAAACTCACAATCGAGTAAAAAATCATGATCGTCCACAAACTGCAAAATAGAGCTATTCCATGCGCAGTCTTTCTCCACGGACAAATCTTCGTGTAGAAAATTGCAGGAAACATAACTCCTATCACCAAACAGCTACTGGCGCCCGTAAACGCAAAAACAACTTGAACGCCGGGAATCCAAACAGCCAGCATTAATTGAGATAAAAGTAAGAGGGATGCGATTTTTGCGCGCGTGAGAAGACTTGTTTCACCATTATTGAAAGTATGAGAATCATCACACAAATCGCGCAATGGGTGGAAAAGAAGCGGGAATGATAATACGACTGTGAGAAAGACCGCCAGCACTGGAAGTTCCATCCTTGGATCGCTTTTGAGATTGAGCAGAATGTTTCCTTGGACCTTCTTGTTGCCATATAATTCCACGGATGAGCTTCCCAAAAGCCAGTACAAGAGTGTGCATATCACAACGACTGCACAAATGAATATCGACATCATATCTCTTGATTTTTGTATGCGTTCTTTACGACATTTCCGAAGCTGTTGGAATATTGGAAGGAGGTTCAACTGCATCAAAAAAGCGTAATTGTAAATAGAAATGGACTGAGTGTAGTTGGAGAGAGTGATTGGACGTGACTGAATTGCCTTTTCACTCTTCTCACTCGAGAATGAGCGGTATAACATGGATAGGGTGAGATAGACTGAGAATGAAAATCCCACATAACTTGAGAAACGAAGACCCGATAGAGACTTGAGCATACAAAGCGGGAATACGACAAGTACAAATGTAAACCAAAGCAGCGACTCGGACAATGTTGTTTCCACTGCTGCATTCGACGGATCCAGAATTATGGATACAACAAATGGCACAATATCTCGAATAATACGAATGCATCCCACACAGCCGCCGTAAATTGCAATTGCTATGGAAATAGAAACAATGTACCCGAATAGAGGACCGCCAGCTTCCACTGCAATCGAGTGGAAGGACAGATATTTATTGGGAGATCCATTCTGCGTAAAAGTGTCGTTCGCCACAAGAGTTGCATTGGCGTGCAATATCGCGATAGACATTAGACCCATCGAGCATCCTACTACCAGAAGACTGATCAATGCTTCCCATCTGGTGATCAAGGTGAATGTGTATGGAATAGAGAGCATTCCAGCGCCGACGACAGAAGTTAGGAGCGTAAAGAAAACATGCGACAGTTCCCACCATGCTCCATGACGTCCTCGGGACTGAAGAGGAAGCACGGGATCATCTTTGGTCTTTGGAATCGCAATGTTCAAGTTCTTGTACCATCTAAAAAGGATGAAGGAGCGTAATATGCGATTCTTTTCCAAAAGCGGGGCGTATTCCGACCGTGCGGGCTGTTGGACTCCACACATGATGACACAAAATTGAAATGATGCGAATTCCATAAATTTCTCATACGATTCATTCCATCATCGCAACATTTTGATTCGCTAATAACACTGAATGACGCTTCGATCGTCGTGTTTTGATTTGCTTTTATTTTTTCGCAAGCGCTAGCTTGTTTTTATAAATCAAAAGAATGTATTCACTGTTGCGAGTAGCATTACTATATTGGAAAGGAGCTCCAATAAAGGACTGCGCAATCATCAACCATAATAAGCCCACGTGGAATACTCCAAATTTAGAACATGAGCCGACCACCTCATCTACATTACAGAACGAGCTTATTTGTAATCACTCATCATGACTGGTGTGCACGCATATCATCGAATGATATCCAATCAAATGCTATGTAGTTTTCCTCGTTAAGCTCGGATGGAACCGGAATCTAGAATGTTTTGTAGTTGCCTGCAGCGAACCGAGTGTGGTATACTGAACTTTTGGTGATAAACCTTGATTGACTCATCTTAATTTCACTATGGCACAGTATCTACGCCGCGAAATGTGGTCCAGAGGGAAAGAAAGTTTGACTGACCAGATCACTGTAGTCGAAAGTGACACCACTACACCTTACTTCAAGTTTTTTCCCGCGGAAAGATTATTGTAAGAAACGGTTTGGGGCATTCCTAAATCTACCGTCTTGGAGCTCAATGATGTGGTTTGCGATTATCAGTCTTTATAATCTCGGAATTGTTACTTCGCAAACACTTATTCACACAGGAGTACCTATCTTTTCCGGTGGCAGAACGCAAATTTACTATCGGACATCATGGAAACAACCTTTAATCGAGTATATCGGCATCGATAAGACGGTACAAACTATGGTGATGAACAAAGTTGGTTTCTTCCATCCGGCTTTTAGAAGGAGAGATTCTTGGTACACTTGTTCCATCAAACCGTCTTGCACCGTTTTCAAATTTACCGACAGTACCGGATTGGTGGATGATAATAACCACAGCATGTATTCGATAGCGCGTCCGGGTCACTGGGCTGTGATTGGGAGTTTGGAAACAAGTATTAAACTGTACGATTTCACGATTTACTATCAGACAAAATGGACTTCTCCCCGTATGCGGTATAAAGAAGGAGATGAATGGACAACCGTCGAAATGATGAAAAGCAATATGTTTGGAGGGTATTTCAGCAAGTCTCAATTTTGGTTCCGGTACCGAGTGCGAACCGCCTCACCATTGTATTATGTGTTCACGGATGGCGTCACTGTAGACGATAATTCGGGCTCCAACTATACAGCGGTCTCTGGTAGTACGTGGTTCACTGTCAGTAAAATTGCGCCACCATTTTGCCGATTCTGTTAAGCTTCCGAATGACTGGCGAGGGTGCACGGTTATATATGTGTAGTGCTGTACCTCAAATAAGGATATATGTCCCAAGTAGTAGAAATATAGCTCCATTAAAATGGATCCACGGGTCAACTTGAACCCATTGACGTGGCTGTTTATTAGTCAGATTAAGTCAGTTTCTCTCGCCTTAAGGGTTGTGGTTGTCTATGAGAAAGATCGTGACATCAAAGTGACTGTTCCATGACTGAAAACTCTTTCAATGAGGATTGTAATTTTACTTTAAGCAATCTAAACGTTCGGATCTCCGCATACTTGAGGTCTCTAATGCCGATTTATAGGGTTCGGTTTCGCCTATTCTCGGTAGCTTCATGGCCTACAATCCGTGTCTATCAACGCCCTCCACTCCCCACTTTGATCACATTACGTTTTTCACGGCTTACTATGGAAGAGTCTTTCAAAACAAGAGTAATTATAACAACACTTCAAAAATACGGCTACGATCTTAATTTTCAACAAAACGTAAAGGAACCAATGGATCGCTTTTCGGACCCAATCGAATCGTATGATTTTGCAAATATCCCATTTACGATGTCAAGTATCTTCCAATTACGCTGTCCGAAATTGAATCAAACGGTATTCCATTTGGCCGCAAGAAAAGGACATGTTGACGTCATTCGCGCACTAATAAAGCTTCCCAACGCCAAAGTATTTATTAATTGTGGAGATCAACACGATAACACGGCACTTCACTTTGCGGCTTCCTTTCAAAACCATTCAATTGCAGTGGAAATGGTTCAATTGCTCCTCGAGGATCATGCGATTCGTTCTATGGTGAATGTGCGTGACCAAACACCTTTGGCCATTCATATCTTGACCTCAAAAACGGATAGCCCGGACGTTGCTCGCTTGTTTATTTCAGAAGAAACAAACAATTTAGAGGATTTGAATCAACTGATTTTGAACAGGACCACGACGTATTTGCATCTGGCAATCGAGAGAGGTCTGATCAAAATCGCATGTTTTTTGGTATCGAAGGGAGCTTCCATCAACGTCCCCGATGAAAATGGGATTGCTGTCAGCGATATTTTGCCCAGAAAAAGACTTGTACGCCTTATTTGCGCTATGAAGCAAGGCTATCAAACGCCGAATCCTCTCAGTCGGAATCAATGTCAGCTCTGCAAGCATCCAAAATCGATGATGGAATCTTACAAAGATTGTCGTCTATGTGGCCGCATAGTGTGCAAAACGTGCTCGAAACGAGTGCATGACGTTAAATTAGGGACAATCAAGGATGTCAAAAAGGATGAGCGATTGTGTTCATTATGTATAACAGTGTCAATGTTGCGTGAGAAACACCAAAAAGAACGAAAAGGTTTCCTAAATATGTTGCATGGCTGCCACGATCAGTGATTTGTGTAATCCTCATGAATAAAGATATCAATATCATTGGCTCATAATGCTTATTCCCTTCCAATCAACACCTCTCAAAGATACCGCTTTCTTGGTGTAAATCGTACTTTCTCACACGAATATGCAAAAAAGCAAAGGACAAAGTCTCTTGTGACAATGTCTCACTTTTCAGCGATTCAAAAGCTTATAACTGAATGCGTACCTCCTGCAATGGCTTTGAAAGAGGATGAAACCTCGTGCGCCTCAATAACGAATCTATCCCACGTTTTGGCTGAAACAGCTTGCGAAACCACACGAGCTTCTGCAAAGCATCCAGCTCGAGCACTGAAAAAGTGCATCGCGCCGTATTGTCAAAGCTTGGCTAGATCCCGAGGACTTTGCAAGGCTCATGGTGGTGGTAAACGATGTCTTTATCCCGATTGTGGATTGAGCGATCAAGGTGGCGGGTACTGCATCCGTCACGGCGGTGGAAGAAGATGCAAAGTCGATGGATGCATGAAATCAGCTCAATCGCGACAGTTTTGCAAGGCCCATGGAGGAGGAACTCGATGTAAATATACAGAATGCAATAAATTGAGTCAAGGCGGTGGATTCTGCCGTTCCCATGGAGGTCAGACAGAGAGGAAAAATCCGCTTACTCGTAAGAAAATCTGTCGAGCACCCACCAGAAATGAGAAACATTGCGGCACATTTGTGTTCGAGCACAATTTGACGCAATTGGATGCTTCTGTTCAGAACCTCTCGACTCAAATCGATAAGACTCAAACAATCGGATTTTACAGCTTTGAACACCAAACACATACTGTTGAACAATGCATTGTTCGAGGATGTCGTGAGCCGCGAGGAGGATACTTTCAGCCTTCGTTTTTTTGCTTTAATCATACCGCTAATTTATACTGGGCAATCTCATTATTGGAAATCTCCATACGACTCGTTCTATGAGATATATACTCAGTGACCTTTGAAAATTAATGGAAAAAGCTGAAAATTTGATCCGATTGCTTGGCGTTGGATACGCGTGCTCGATTTGCGTCTTAATCTATCAGCTTCGGAGTAATACGACAGGTTCGGTTTGTTATAAATATCGTTCAAAAATAATACTCAGAATGATGGATAGATGTCATCATGTTAGTGACAGTGTACACCCTCGCATTTACTTGTCCATGGTGAGTGCTTTGATAACGTTAATTTAACCCGAATAACGCACTCGCTGTAAAGCTTCTGGATGGCTGTTCGGTACGTCTAGAATCACTCATATACGTTATCTCAATCGATGACGCAGACTTTGTCGGCAAATGAAAAAGAAACAAGTTGATCCTCCAGTAAAGGTACTCAGGAAACGACCGAAGGTCGCAATCCCTCAGGAAAAAATCGCGGTCCGGACTCAAGCGGAAATATTGGCGGAACAGCGAGCGCGAGCGAAAAAGTTACACTCAAGTGGGAAAGTATTACAAGTAAATTAAAATAAGAAAAATATTACTAAATAAAAATGCGGAAGCGAAGCTAACAACTAAAGGATTCTACTGATGAATAAATATGTGTTTACATAATGCAGAATCTCAAACGTCAGCGAGTCAGTGAAATTTCTCAAAGATTCGAAGACGAGGACTTGAGTCATTCTTCAAACATTCTTCTTCGCCATCAGATCCAGCTGACCATTGCAATGGTGATTCAACACTCGGCGAGTAATCCCTCCACAATTCTTGCGCATCTAAAGTATAATTCTTTTGCTGTGTCTCTTTTGTCATGCTCTTTGGCTTGGTAGAAATAACTCCTAATCTGATATCGTCATTTTTGTCGGAGATGGAGAATTTCACCAATGCGTCAATAGCGTCCTGGAAATGAGGGTACATTGGGTCTTGACTAAGGTATATTTCATCAGCATTTGAGTCCCAGCTTTTGTCTGAGTCAATAGGCTTTTTAGATGTGTGAGGTTGAGGGGAAACTGGTTGAAAGCCTTCGGTTTCCTCGTGTATGAATCGACAGCGACTTCCGTAAGGACAATGACCGGATCCCCAATACGATTTACATTTGGTTGTTTTGTATTTGGGATGACGCACAACGTGACGCAATTCATCAAATCCGTGGGCAAATTGGCATTTAGCTACGAGAGAAGAGTGAGGATGGAGAGTGATATAGGTTATATGAAGATCGTACCTCCGTAACGACAACTGCCAAATTCGGTAAATCGTTTACAAAGTTCTGTTTTGTATAGAGAAGACTTTGTGGCGAATTCGTCTTGAAAGTAAGGTGCATTTTCGTAACCATCGACGTCATCGTAATTTAAAAGCTGATCAGATGGCACGTAACCGATATGAAAAGAATTAATGGACTCTTGCGGATACATGAGACTTTGTTCGACAGCATGATCTTTGTAAAAATGCGAGTAACTAGACTTGGACATGTCGTAATTACCGATTGGTTCCATTGATTCCATAAGCATAGTCATGAATATTGAGGACGCGGATGAAGATTGAATTCGAAGAGATGATCTTGGTCACTCGTTGGTATTGAGTATAGATAGGTTGCGTTTGTAACTGAAAAAGAAAGAGTAAGCAGTGATGTGAAAGACTTAATGATCCGACTCGAGTGCCACCAGTCGTAATCAAGTTAGAGAGTACCACGCTCCCTAAATGAGTACCACACGAAGCCTTTTTTTTAAAATTCTTGGGCTGGCTTTTCGACCAATACGATCTATTGTAATTTTAGAATAGAGCGCGGGTTAGGGTGCGTCATCCTTTTCTTTTCATTAGAAGCCAATGAAATAATGTATTCTTCAATGTCATAAAACCTTGATCATGAGAGACGCGACTAAAGAGGGACCTGCATACATTTAAACACAATCCTTCATGATGGAAATCGCTCCAAGAAAAAGAAGAGATAAGCAGCGTAATTTTCGACTGCTCACCTGTCGGGGAAATTCTGTATTAAAAAAACCTCAAGATGTATAGACATCGTCAGGGTTAGGCTAGGTATGAAGAACGAGAAAACGTAGCTCACATGGAGCATTAAGTGCATCTTTGGAGCGATTACGCAACAATTGTCTAAATTACAATTGGGAACGCCTCATTGTGACTGAGGAAGCACTAGAAACGATCAGGTACTTGATAAGTTTACTTCCAATTAGCAATGCATTCTTGGTAGCGGGTAGCGTTTCCGAGCTGTTATATATTCTGCAGATATTCTCGTCACATCGAGCATGGCGTTGTCACAATCACGAGGCTAGTACCACATCGTATTGCAATTCAACGTTCAGTTGTAGACCTTAAACGTGGCACAATGATTCTATTTGTGTCTCATCTGATGTACATTATGTAAGCGAGACAACTCGTGTACGGCACTTGTTTCCTTCTTATCGGTAGCCCTCGACTGAGGTCCCTTCACATTGTTCTTAGCGTTTTGTGAATTTATGTGACCCACAAAATTTGAATGTGTTATCCGATTGGATAATCGCTCCCGTTCAGATCCAATCGCGTGATACGGTCGATGACGTTGCACGTGACACGCCTGCGTTACCTCTTCCGGACGAAGACTCGAGCCTTCGATACAGCGCGCATGTGTTCGGAGCTTTTTTTTTAACATAAAGAGCAAAATGCTGCTTTCTCCGACCAGACAAATCGATAATATAAAGGTGATGTAAATCACAGCCACTGCGCCATACATTTGTCCGCTGTATTCGCCCATAAAGAACCCCATCAAGACCGGGATGAAGACCTCACCCATTCCTGCCCCAAAAATGATAAGCGACGAAACTCTGCGTATGAGCGCCTCATTGATGACACGTGTTAAGCAGTAATTGCTCAATGTGAATAATGGCGATAATGCAAATGCAAATGCAATGAGGCAGAGAATGAAGCTTGGAAGTCCCAACTCAATGCCCCAAAGAAGTCCAAATGAGCTTATCATGCAGATCACCGATAATATGACGATATAAAAAGTATTGATCGATCGAAACGCATACATCGAGAATATAGTATAAGAAGTTGCTAATGCGGCCCAAAATATCGTCATCAATAACGCACACCACTCATTCAACGATAAACTGGAATCATGATCCAGTATATATTGAGAATTGTCGTACACGTTTACCCATGGATGAGAAGAACTCGTGAGTACATGTGCGATATAATCGTACAAAAAAGCTCCCAAACCAAGCTGAACCCCAAATAATGTGGTTGCTAGAATTGTCACCATAAGTACGATAAAGTTACTAGCTGGGTCGTAATTATCAGGATCTGAATCAACCGAGCCTTCATAGTGTTTGATGGGAAGGAAAACACCTCCGACAATCGGGCTAGGTACTGTTGAAATCAATCGTGTTGGGTCTTCGGCACTGAGCAGCGGTTCCTGTTCGTTTTGGAATGTCCGCGGCTTGGGTATTGGTACACACAACAAAATACCTGCGGGAATTAATGTCAATGCTGAAAGACCGTAAAATGCATAAACCAATTCAACGGAAAAGCAAAGAAGAATCAGAGCGAGAATGGAACCGAATACAGTTCCAATTCCGAACGCGATGTTGAGTGAGGTGATGAGACGTCGACCATTCTCAATTTTCTCCCCGGTAATCCATAAACAACAACGACTGATACTGTATGAAAGAAATAATCAGTTTTGTTACAAAAATTTCAAATGTATACTAACGAGATATTGAGCAAAGACGACCAAAATCCTTTGGCAATGAAATAGATGCTTACACCAAGACTTCCACCGTATCCGGCTAAACTCGTTAGCAACGCGTACCAAATGCTACTACCGCCCAGCAGTAGGAGTAGAAGCAACTTGACTCTCTCTTTTTTTATGAAAGAACTTAGGATAAGTTCGCTCATGAACGACATCATCAATGCGGCACCACCGTGCGCTGAAAAGATTGGACCAAATGAAGCAACCGGGCTTTGAATTTTGCTTACGTAGCTAGCTTTGACGGAGAAATAACCCAACGATGGTCCTAAGAGACCCAAAAACATCCCTTGTAGCATGTAAATGAACTGATATGATAGTATTTGAGCTTCGTAGGATTCATCCGGTTGCACTATGTTGTGGTTGATTGGATCGCGGTGAGCTCGTTGATCGGATGCATCACTGTACATGAGAGTTGTCGCGCGAAATGAGTTTTATCGCGGCACCTGACACATTCTTTTTTTGGTTCGATTCCATATTACCGATATTGAAGGCGGGTAGGGATCGGTAATAGTAGCGGTTACGATTCGAGAACCGCGGTCAAGCGAGGAATGCCGTGATTTTTATCGAGAAAGCATGCGTTCCGAAGGACCGATCGAAGATTGCCTTTCGTACGTCCTTGCAATTCTTTTTATGTTTGGTATCTGGTGAATACAATCATCTGTTAAGATGTAGAATAATTGGTACAATGACTCTCGTGGGTCTTTCCGGCTACTTTTATCACCAGGTACAATTCAATCCTACACACAATTTTTACAATTCATTCTGTGTATTGCAGAGTCAAAAAGTGATCCCAGCCTTAAAGACTCAACGCTACTGGCTGCAGTTCTGCAGCGCTGGTTTCTTATTGGCAGGAATTGCGCGTGCAAAGCCGTCTGACTCAAAAGCAACTGATCTAAATGATGTTGCCGATTAAGCACCTAACGCCAACAATTGGAACGTTCAAAACACACAAGCTGTACATAATATGTTACAATAGTTTGCTTAAGCTCCAGGTGCTACCCTTTCGTTGCCAAATGCTGTGGCTCACGTAAGAGGGAGAAGACTGCAGTGCAAATTTGCAGGTCGGTGCAAATTGTCGTGTACCATTGAGATGGATACAAACACTTTTCTATCTCGCGAATTCGCAAAGCTCCAAATCATCTTACTCTGCGCAGACGCCATTTCGCATGAAAGCACTCGATTGACCAGTTTGTACATTGTGGGTGTATCCATTTGTGTGCACATTGTGTACAGACTGTGTAGTCGCAATTCATCGATATTTTTGCAGCTCAATTCCATAAATAGTGTGTTTGCATCCACAATCGTCCCATCCAATTTGCATAACAGACTCGGCATACTGCTGTTACAAAAAACATCTCGGTACGTTGCTGAGGAGTCCTCTAGTATCTCCCTCGTTCGAAAGGAGCCACTTTGTGAGGAGATAGACCCTGTGTAGGATGAGGACTCCAAATCCATTACGTAATGCTGTTGCATTGCGGGTACCGAGTGCGTGGGAGCGGGTGAAGACATACTCTCGGTCATAAACGTTTGCGAATCTGATGTTGAGGTGGGGGCTCGGGATTGAGGGCTGGGTTCCGCATTACTTGATTTACTCCTTTTGGTGTAGGATCCCTTTTCTTTTTCCAAGTGTGTTATATACTCAAGCGTCGCCTGCAACACACTGTATTTGTCCGTCTTCTGTAGAGAATATCCTGCGAGCTCCAATTTATGTCGAAGGATGCTAAATTGATGGCTAATTCGAAGGATTCGACGCTGCTCACGAAGATTATGGCGCTGTTTCTTGCTCAGATCGCTTATTGGAGTCAACGCCGTCCCAGGAGTCAATGGAGTCATCGGGAAAGAGCTTCCAGATGATGATTCACTACATCAAAAACGGTTCATTTACGTGAGGGAAAAGAATTAGTGCGTAGACGTACCCGTCTGAGTTACGAGCTGGATTTTGATCAATCAGATTGAGTTTGATTTGCATGGGGTACGGCACGTTCTCTTGTTTCGGAGGCGATATCGTGCTATACGCAATCTCCAATGAGTTTGCATGATTGAGTCCGCCCACGATGGTATTATTTGGGTCAGAAGTACCGAGTCGGTGTGAGTTTGAATACAGCGCGGTACGCCGTGACGTATTTGAGGTAGTTCCCTTCATCGGTTCTCCTTGCCTGAGGTTAGATAAAGCTGGAACGGAGGAAGGTGCTGTGTGGTGCATGTTAAATTTGTGCTCCATAAATTATCAGAAGTCGGCAAAAACGTTTGATCGTCTACAATAGATGTTAAGAAAGAAACGTTTGCTCTTTAGCGCGTGTAAAGGGTTTTGCACGTGGACAAGAGCAGCTGCTATCAAATTGAGGACTTTAGTTTAATTTTCTTGACTGAAAACTGCAGATAACTCAAAACAATGGAACTACTCTCTCCACTTTCTTTTTTTCGCAATACTGATAATAGAACCTCGTTCATACCCTCCACTCTCCCGCAAAATTGATACATAAAATCAATTTTGCATCTGGAATTGCGTGCAAAGAAGAGGTCATTCGAATGTATAACTTCATTAGTATACAAAGAAAGTATACTACGTGATGTAAGCAGTACACAATGAAGATATTATAAGACAAGACTCACGTTACAAGACGCACCGCTTCGAATCTGAGTGTGTGTGATTACGCTCGATTACTTGTGTTATGGAATCAGGTTATGAGTTCGCCACGGTCCCACATTCGGTAACGAATAAACGATCAAAAGCTAGAGACATTGGGTAGGAAGGCCTGATATTTTCGTCATATACTTATGTCACGGGTTTTTGGGTAGCGCTATGAAGACGCAGAATCTTATGCACAACAAACGAGTTTATCGTGGGACGACATTAAGCCGCTCAGTAATTATATCCTCGCGAGTAGAGTCACACTGTAACCAGGAATCCTTATTGTTTTCGACAGGACACCACAAAGGAGCAAACGAGTAGCAACAACACTAGTCCTAGTCCGCATAATAAAAAAAAAGTTTCAGCATGGCGCCCCGGTACCCCACCCCCGGTCGATGGAAGAATTCACACGCTTATACAGACCGAAACCTACTTGGAGGAACTCTGTGATCGCGTTCCAGAGAAGCACGTCGATACACAAACAGACTGCTTCGCCGATGTAGCTGCTCCAGTCCCATTTATACCGACTCCAAGTGGCACGGATGCTTGCACACAAATTGAGGATGGCGATCTGTTCGATTTCGATTTAGAAGTGGAACCGATTTTAGAGGTTTTAGTAGGGAAAGCACTTGAATTCGGTATGTTGGAAGTTCAGGAAGAAGATGAATTGAACGACATTCGTCGTCGGCAAGAGCTGTTCGAACATACAAGAAACGCAGAATTGACAGAATTGCAACGCTTGGAGGCAGAGACGAAGCGAAAGTATCTGGAGAAGCAGCGGAGAATCGAACAGGAGCAGAAACGTGCACAAGAACAAGCAGAATTGGAGGACAAAATAGCTGCTCGAACATATTCTCGTCAGTATATGTCCACATTACATTCTCAAGTATTTGAGTCGCTAATAGCGAGTGGTCATTTCTCTGATCCGCTGTTGGCTCAAATAAAAGCACAATTTCTACCAGCAATTATTACGAACGCTGCCAATAAAGTTCAAGACGTCCAAGTTGCTCGGAAATTGGTCGACGCGCTACTTGCGGACGCACTAGCGCGGTATTGAAACGATGCGATTGGCATACAAAAATCCAGTATTTGCGATGTTCGAAAGACAGCTTAAAGAATGCGACCCACAAACGCTTTACGTGTTGCAAGTGTGGGCCACATGAAGGTAGATGCATTATTAGATTAGTGCGCATCAGAGGCGAATTATCTTGGATGAATGCAGAAATATAGTATAATCGATAATTATCGGGCCATTGCCTTCTAATTTTAAATACGAGAAATCTAACCCGATCATATGGTACCACCGATGATACGTGCTCGTTTCGGGTGCCCGCACTAACTCTAAACGATGTAGGCTCCAAAACCCAAAGGCAAATCGAAAGGACCCAAAAGAACGAAACAAGAGCGTCTTGAAGGTGAGCACACATCAAATTCCACTTGTCACATCCACTCGAAATATTGTAGAAAAAAGACTCCAGGAGGAAGCGGAGGCTAAACGACAGGCCGATGAACTCATTAGGCTCGAGGAGGAACGTAAACTTCAAGAGTTGGAACTTGCTAAGCAGCGTGAACAAGAGGCTAAAAATCGCGCTGCGGAACTCCTCAAACTCGCAATTGAGGAGGAAACTTATCGGGAACGTATTGAGTCACAACAAAAACGGCTGGAAACAAAACTAGGATTTTTAAAACAAGCACAAGACGTACGTTATTCTATGATTATATATGATAACTTGACGCATCCTTTTTTATAGTGGGAACGCTATCTTCAATGTGAATCGCGTCCCGCTGCTGACATCGAAGGCGATGTGAACGCTTTTCTAAACGCTTGGTCCGCTGACATGTCGACGGATCTCCATCACGTCACCGAATCCTGTGAGACCTCATGTCTAGTTATTGACGATCTGATTTTTGTCGGTATGGAAGCTCTCGCAGTTAACAACATGCTGCTTGTCGACCAAAGTTTCACTTTCGTCGATTATATCCAACGACAAATACACCAAAAATTGGAATTTGCAATGGTACACGTACTCCAATTCGCGGACGAATTTACCCAGATACACGCACGAAATGAAGTCAAAGTAACAAGTGCGAGTACACACAACCAGATCAGAATCGGATGCTGGATCAATCTGATTCCAAAAACGTCACGCAACCGTAAAGTCGACTTTAATGATCTCGGGATCGTCGTTGATTTGCCAAAATCATTGATTGCGCAATCACTTGCACTTCAAGTAACTTGGGTTCCATTCGATGGGTTTTCGTCGGCTCCAGGCTGCCTCAGTGAGGATATGGCGATGGGTGGAGTCTTCACAGTCGAATTGCTCCACCTCCCACCACCACCAATACGAGCTCGTGGATGGACAATTCGTGAGCTGTCGAAATCTCAAGAAACACCCGTCAATGCAAGAATGACGTACCCACTGGAAGGACTGGTTACATCTGCCACACTACCAATAAAAATCAGTTTCATACTTCCATCAGAAATGGTCATCCCTCCCACCCAAAAAATACAAATTGGCTCATGGAATGCACAAGAGAATCGATGGTCGCAAGACGGAATCGATGAGATCACATACTCATCAGACACGCACGCAATCACTTTCCATACTTTACAATTATCCAATCTCGCGATTCTCCAAAATCGACACGCAAACATCCGAAAACGCGCTTGGAAAATCACTCTTTGCCCAATGTCAATGGATCCTGTAGACGATACCAATGCGACGCAATGTGTCGCACTTACGATGCAAACAGACTCTTATGACCGCATTCATATCGAAATATCCGAACGAGGCTGTCGTCTCATTGAGATTTCCAGTATCCAACTGCCGGCTTTGCAGAACCGCTTCATGTCACCCGGTGAGCTCATCACGCGACTCGCAAAAGCGGGAATTGTATTGTGTCCGGATCACACACAAAGTGGTAATTGGCCGAATCCCAAAACAAAGTCTTTTGAAGATCGCGTGATCAAAGAGCTTCTCAGTATCGTTCACGCGTATGAGATCACTGTCGGGCAATTCGACCTTATGGACGACTCGGTGAGGTCTCTATGGACAGAAAGCGAGTCCATGAGCGAATCCCACATCGTATTCGGTATTTGTGAGATATTTTGGCCGTATTTGAACGCTTTGGAAAAGGATCATGCGGCAAAGGCTTTTCCCGTTCACGTGCTCGCGTCTGTGGACACAAACGTCGCAGGCGGTGGAGTCAAATTCACACTCGACCAAGCAGTCGATAGGACACAATGCGATAATCCGACTCTGACATTTATTCATCTTTTCAATGCCGTCCAATCGATCGCCACATTGGATGCAAAAGAGCGCATGCAACAACGAAATGAATTGATGGAATTCACACTTTATAAATTACTGAGTCTCATACGCATTTTCAGCTGTTCCGTTCCAAAAGGCTGAAAAAAGACGACCTCATACGACCTGAAATCTTCAGACGCGACGAATGGATCCCATACTGCAGCGGTTGTAAGTGTTCGAATAGAAACTGTTGTGTTATTTTCAAACGTCGATTTAGCTCCAAATCGCTCGAAACGTGAAATATGTCGCATGTGTCTCCTAAAGTCGCAACCATTTCGCATCTTTCACAATTGTATTTGAAGTCATGACACCTTTTCCGCGTTTCCTATCACTTGTCCTCTGTTTTGTCTCCATGCAGACTCTGGCGCAGACTCGCTCCGTGCAGGATCAAGTCAAAGCCCTTTTGGCGTATATGGAGCAAACAGCGCAGCATTTGCATCGACAGGCGGGCTCGCTCGCACATACGATCCATCAGCATGAATTACGAAACATCTCACACAAAAGCATTCCCACGTACCTTCCAAGTCGATTCTCCGTTCAGGCTGTGAAATCGCCTGTCGATGAAGCCGCTCAGCTTGTCGCTCGACTGGCAAATGACTCGAATGAACCCACAAAAGAGTTTCTCAATGACGTACAGGCTCGAGTCAATGCTCTCGTCAGCACGTCGGCATCTCAGGCGATCACACTCAAAGAAGAATTTGGATCAGGATCCGCAGCGCAAGGCGCTCGTGACGAGGTTGACGCTCAAGTCGCAAGTTGGGAAGCTGATCTGCAGGAACAAGTCGCTGGGATTATCGATTCCGCTCGATCTCGTGCGGAGAATATCAGTCAAGAAATGGAAGTGGATGGTGGAAACCAAACAGGCTCGAATGTGTCGGGAAAAGCACAGACTGCGATCGTTACCATTGCCGATTGGTACGGTGATCTCCAGTCATCAGTCTCGAGCTTCACCGGCGAGTTTCAAGACCGAGCTGGAAGTCTTCGCAGTGAGCTCGAGGCTATTGGCGAGAAGACCGCATCGGGTTCATCGTGGGGCACATCGAGCTGGTTGGAGGATGTCACTTTGGCAGCATCGAATGTGAGCGATTCCATCGGATCCAATGCTATCGAAGGTTTTTTACCAAATGTGACAGCTGCGATCAATGAGACGTATCCATTGGCATCGAATGTATCGGAAAGTATCAAATCCGCAGCGAAAGAATTGAACGGAAGAATTCGCAAAGTCATTGAAAATGATACGGATCCAACGCCTCGCGCCGATGAGATATTTCGAACTTCTAAAAGCATAAAAGTCGGCAAAGGCTTTTCTATTGTGACGTTACTACTCAGTTGTACGTTTTTGTTTGTGTAAATGGCATAGGAATTGAACGGTTAAAAGGAATCTTCTTCGCTCGCGTCTTCAGAGAAATACTCCAATTCCTCGGATTCGATCTCTTCCTCGCTTTCCATTCCCTCCGTCTCTTTTGGCTCCTCTTCTCCCTTTGGCTCCTCTTCTCCCTTTGACTCTTCTTCTCCCTTTGGCTCCTCTGCTCCCTTTGACTCTTCTTCTCCCTTTGACTCCTCTGCTCCCTTTGACTCCTCTGCTCCCTTTGGGTCGTCGGGCTGTGGCTCCTTTGGGTCGTTGGCGGCGGAGGCGTTCGGATCGGCGCCTTCGATTCCGTTGTGTCCCGAATTCTCAATCAAACGATTGAGAAGAGAACGTAATTGCATTTGATTCACAATCGCTGGCGATAGAAATCGATTGTTATCTTTTACCAATTGCTCAAACACTTTGTCAATCGAACAGCTTTTCGTAAGCATCGGAAGTTCCATTACGTGTAATCTTCGTATTGTATGCGCATTTGTCGCTCCATTTTCCGCGTACACATAAAACGATGTCTGTGAATCGCTTTCAATAGTCAATTTCTCCTCATATTCGAGCGCCAGCGTCGGAATTGGCGCATATTTGAGCCCAAAACGACGCGGGAGCATTGCTATTTTCAATGGAAATGACGACTTCTTACGCTTTTTGGAACAACTACGACGTCGATAAAGAGCTTCTTCACATGGACACGCGTTTGGAGGAAGAAGAACGCGTCGGGAAATGCGTCAAAGCTGAAGAAAAGCTTCTTTTCGACCAAAATCGCGCGTTAGAAAATGTTCGGAATCCGGCGGATGCATTGGCATCGAAAATTGCGGTCGCGATTTTGAAGCTAAAAAATGGAAATTGCAGCGAGAAACAGCGCGAAATCGACGCAATGCGAGAAAGAGAACGATTTCTCAGACGTAAAGCGTTTCTGTACACTCAAATCGCTGAAAATCGGTCGGATGCAAAGACAATGGAAAAGCCTCACTCGGCGATTGTCCATTTCCGTCGCGCAATAAAAGCGCTGAACGATCTCAACGAAATGAAAGAGACTTCCGATGAAACACATCTGTTCCGATCGCTGTCCATTGCGCTCCATTTCGATATTGGAAGCTGTGAAATGGCACTTGAGCACTATGCGGAAGCCTCGGAAGCCTTCAAGAAAGTATTGCTCCAAGATGATACAAACCTCCAAGCCTGGCGATATCGAGGACGAGCGTTTGAGCGCATGGGTACGTTCCATCTCTAGCCATTCCGTCTCTGAATCCGTGCGCAGGTGTACCTCTGCTGGCAATGCTCCATTGGGAGCGAGTTGGCGTATTGGTACGCTTTTCATCACTTTGAGGTGTGCTCATTGACGTGTCCATTTTCTGGTAGGAACCGAATGCTCTGAATAAAGAAACGCTTCATCGAGTGATTGACCAAGCGATTTATTCCAACTGCGGAATAGAGGAGCCACAAGAGGATTCTGTATCGTCGACAGAGTATGCCCGACGTTTGTATTCGTGTCTCAAGGAAGGAGAGGTCTTGCAGTCTGAGGAATTCCATCTCGCTTCCATCCAAAGATTTCAAAAAGCATTGACATTGTTGAGCAAATTTGATCGTTGTGGAGAGATTCTGTCGACCCAACTCGCTATTTCGTGTCATTTGAACGCAATTTCGGGCTATTTGGCAATGCAGCGAAGCTATACGACAGCTTTGAACCATTGCCAGGAAGCACTCCAATTGGATCCCCAAAGTCCCATAACACACTTTCGAACAGCACAGACGTATCAGCGACTTTATCACTTTGCTTTGGCGATGAAACATTTCACTCTTTGCAGGGAATTCGACACGCAACACGCGTACACCGACAGTATTCGTACTGAAATGAGCAGATGTGAGTATGAGCGTTCTCAGTACGATTTGGAGAGTATTCGGTCGGCTGAAGAGGATGTGAGTCACTGATAGTCTCAATGAAGGATGCAGACGCACCCTCACTGCGTGCAAATTGGTACTAATACTTTGCGTCTATGCAATGCGTAAAAACAAAGCTAAAGTGCTGCTATCGAGTCTTTGGATAATGACAGCGCAAATCACAGTTTCTTGTTGAGTTCCTTGATATCCATTGCATTGGACTGTCTCTTGTTCTTTAAGAAATTCCGTCGGAGTTCCTCTATCCATACAGCGCGTTAGTGACAGTAACAGAGTTATACGATCGAAAAGACTAACCGTATCGCGCTCGTTTGCGGTCGTTTTGAGAGGCTGAGGGCTTCATATCCTTTTCCAAAAGACCTCTGAGACGGTGGAGGTCGTGGATACACCTGTGAAGCGATCCCACGCGTTCTGAAAGCAAATTCGCATCGGCGGATTTTCTCAATTCGGCGATTTGTGCTGCTTTTGATTCGAATTCTTGCATCATTGTGACGTTGGATTTGATTTTATGCGTTTCCGATTCGATTGCGAGCTTTTTTGCCTTTAAAACGGACAATTTCTGATGTAAAAGTGCGATTTCATGCTTTAGAGTTTGTTCATTTTTATCCCTTTCAAATTGGCTCTGCTTCTTTTCGATGGGCGGTATCGCATTGGAATCGATAGATTTGCAAAGATGTTCGATATCGTCTTGTAATTCTTTCGGGAAATGCACAATATTGCGTCTTGTATAGCGCTCCAATTTGGCGAAATTCTTGCGGAAAACATATTCGACTTGTTCCATGTACAAGGCTGCACACTAATGTAGGATGGTGTAGAATGTTACACAATGTAAGGATATTCAATGGACGTACTTTGCTGACAACATTGAGCTGTGTTGCTTGTTTTTTCTTATCTCCGCACGATTGTAATTTCTACAGAGGTATTCGTTACGCAAAACAGTCACATGCGACAGGTAGAGTATTCGTACTTGATGCAAAGCGTTTTCGATCTCTCCACGAGTTATTCCCAAGTTTAGCAGCAGCTTTTCATTGACTTGTGTAGTGAAACGGATATTCATCAATGGAAGGGTCATCCCCAGTACGCGTTCACTTACCATCCTTCAAAAACGCAGGAAGAAAAGGACAAATCGCATCTGTTTGGGCCATCCTTCCAACTGCAGCTATGAGACATAACGCTACTTAACCGCTGATAACGGATCTGTTAGGTTTACTCTATCAGTTAGGTCGGTTAGGGTGCACCACGACGCATGAGCGTACGTTTTTATCGCTTCTTTTCATTCGTGCTACACTATTCCCACGACATTCTCAATGTCTACACAGGATTCATGGAAAGCATCGCTCTACCAGTGCGTGCAGCGAATACGAAACTCTCCGGAAGATTGGACCGAACGGCGTGAAGCCCTTTTACAGCTAAATTGCTTGTTCGATACATTACGTCTCGAAAACAAATCTCAGTCACTACCAAACGACATTTGGAACGAATTAAAATGTCTTAAAATCTGTATCCACGATTTGCGCTCTCAAATCGTTAAGGAAGTTTGTAACTTGTTAGTGACAATCGCTCACACGACACGCGACACAATGGCGCCTTTTATGCGAGAAATGCTACCGGCTTTATTGGAAGTCTGCGGAAGTGGAAACAAACTCTGTGGATCCTACTGCACCGCCTCTGTGTACTCGATTGTGTCATGCACAAGTGTCCGAAGTGGAAACCTCAAGTTTCTCGTCGATACATTGGAAGAAAACAAAAATAAATCAATTCGATTATGCTGTATCAAGAGCCTTCGACTCAATCTCGCGACGTGGAGTGCACATTTGGATCGCTCCGATATCTATCTGATTGAAAAAGCGGTTCGAAATTCACTAAATGATGCCTCAGAAACATGTCGAACAGAAGCGTACACGCTCTTTAGCGTCTTCCAACAAAAGTTTCCAAAAAAAGCGCAAACACTCTTTTCGCTTTTGGATTATAAAATTCAATTTCGATTGGAAAACCTAAAGGAAGATCACACTACCGACTTGATTTATGTACGTCTACACTAACGCTCAATTTTGGATTCAAACTTCCTTGATTAGAGTGAGCAAAGAACACCAAGTGAGTCGCAAGATCGCTTAGAAGTACAATCGTGCTCTCTGTCCATTGGCGATCGCGTCTGCGTCCCTGCCAGCGAGCTCTTTGGCTATGTGCGATATATAGGACCAATCGACGACACAAAAGGCGTTTGGATCGGAATTGAATTGGATGAAGCATGCGGAAAGAATGATGGTACCGTCAAAGGAAAACGCTATTTCAACTGCAAGTCAGACCACGGCATCTTCACTCGTCAACGACAAGTGATTCTGACGATGAAAGCGCACGCAGGCCAAAAGGATGAACTTTCCGAAGACTTTATCGAGGCAGAGGCACAGCCGAATTCGGCGTCTTCCATCGCATCGATCGACCTCGAAGGACCGCTTCATCCTGTGCTTCGTAATATATTTTCAGATCATCGATCTCATATTGAAAATTGCGTCAACATCATCCGTTCCGAGCTGATTGAGCATCATCGGTTCGAACAAGTCGCAGCCACCGCGAGCTCAGCGGATGCGATCGCATTTCTACAACAGCTTCAGCACAATGCTCAAGAAAAAATCAAATTGTCCGATGCGTTTATTCAAAGACTCATTGAGGCTCAGTTACAGGCTCGAAAAAGTTGAACCTTACCGACACGATGCGATTTGGAATTCACGTAATGCTTCCATTTGTTTGGTCAATACAGTCCATTGATGTGCGTGTGTGAGAGCGTCAGGAAAAAATCCAAACTTTTTTTTTACTTCAGCATTCACAACCTGAAGGTATCGATTCACTTGGTTTATGATCGTCTGCAGCGAATTGCCCATTTCCGCATGCGCACACGAAATTTGACGAGTGGTATGACGCAAAAGTGCAGTCTCCTTTTCCAATGTATCGTTTTTGCATTGCAACTCTTTCATTTGTTTTGTGGCTTTGGCAGATTCCAACTCGTATACGTGATACTTCTTCTCAAACAATCCGATTTTTTCTTGGAATCCAGCAAGTCTATCGATTTTCTCCTGCATTTCAACCTGCAGCTCTTCCTGACTGAATCTCCTTAGCCACGCAAGACACTTTGTGGACAGGGATTCCATTGATACCTATTCGGAAAAACGTCGTCAATGCTCATCGAATTTATCCATTCAGCTTCAATCGTCTACCGATGACGTCTCTGTGTGTATTGGAGCCTCTATGCGATCGCATCGCACATTTGAAAGCATTTCTTCAATCTCAATCAATTGCTCCAAATGCGATCCAAAACAGTTTTCCAGCGTTTCATTCTCAAATGCAGCCACTTGGTAACACGCTTCCCAATACTTTGCATCCAATTCGCATTGTTGATTTCGTTTGGCGAGCTGGGTCTCCATTTTTTGTCCTCGTTTTCGAGCGCTTTGTGCATCGATTTCCAGCGTCAAACGTTTCAACAAACACTGTTCCAGCGCCTCGAGTCGTTTCTTCATACTTCGCGCTTGCTCCAGCTGTTTTTTCGCACGATTTCGCATTGGTGCGACGCTTGTGAGATGGTCCAAAGCCTTTTGCTTCCATTCCAAAAGTTGATCGATTTCGCGCGTTAAAGTGTCATTTTGCGCGCTACGAAGCGCATTTAATTGCTCCAAAGTGAAAACTTTGGCTTCCAATTCGCTGAGACGTTTGCGCAGTCGCATTTCGATCGCATCATTGCGTTTTTTTGCTTTAGGAAGCGGCATCGACGCGTTTTTTCAAAGAGACATAACGGATGCGAAAATAGTGTATTACTCAAAATAAGGCTATTTGGACTCCTTTGCTGCTTTGTAGGCGCCACTTTGATGCACGTTCACTTTGATGGGTTTATCGAGTGCTTCCAATTCGCTCAAGTCGTCCTACATTGCACAAGATTGAATAGGGATAGGATAGATTAGACAGATGGTTCACCTTTTGCATTTGGTGGACGGTATATGCGAAAATACCGAACGCGAAAGCGCCCAAGGAACCGCCAAGAATCAAATTCTTACTGCGTATTGTTAACGTCATGATTGGTTATTATTCTACTTGAATATGCATCCTGGTCTAGTGTGGACGCGCATTAATTCGTGATACACCAAAATTGATGTGTATGATTAACACTAACTAAGCACACCAGTGATTGGATCGCACAATTTTTTAACGATGCAACAGGTCTGATACTAAACGCTTTTTCTCTCTCCTCTTTGACTGACAATTCCGTACTTAAGGGGCTTCTCGATCCTGAGTCGCAGATTGAAAAGGGCGAAAATGCTCGCATGTCCTCTTTTGTAGGTGCCATAGCGATCGCTGACATGGTCAAAACCACACTTGGACCAAAAGGAATGGATAAAATCTTACAGCCGATCGGTGGAAATGATAGCAGCATCTCCGTCACAAACGATGGCGCAACAATTCTACGCTCGATCTACGTCGATAATGCTGCAGCGAAAGTGTTGGTCGATATCGCAAAGATACAAGATGATGAAGTTGGTGACGGCACCACAAGTGTTGCTGTTTTGTGTGGGGAACTACTCCGTGAAGCTGAAAAACTAATTGATCAGCGTATCCATCCGCAAACAATCATTGAAGGATGGCGAATCGCGCTCGAAACAGCACACGACGCGCTCAAAGCAAACACTTTTGACCACGGGAATGATCCTATAAAGTTTCGGGAGGACTTGGTGAACATTGCGAAAACAACATTAAGTTCGAAATTACTGACTCAAGAAAAAGAGCATTTTGGTATGTCATCTATATATTATATCGCAGGAATATAAACTCTGACAGTTTGAACAGCGGAATTAGCAGTTGATGCGGTGCTCCGATTAAAAGGGTCCAATAATTTAGACTACATCCAAATCATCAAGAAACAAGGTGGCGCTTTGAAAGACTCGTATTTGGATGATGGCTTCCTTTTGGACAAAAAGATTGGAATCGGACAGCCGCGAAGAATTGAAAATGCGAAAATCTTGATTGCGAACACGGGAATGGATACGGACAAAATCAAGATATACGGCGCTCGTGTCAAGGTCGATTCAATGGATAAGGTCTCTGCCATCGAAGATGCCGAAAAAAAACGTATGAAGCAAAAATGTGAGAAAATTGCGGCATTTGGAATTAATTGCTTTATCAATCGACAATTAATTTACAACTATCCCGAGCAAATCTTTACCGCGAAAGGAATTATGGCAATCGAACACGCCGATTTCGACGGTATTGAGCGTTTGGCTGCTGTTTTAGGTGGTGAGATTGTGTCCACATTTGATCATCCCGAGCAAGTTGCGCTTGGCGAATGCAAACTGATTGAAGAAGTTCTCATCGGCGAAGATCGCCTGATCCGATTTTCCGGTGTAAAAACAGGCCAAGCTTGCAGTGTGATCCTCCGTGGAGCTAGTATTCACGTTCTGGATGAAGCAGAACGATCTCTCCATGACGCCTTGGCCGTCCTGACGCAAACTGTGCAGCACACACAGACGATTATGGGCGGTGGATGTACAGAAATTCTGATGGCTCAAGCGATTGATTCACGCGCGGTATCGATTCCTGGAAAGAAAGCACTCGCTATGGAAGCGTTTGCGCGCGCATTACGCACTCTTCCCGCCATTCTCTCCGATAACGGAGGCTTTGATAGCGCGGAACTGGTGACACAATTACGCGCCGCACATCACAATGGGAAAAGTACGGCGGGTTTGAATCTGATGAACGGAAATATCGATGATATGGAAACCCTCGGAATACGTGAAGCCTTTCGAAGCAAAAAACAGGTTTTATTCTCAGCGGCAGAAGCGGCGGAAATGATTCTCCGCGTGGATGATATCATTAAGTGCGCGCCCCGGAAACGATCAGGTCGTAATTGATTGGGTGTAATTCGGGATTGAATTGTAGTATTATTCAATCAGATTGCTTACAATGATGATTCGTTAATGATTGGATGAAACAGGTTGTTGGACATTTCTGTTTTGATATTGATGCTGTGATATTACCTTGCGTCGATTGCTGAGAAACATATTTTCTGTCATGATTTTGTCCAATAATGATACAGATTCCGCGGAATAGCCAGTCCGCGATTATCGTGTTTGAAAGTACAAAGAACACAGTCAGATTATATGTATATTACATTGCATAATGTATGTCGTAAACATCCAACAAATGTGAAGAAATGATGATGTAATTTACCACAAAACGTGACACATCGTTTGTCGTGCTCGAATATCGTCTTTGTTTTCTGATCAGCAACATTACATGGACGGCGAGTAATGAGTTCTTTCGATCGATGGTGCTCTTCAGTACGTAAAGATGGGCTTGCGATGGAAAAGACGGGGCCTGTTTTATAAATCAGAAGGTGTACACCCGCACTCATATCCATTAATCCCTCATTCCTTAATCGCTTTGCATCGATCCGTTTAGAAAATGCATCCGACCAAGTCCTCCTTCCCGTTGAATTGCATTCAAACAAGTGTAATCGACGCACGGAAAGACGCACGTCATACAGAGTATGGAATTCGAGTGTACTTTAACCTTTCCGGAAAGGAAAAAGTTGTCTATCGTCGCTTCTCTGCCTTCCTACAACTCCAACATCTCGCTCAACGCCATTTTCAGGACAGAGCGTATTGCTGCGGTGGCGATCGTAATTGCTTGTTAACAAAGTTTTTAGAACCGTTATTTGAAAATACTGAGTTTCCAAAATTACATGGCGCTGTATTCGGTAAAAATTCAAGAGCGGTCGTCCGCGTTCGACTTCATTTTCTCAATTCTTTTTTGATTCAATTGGAAGAAGCGTTATGCAAAATTCCACCGGGGATCATCACTCGATGTGAGAATGAGGGATGCAAGATGACAAAGCTAATCAAGAGCTTTTATGGACATGTCGATTTGTAGACAGGTCTTTTTGCCGCAGCCACTTTGTTGTTGTTTAGAAAGCTTCGGATCGAACGAAGCAATTTGTGCATACATTATATAAAAGAATATAACGTAAAAATACTTTCCTAACCCTGGGTGTAACCCGTACCCACCACTAGTGGTTACGACTTTCCTTACCGAATGTCCACACGATGCGCCCGACTCGACGATGAGTGCAATTTTAGAGGAGTAGGATGCGTGCGGCTTGCACTTTTCTAGAGGATTCTCCCGAGTGTTACACGGCAACGTGGTTTCTGATTTGGGATCAGATTCGCTATTGGTTACTTCTACAAGTGCCAAATATCGTGATTTCGGTAATTTATGAGTGGCTGGAAGTATCTAACAGCGCTCGAATTGAAAAATTACGTCTCTTATTGACCGCACCTTTTCCCGTCGTTGTGGTACTTTGTAAATTTATTTCACTTGTATCGCTCTGTTTGATATGTTTTCCGATGTAGTTGCAACTTCTCCAAATCGTCGTTTGCATATTTACGTGTATTGCGTGGAGTACGTATATAACAAAACAATTTCGTTGTAAGCAACATCTCACGTAAATTACAATCACGTAGTCGAACGTGGTGGATCCCTCGCAATCACATTTTCATTATGGTCTATTGAATCGATATTATTAATTGTTGCAAGTGTGTCCTATGCACTTCGATGGCTTGGCGCTCCGCACAAATTTTATCATGCGATAACGTTGAGCTCCTTATTCGATTTGCTATCTATTGTCTCGCACTTTAGTCTGCCCCTTCGATCCATGCAAGAAGATGGCCTATGGAAGCGGTCTTGGCTCGATTTCGGGTTTGTTCGCTCATACCTGTTATATGGCGTGGTGTTTGAACTATTCGAAAAGTTCAAGCATAAAACATTTGGAACACAACTCGCATTCCTTATCTTTCAATTTTGCTGTTTGGTATTTTTCGCAGCTTCCATGTTATTTTCATTTGAACGATTGGGCGATCTTCCTGGTCTCGACACGTATTTATTACACGTTTACGAATGTTCCAATTCCAATTCTGTAACGATACTTGCATCCAATTCATCTGGGACACCCGAGTTTTCGGATTGTACCGAGTCGTGGAGTATCTTTGTGGCAATTTATTTTATGTTTGTGACATTATCCACGGTTGGGTACGGTGACTTTACGCCAAAAACCGTTCTCGGACAATGTACCGTATGTCTCATTATCGTTGTCGGCATTTATACGTTCGCCAACGCGTGTGGTGACTTGCTCAAAGTATATGGCGATCCAAGGCATTCAAATGCTCGTTACAACATTGTTAAAAACACTATGCACGTCATTGTCACTGGAAATCCATCATTGGCTCAAATTAAAGAGTTTGTACATGAATTCTTCCAATCCAATCACATTATTCCATCCCCATCTCAGCCGATACAAAATGTACATTGCCATACACCGCCGCTTTTATCTTCCAAATGGCTCGAATGCCGCGAAATCGAACCAATTTGGCAAAAAGACATTGTATTTCTACTCGAATATGATCAAACAACCGACGAAATTGGCTCCATATTCCTCCGTCAATTCTCTCAATTTCTTCAGGAAAACCCAAAGTATCAACGCCACGTCTTCCTACTATACGGTTCGCCACTGTACTATTCCGATCTTCAAAGAGCTCAATTTCGTCGCAGTAAAGCGATTTTCTTTCTTCCGAATAAGAATTCTAACAAAGCGGATCAAGAGGATGCCAATACAATCGTTCGTGTTCTTTCAGTGGCTCAGCAGGTACACACTCAGATTCCACTCAAACTCTTTGCCATGTTACTTCATTCAGAAAATCGAACGCTTTTGGAAGCCGCTGGAATCCCCGCCGAGCGAATCGTTTGTGCTGATGAAATTCGTTTAGGGCTTATGGCGCTCAGTTGTCGTTGTCCCGGGCTTTCCACTGTATTCTCAAATCTCATTATCGGTCAAAACCATCTTGTACCGGTATTACTTCCCTCACTGCAACAAGACTCACTTCCTCATTGGGAAAATGAGTACATTGAGGGCACTCGCAAGAAAATTCATTCTTGCGCTATTTCGCCGCGTTTCGCGGGTCTGACGTTCACACAAGCGGCCCAATTGATCTATCACGAGTCCAATGGCGGTGTCGTCTTACTCGCTGTCCAATTCTCACTCCATTCGCAAATATATTGGAATCCCGGACACTGGCTTCGACTTCCAATTAATTGCAATTGTTTCTTTATCACAGACACAATGGAGAAATTGGACGCGTTCTCAGGCACTTTTATAGTGGATTTGGATCCATACACATCGAAAAGTATGATTCAGAACAATTTGAGGCGTGCACAAACACAATTCAATCGTTTGGAAACTCGAGCCATTTCATTCGCACAAGTCGTTCGACAACGTGAAATCGCTCAAATTGCCGAAAGGGAAGCTATGGAAGCAATGAGAGAGCGTGATTTTCTGGCAAATAACGCAATGTGGCACAAATACCAGCATAATCTTCTTGCTCGTGCTAAAAGAGCGCAACACACTGTGGAACGTCGACTTCCACGGAGTGTTCGCGAGCAATGTGGCAGGACGCGATACAAAATGGAACCACCAAATGCTTTGCTCTTACAACGCGGAGGACATATTATTGTTTGTAGCAATCTCACCAATGATGGAGATCTCGTGCCCGTCAATCGACTGGAAAAATTCTTATGTCCGCTTCGGGCGCCGCATGTCGTACCAAAGCTTCCAGTTGTCGTAGTGGATCCCGCGACGTTGATTGGATTCTCTGCACTCGATCAAGTGTATCACATTCAAGCAAGCCCGCAGAAACACTCTGTTCTCGTTTCTGCTGGATTGTACACTGCTTCTGCGGTCATAGTGCTCGCACAAGGAACACACGGTCACGGACATTACGATTCGAAATCTATTTTCAATGCAAATATGGTCGATTACGCACTTCAACGCGACACATTCACTATGCTGGAGCTTTGGAATGTCGAGAATACAAAGTTTCTCGATATCCGTCATCGAGATGTCACCGATGCACTCCGAGAGCACACGCGTATCTCCAGCTATCACGCTTCCCACGAAGGAACACTGAGCGATTTTCAGCCTCTTTTCCGAAAACAAAATTGGTGGGAATTGCAAATGGGAACTCTCTCACGCTTTATTGGATTTATCGGCGAGTTTTTTTTGGGCGATGGTATCGGCAAACGAATGAAATTCGCATTTTGTCGATCGAAATCACAACAAAGCAAAAAAATGGGTCAAACGGAAGAGCCGCGAAATGCGCTTCTACAGGAACGTTATATGACCGGAAATTTGTTTCGTTCGTCTGTTGTCGACACACTTTTGATTCAATCGTTTCTCAATGTTTCCATTTACAATCTGATTCACACGAGTTTGCGTGGTCAATGCTGTTTTGCGTGTTACAGCGTTCCGATTGCGTTTCGGACAGCGGAAGGCGTACCGTATAAAGTGATTTTCGACGCGATGATCGGTGGAATGACTCATGCGCTTCCGTTTGCGATTTTCCGAGCGGCTGGAGGCAAACATCAAGTGCCACACGCATACGTCTACACGTTACCATCGTCCGACACGATTGTCTACGCACGCGATAAAATATTTGTAATAATCGATTCTCGATCGCTCCATCAAGCAGCCACGAAATTGCAGCGAGTCTTTCGGCAAACGACGCGATAGAAATGAAATAAAACGATCAATAAAATCCAATTTTACTGTGTACATCGTCTTCCACTATCGCTACACCATCCGCTCTAATTTCCGCGCGCCGACAACTGCCAAGTCGTTCTCTTCTACCACTGCGATCGCATCGCCTTCATCGTCGTACTGAATGCTGTTTTTGTATCGAACGCGATACGCAATGAGCCCGTCGGGATACTGAATAGCAAGAGGAATCCATCCGTGCTCGAAATGGAAGTATGAAAGCGCCGCTATCATCACTCCGAGAATCACATCGACCGTATAATGCTTCCGACCGGCTAACAAAAGTCCCGATAACCCAAATAGATATATAACGGCTATGAACCAACGCAATCGTGAATAACCGATATGATAACGGTCTAATACTCGTAGATATAGTAATATTGCGGTTGTGGAGAATGCCATGTGTCCGGAAAAGATCAAATCGCCACAGGATTTATAATTCCCGTAAATTGGACCCACTGACGTAACGATATCGATCCACGTTTCTGGCGGACGATATTCCACGTATCCAGGACGACAATGAGGTGCTGGACCGGGTAGTGATGTCAATGAGATCGTACACATTCGGAAAAAATAGGCGACTGTCGCAATTCTGAAAAAAGACGTCAGTATACGACACCGATTTTCTCGTGATAACCAGCATGATTGAACGAAAAACACTACCGGTACCAATGTGGTGAGAATGTCACTAATTGGACGCCATGGAGAATGCAACGTCTGCTCTGGAACCAGCATAAATCCGAGATCGTGAAGTGGTGTCACAGAAGGAATGTGAAAGTAGAATGCGATATTGGCCGAGAAGACCATGATGAGGGACACGAGAATGAATAATTCCCCGTGCTCGGCGAGTACTCTCATGTTTGGATCCATTCGACTGTGTATGATTTGACGAAATTGGACCAATCCAAACGTCGAAACGATCCAAATGGCTGCCCATTGGATACGTTGGGAAAAGACTTCCGGCTCGATCACGTATTTAAATAGAAAAATCCAGTCGGATACTGCTAATACCACAATTAATCCAAACATAACTGTAAAAAAGAGAAACTCGCCAAGCTCCGAAATCTTTACGTTGGGTTCCGCGAAGATTGTTCGACCTGAACGATTGGATTGAGACGTACATACACTCCATCGTGAAGGTGAGCTTTTGACCGTGGGTTTCGTGTGCTGATTGCAGTACGATTGGTCGGAAAGTGAGCCGTCTTGGGCGTTGAATTTGGTTACAGGCGAAGATATCACTTGTATGAGACACTCTTCACTTTCAGTTGGATCGTGCGGGTACTTGGAATTTTCCACTGCTAGCGAAGTTACCGGTCCCGACATCTTACGCTTCACAGGCAGTATATTGGACGATAAGACATGAGTGATGCACGACGTCATTGGGCTGAGAACGTATTTTGACGGTAGGTACGTATCAAAACGTGAATGTTTGTGGAAATATGGTAAGTGATAAGGATTCGAGCGTCACCGATGGAGCCGTCCGGGGAAAAGAAGGATCTAATTTGAGCTATAGAAAACCTATTTAAGTTGGCTTTTCTATAAGTAGGTGCAAAGTGCGCTATAAGTACGGTTAAAAGGTGGATAATTACTTTGGGTAAAGTCAAGTGTTTGTTTGTAATTTAATAGAAACGGTATAGTAAATCCTTTTTTTACAGACTGTGAAACTGTATGTAGAATGAGGCCTTCTGTTCTGAGCAAAGGCGCCAGTCACTTGCGGTATAAATGTATAGGTTAAAGAGCTGTGCATAAAACTCGTTATCAACAAATGATTGCTACGATATTGATGTGCGTAGTTCCTAAATGCTATATCAGCGTACGATAACTGTACACGTCAATTGACCAATTCATAATCAAGAACGCATGTCAGTCGAACAATATATTACTCCATACACCCGCAGAGGCCATTATGTGACCGTTATACTGAACGTAGTCAAACCATCTAGCTATCAGTCGCTGGTGTCCACTTCTGAATTACGACGACAAAAAAATCGTTTTCTACCAAAACAACATCATCGTGTGGTTTAGTTACAGCGTACTTATAGAGAGGTACCTTGCGCCACCAGTAATTCTAATTTACGGAGCCGAATCCGCATAAATTGCAACGAGTTCTACGATCGTAATTTCAAACACTGCGCTTTTTCATACGAGACAAAAACCTCTGGATTGATATCCCGAACAACTCCATGCGCTTTAACCGCCAATTCTTTCATGTACAAAGCATACTTTTCAGCTTCAGTAGATTGCATTTGAGGATGACGTCGTAACACATTGCCATTCGAATCGGCAATAACATATCCCTCTACTCCTTTAAAATTGCGGATTTGATTCAGCGCCTCTTCCACTTCAGACATATTGCTCGGTGTACCATCTGTACCGGTACACGCACTAAACCGGTACATAGCCATCATGAGCCTGCGCCTCCCGTACGCGTCACTCTATTTGGTTTGCTTATTAGGCATTGCGCTTCGTATTTTCCTTTTCGCAAACACAAAGTGGCAAGTCGCATTATCACAAAGACCCGAACTCGTGACATCAATCTCGTCCTTTGAGCGCGTGAGAGAAAGCGTATTTTATCTGCAACGCGGCAGATCGCCTTACGATGGCGATACATTACATCAGCCTCCACTTCTTCTCCTATTTTTCTATCCATTGCTCACAATGTTTCCCAATCATGAAACTCTGACATATTATATTATTGCGATTACATTCATTCTACTCGATCTTATGGTTGCAATTCATTTGGCGAAATTGACTCGTTGGATCCATCAATTCGGCGAAGAGAGCAAAGTACCAACATTCAATAATGAGGCAATATGGCTCGAGAAAGACTTTCCACTCTCGCCGTTGTTCAAGCCTGTTGTTCTCCCCACAACAGTGGCGGCCATGTACGTCGGATTATCACCTTAGCTCATATCCTAATGATATCTGCAGTTACTTACTGAATCCATATACTGTGGCTTCGTGTGTTGCAATGTCTACGGTCTCAGTCACACACGCTGTCATTATCTCTAGTTTTGTGTTTGCCACAAAAAGTGAGCAAGTTGTCTCATCCATTTGGAAACGAAAAGAGTGTTTTGATGATTGTGTGTAGAGGCTATTTGGACAACTTCCATTTTGCTCGCAGTAGCAACGTATCTCTCATTGTATTCAGTCGTTCTGATAATTCCACTCGCTTTGCATTTGGAAATGGTACCGATACAAATTGAAGCAACAAGTGATCGAAAGGTATCACAATAAAATCGATGGGAATGCATTCGTTCATTTATGTGTGTAGCTCGTAATATTATGGAAACTGGTATTGGGGTTTATGGTTTCTGTGGCTGCTTTGTTGTTCCTTTCGTATCGCCTCACGCATAGTTGGACTTTTATTGAGGTACACGACTATGTGCTTTATAGTGAAATCGATCTGATTATGTCTTACCATAGAAAACGTATGGATGGATTGCGACTTATAGCGATCTGACGCCAAATGTCGGGATCTTTTGGTATTTTTTCATCGAAGTATTTGATCGTTTTGTCCCATACTTTTTGCTGCTGTTGCACGCTCATCCTCTGATTTACGTCGTTCCGTTATACCTTCGTTTGTGGTACGTGGCACAGTTTTCAAATTGCATCGTGTAGCAACGATAGTAAATCATAGTCATCGACCACAATCGTATGCGTGTACTCTCCTTGGAATTTTGACACTCTTTCAAGCGTACCCAACACTTGGCGATTGTGGTTTTTATTTGAGCTTTACAATGATGCATCCGAAAACAGTTATGAGTACGTGCTTTCATATGTATCAAACGTCGTACTGAATTTGGCTTTCCACAGACGTAAAGCACCGATTCGTCTATTTGCTCGGGCTCTCTGCGGCTACATGTGTGCTTCCGATTATGTGGCATTTGTGGCTGTATCCAGCTTCAGGAAATGCGAATTTCTACTACAGTCAAACACTTGTGTATCAAGTGTTTGTGGCACAGATTATCGTCGCTTTCGTGCATTCGACTATGGAACGTGACAAACGCATACAGCAATTTTGTAAAGTAAAAATTGAGAAAAGTGATTAATTTCTTTATTTTCTTATCATTATTTCCTTTATAATTTATAATCACGTTTTCGTTCATTCTATCAAGCGTAATGTGCCACAGGGATGGAAAGAAGTGTTCATTCGATAAAATTGGGTGCGTTGTCTTTGCAGTTGAACTTGAACTTGATTTCCTACTTTCCACTGAACTTTTGACACGCAGAAACACTACTGTACGTAATTTGTCTGTTTGGCAATGAGTTATTGTCATGTCTATAGGTACTTTACGGCGCTTCCGGGCGAAAACTAACGATTGGACCGCATTGGTATGGCGCTCTTGCGACGTGGTGTATACTCACAATAACGACAGTGCTATTCATCCGAAAAGAGCATATCTTGCATTCCACTACGTATACCTTTCTTACAGTCATTTTGTACGCGACGACAAATTATTATTTCTATCAAACAGCGTTAAGGGATCCTGGAATCGTCAGAAAAAGCGATGATATCGAAAATGCGTTAGCCATAAGAGGAATCACGTCACAGGACTCCTTTTGCGGTCTGCAGACGCACTCTTTTTGCGATATTTGTAACGTCAATCAAGAGGTATTCTCAGATCACTGTAACGATTGCGGCGTTTGCATCGCTAGCCGACATCATCATTGTCCTTGGATGGGGACTTGCATCGGTAAAAAGAACGCGCGCGCATTCAGACGATTCAATCAGACTTGGTTCATTTACGTCGCATTTGTAGTGTATGCGAGCTTGTAGACAAGTCAATTGCAATCGGTCACAAATGTCGTTTCCCGTATACAATTGTAATATAATGAGTAGCGAATTGTGTCATACAAACATTTTGATTAATAGTTATGCACCAAAGGCACTAAATGAAGCTCCTCAGGCTGACCGCGTCTGCTGTAGCAAGACACAGTCTGACCAATAGCAGCACTTTGCTAGCTCTAATGATCTGACTCACCTTTTGCAACCCATTTGAACCAAAAAATTCTTTGTATGCCTCAGCAACCGGAATTGTCAAGAGCTCATACAATCAAAGCCTAATGCTTTTCATCTGCCCCATCCTTCAGACCTCATGTCTACGTGCTTCGTATTTCTGCCAAAACCTTCTGCGTCCAAGCGGCAAGTTGTTGTGCTTGAGGATTTGATACATTCGACGCACATTCGTTCAACAGCGTTTTCACAAACACACTTTCCGGCAACTCTGGCACCAGTTTTCCCATTGACTGACCCATATCGCTACAAAAGTCAGAACATCAACTAGTTATATCACATTCCAAGACCATCATTCACGACGTACCCAATCAAACCGACCGCAGCGGTGGTCACTGTTTCACTTCGGGTGGCTATATCATGCGCTAAAATAGAGAGAAAAACACCAATTTTGGGTGCATACTCCAACAAAATCGAAGCCTTATTGGCTCCTCCAAGACCCTGAACAATTCCAGTCATCGCTTCCAGTACACTTTCACGAAGTACATTCATATAATCGACTGTTTCTTCATCGTCAGTTGCAATGGTGCTACAAGCCTCTGCGGCCTGTAAAATCATCAACATAGACGGTCCAACATAGCGATCATAATTCCCTTCAATCGCCAACGCCAAATCTCCAAAACAAGACAACACTGGCGGCTTCACTGTACGATTCAGATTTGGATTCTTCAAAATCTCAATCAGCGCGTCGACAATCTGATCACACAAAGGGAGTATTTTCTTCTCTAAAGCGCGACACAGATCACCGACAACGCCAACAGCCACACTACACACCATATATTCTTCGCTATTTTGCAAGCCAATTAAAAGAATTGGGCCAAATAATTGCATGTAAAGCTCAAATTTATCGCCGACAGCATTGGCAAGTGCTCCTGCAGCCATGAACGCTTCTTCAGCAGCCATAGCGTTACGAGTTGCAAACACTTGAAGTAAAGCGTGCATGATCCGATCTGCTAGAGGAATGATATTTGTGCTCATTTTTTGAATTGCAGCAATTAAGACTCCACATAACAGCGCTTGTAAACCAGAAGGATCATCTCGAAGCTCCTCGGGGTGTTCGATGGAGACGCGGATGCTTTGTTCTAATCGATCTAGTATCACTGGAAGGCGAACCATAACATGGTTGGCAACTTCATCTGCACCAACTTGAATCAGCATGTTGAGTGCTTCATAAGCAGAACCTCGAAGATTGCTTTCTGTTGCATTATCTCGATCAGCTGTTGCTAAAAGTTTGTCGAATAGAGTATTATAATACGGAGAAAGAAGATGAACGGCGGAATCTCCAGACTCCTCGAACGCTTTCACAACGTTATGAATCGCGTAACAAATGTTGTGTGATACACGAGGCTCTTGATCCAATCCGTGAACCAGTAATTCCATCAAATTTGGTAACAAGTCGCCACTGATACATCCAGCATGTAATTCACATATTCTTCCCAATGTCCACGCTGTCGTATCGCGTACCAAAATATGTCGAAAGTTCATACAATTCATCAGTAAACCGAGTGCTTGATGTACGTATGGGGCCATCACTTTCGTCTCTGGACCATCCAAGATCGAACCAAACGCCATGATCGCTGCTTCTTTTTGACGCCAATCCTCACTTTGGATGTGAGACTGTATGAATTTCATAGTTAGAGGGACACACGAATTGTCGACTGTCTGAGCCACTAATGCAAGACAGGTAGCTGCCGCCATTGACATGTTCCAAGAATCTTCATCTTGATCTTCTTCTTGCTGTTTCAATGTTTCCGTCAGCAATGGAATCAGCGTATCCAGAACATGATGAACGTAATATTGACATGTGGGCTCGGAGCTGTCTTGGTCGGTCTGTTCCTCTGACGAATACCTCTTTTCCTCAATCAAGTCCATTTCCACATCACACATGGACGACCAGAATTCCAACGATTGTAAGCTAACTTCAGGCTGATCTTCTGTGATGGCTTTGAACGTGAGCTGACATAAAACTTGCATGTATTCGTTCAGGAATTCATAATACAAAGTCGCTATTGTCGCGATACATTCAAAGGCAACAACGCGTGTGCGAATATCTGGAGATTGTGTTGCCTCACAAACAACTTGCATCAAATGATCCCGCTCTTGTTTTCGCTTGAAATTTGACGATACAAACTCCAGTGAATTCCGTAACGCAGTCACAGCAGCGTACCGTACAGAAGGATTCCGATCGGCTCGTACGCCGTCAACAATTGCTGTGAGAATACGATTCGTGTCATGCTCACTTATACTGCTGGGATCGTCAATCTCATCACACAAATACCCCAGACATTCCAGTGTTGCTTGGATGCATCCTTCCGCTTCAGAAGTTACGTTTTTCAATAAACTTGGCAGTAAATTGGGCCAACTCTGCGTTGTGATTTCGATCGCTCCAAGTTTCGCAACAAGTTGAGCACTTGTGTGACGAGCAACCGTCTCTGATGATTTCAAAACGCTGAGTGATGTCTCTTTGATTTGATCGCGAAGAGCTTGATTTAACTGAAACCAGGCTTGTATTTTTTGTTGTTGTAAAACCTCATCTTTCGCATCCAATACATTCTTTAAGTATAATCCTGCAGCTTGTCTTCCGACAATTGAGAATTCTTCTGTTGCAAGCGCTTGGACCAGAGTTACCATAAATTGACCCATTTGTGTCTGTAAGGCTGTGTTTAGGACATCTTCTGCTTGTTTCCGAAGTACAGGATCTACACGGGATTTGATAAGTACCTTCTCGTAAGACGAATAGGGCGATTGTAGTACCTGGACTTTGAGTATTGAGTAAAGCGTTGGAAATGTCCATTGTTTGTTTGCTTTTTTCTTCTTTTGTTACGTTCTTTGGATGGATTTTTATCGAATGAATGGTCAAAAGGGTAGAATGAAAGGTATGACTTAAGTGAGTATCCACGGTGCTGACAAAATTGCGTGTACTGACAAATGTGTCAGCTGTAAAGGTCTTTTAGTGAATTGAAGTAAAGAGTACAGTTTTATTCAGAATAAGAAGCGAAAGTATATGTAAACTAAAGATCCGAGACCGATTGCAACTAGAAAAGCTGCCAGCATTGTCGTGTCTGTTGTGTGATGTCTTTCCTGTTTGAAAGCTGATTCAAATAAGGAAATTAGAGTCAATGTTTATATACGGTGTTAATTTTCGTACTGTTGGATGGAATCGCGTATCGGGATCGTAATTGAGCGGCACTCAGATTCGAATCTTGGACGGCTCCACCGCGATGATAGCGCTGCCGGAGCTCAGTAGCTGACATATCGTCATCCATAATCGTTGAAAACGTGAGCAAATTATTCTATTGGAAGAGTCCTTTCGACTCGATAAATATCTTTTGATATTATTAGCTCTGCATCCGATCACAGGCTTCTAAAAGCCTCACTATGCTTCGATAGTCTTCTACAAAAAGAGCGATTTCGGAGGTCGGCAAGTTGAAACTAGCGCTGAAAGTGTATATGTGTGGAGGGAAGCGAGCTAAGGCGACTACTAAGGTAAGAAAGCTGACCATCGCAAATGATTCGTCGACGATAATGATATGCGATACTTTTTCAATCGCTTTTTAAACTGACAATCTCCTCTAATCATAATTGCCAGGTCCCCATCTGAGTCGCCTTTGATAGCGGTGCTCACCATAATGAGCTACACCTCGGTGATTTACGTAAAACACTAAAACATTTGCATCTTTATATAAAGGGCTCGTGTGCCGCAATACCAATTACTACTTATTATTACGTGATTGCCTTTTTGCATGAGAGGCTCCTATAAAGCCCGTTTACACAAATCCGTTCTTTCCTTTCCAATGAAGCAAAGTCTGGCGATATAGAAAGCTCGTCTTTGTGTACGTAGACTTCCCGAAACTTGAAAGTAGAGGCGCTCTGATAGAGTACTTTGGCTGTGGCTCGAACAACAGATCCATTCTCAATACTAATAAAGCCAGGAGAAGATTGTGGGAATCCTGTGAGAAGCTTTTCCAATTCTCCTTGACTGTCGCTTGGCACAAGTCCGTATATCACACGAAAGTAATTTGAAGTTCTTTGGGCTGTCAGCGCTCTAGCTAGACTCCAAAAGCCAAAGAAGTGATGGCTTGCGCGCTTTCTTTGCATCCACTGCAATAAGATGAAGCTAGTCCAGATGAAGAATGGAGTAATATGACACCAAGTAATTGCTAAGCTTCCTGAGATCGGTATGCGCGCAAAAATAAAACATTCAGCATTGTTGATTCTAATGTGTTTTACAAGAATTCTATGTGTGGTAGTAGTTGCGACGAAATTGCTCCTTGTAGGGTGCGACTTGTGCCAAGTCATATGTAGGATCTAAGTCGCTATGATTACTATGTGTATCCGTTAAACAGTCCTGAGAACTTGGACTGAAAGACAATCAAGGCAAGATCGACATATAGATAGCTCCTGTTCAATCCAACGGAACCAAAGTCGTCGTGTATAGCAAACAGCATCAATACGTCGGAAACGTGACACAATGGATAAAATCTGACCCCCAATGAAATGAAAAGCTTGCGGCTTCTCTCTTTGCCAGTCAACAGAACTCCCACGCAAAATATGAACATGAAACAGGACTTGTACAAAATTACAGCACCCTGCGATTGCGTCTCGACTTGAAAAAGAAGAAACCGATCGCAAACATGACAACGCCAAAGTATCATGATTTGAGGCAGAGCCAACCGGTACGTATTTATAAAACTGAAAGAAACAACTAGAAAGGGTGCCGCAAATTTTCAAATCGGGCATCAATGAGGGATTGCAGCATGAAATGGAGGTGATGGTAGACCAACATCACCGTCAACCACCGTACTGAATCAGAATCGCAGCACTGACTTTACGATTTACTATTATGGACGACAAAGAAGCATGAGGAGGCTGTCAAAGGATGTAACAATAGCAAGTACCGCCAAAATGTATCGCGGCGAAAGCAGAAGATACTACAAGTACGTCAAGCTGACAAGAGAAGTGAGCATGTATCCGATATATTAGTGCAAGCGTACTAGGAACCATTCTCCTAGGAGATTGCAGTACTCTTCGTCCGCCCAAGACGAGCATTCAGCAATCCGGAGGTACTCTCTGCCCATTTTATCATTTCTTACAAATCATACTTTTCAACAATTTTAGGGGGTTGGAAGAGGAAAAATTTGATTTGGAAGTTGACTGCTGCGCATGTTTCGGTGATGACTTTGATTTTTCAAGCGGGACTATAGCCACAGAGTAATCCACACGCATTCCATCCGGACTTCTTTCTAGCTCCATGCTATAGTGCAATTGCTCAAGAACTGCCTTTCCAAAAACATATTGACTGTCGGTGCTTTTCATTACTCTCAATTTGTTAACCTTGATTTCGTGTAAAGACGGAAATTGCACAATTACAAACGTGGCTTTTGTACGTTGGAATCTTCCAAACAAATCAGCTGGTATTTCTAGAGCATCCGTATCGAAAGAAAAGTAGTAATCTCTGGCAAACCATAAGCTCTTATTTGTGTCTTTCACGTCACCAAATGACACAGCCACCTTCATATCTTGGACCAATTTGATACCATTGTCTACTATTTCACCATTTTTTTCTTCATAGACACGTTCGAATACCATCATGTCACGTGGCCCAGATGAAGGGACTCGAGTGACTCGAGTGTTTGAAGCGAAAACCGCCATTGTTTCTTCACACGTCTCGAGATTCTTCTCGTGTAATATAATCATTTCTAATCCATACGATTCAATGCACACATTCTTGCAATCTTTCAGCTTCAAGTTGGCTTGGTCGATGTCTTTCAAAATATCGGGCCAAAGTTTGACTTCGTTGTCTTCAACGTATCTACATCGGTCGCCACTCAATGTGACGCGCACACCATTCGCATACGGGCACGTGCATCGAACTTTATTCACGGCCATTGATAACCAAAATAGTCCAAGAATGATACGACTGCGAAATTCTCTCATGTTAAGGGAAATGGGCTGTGTTGTACGGAGTAAATACCAAAATGATACAAAGATTTCCAAAACTTGGCTCAAGTATTTTGATCGCAGTGTCGTCATCGTCATCAGCTTTGGCCAATTAAAGATATGCAGACCATGGTTGGAACCTCGGTGTTGGCGTACTTTCTGTTGATCCATTCAGAAAACGCAGTTCTAGATTAAGAAAAAGGTAGCAAGCAGCTGGCTTTTTAGGGTTCAGACCCGTGTGCCCATCCCTACAACAAATCTAGAATACCTTTGAAGATCATCAATATGTACCCCATCGCATTTGATTGAGAATAAAAATTTTGCTCTTGATTGCGACAACACTGCTTTATAGAAGAATACGAAGCAGCAGAAAGCAGCCGTTTCAACAAAAGCAGAATCACATGCGTCTGTTTACCACTATTATGTAGTCTTTGTTCTATAGCATGCATCGATCACAAATTTGGAACATTACACCTTAAGAAATATTTATATCAGAGAGAATTCATGTATATTTTGATTACTTCCTCTTGTCCACTCATTTTGATAAACCTGAATCAAAATCTGAAAGGTAACACAAACGCTACATATAAAATACAAAAGTGATAAAATAAGCAAAAAAATTGTCACCGCTTTTTTAAAGACAAAATACGCGAGGTATTCGTGCAGAGAACACTAACCAGCGAAATGCCGTCTTGTGGTATGTAAGAACCCGTTTCTAATATTAATTTTTGTGACCATGCTCTTGGCTCACTACAAAGAGATTCTCGCGTTCCACGAGGGATCAAATTTCATGTATGGTGATCTGTGAATACCTTGCGCTCAGTCGTTATTGTGCAAGTAGTGTGAGAGTCGCTTATATGATACCAGGATTCTCATGGCGGGGCTGCGGAAGATTTTTGCAGATAAATTCCTTACAACCGAAAAAAATGGATTAGAAACAGTCTCAACCATAAAGAATATGCTTAATTGGAAGCGAGTGCACCACAACATCTGCAAAGGAGGCCGGCTCAAGCCTGTACAGCTATCCTATTGGTTTGATAGTGCAGACGATATGGATGTCCCATTTGTTAGACAAGCGACATCATCGCGCTGCAGCATATGGACTCGATAAATCCAGTTCGTAGTATCTTTGATAGGCGTTCGCATTCGAAATAGAAGTTAGGAGCGAGTACTAAATTGTATATTATGATGATCAGCTTCATCAAAATATGGCAGGAATTCAATCGGATATTTCTTAGTCTGTCTCCCACACACACATTTACAAGAAGACGCTCTCTTTCGCGTTTCTCATATGCTACAAAGGAACTATCAACAAAACCAACCTCATGTCGATTTTTTTCAACTCACCAGCTTTTGGCATCAGCATTTTATCGATACAGCTTTCAGATGCGCTTCGAAATGGCAATCGTACAAACAGTTCACGTCTCAGATAACATGCTTATCGATTTTGATATGTGAGATAACATATAAAAGCTATGGATAGAGTCACAGCTGCTGAGATTCAATTAGATGAGCAAGGCTCACGATCGGTCTATTGTGAAACATCTCTCCTTCTATATCCATTCAAAAGAGACACACCGCTGCGAATGAAAAGGATAGAGAGAGTAGTGCCAACGGGATCATTGTGCAGCGGCACGCTCAATTAAGGAGGTATTGTCGGGCGATTTCTATTTGTTCAATGTTAAAAGCCCTACAAGAATGCATTATATCGAGTCTTCATACTAAATCGCTTTTGCCCGCTCTTATCTGTAGATTTTTCAGCTCGCTCATTAGAGTCTTCATCATTACTATGGCTTCTACAGTCTGATAATAGTTTTACTATGTGCTTGTTGCATCTCAATGATCGTGTTGCGGTATCATCAAGCATCCCTATTTGTTCATTTACTGTCGACACTTGATCTCACTTGTATGAGAACGTACTTTTGACCTCTCTGTTGGACTTAGATTGACCAGTTTGTTGCCTTCCAGTATCGATCTGACGGGATTGATGAATTATCGTCACGTCGTTGATCTTAAATGTTGCGTCCCAGTCGTCTTGTATTATTTTCCAATCTGATTTATATGCTCATCAAGTTTCTTCGCCTGTAACACCAGTAGCTTGTCCTAAGCTTTCATTTGGTGCTTGTAGCTCAAAAAGTAAACGTGCGCCTCTTTTCCTTTCCACTTCTTATAGGCTATGGGAAATTCAGACTCAGCAAGACACAACTTGATTGTGAGTCGACTCTCAAAGATCCTATTTCTAGCTGATAATTTTATATACATTTGCTCAAGATCTTGTTCTTGCCTTGTGACCCGAGACCTCCAATAACTGCGTGAGATGTTCCTTTTCAGCTTTTTTTGGTGAGCAGAATTACGCTTTGCATCAAACTCTGCTTCAAGGAAGCAGATCGGTATGCTTTCTGTCAATGCCTCCAACAGAGATTCCACTAGTCCTTTTCCTAGGCGTGCCTTTGCGTTATGACGGCTCGGAAGCAGCATCTTGCAACTTCCTAAACGAGTTCTACCACACGTATCCTATTATTCGATAGCTTCCAATTGGCTCCATTCCTTTGCCGAATACTTTTCCCTGTTTCGCGACCTCTCCTCGGAGTAAAGCAACGCTCTTTACCGATTCAGATTTTAGCTCAGCAAATTTTCGCTTCAACCATGTCTTCTGGCAGAGATGGGGTAAAACTCGACGTTTTTGCGCAAATGCACTCTGCTTCATCTCTCGGCTTCAAAATAAAAGTTTCTGCGCTTAAGCACAAAAAGATTTGATGATAGGTTCAATATGCTGAGCTTCCTGAAAGCAGTCTCCTTTTCCGAGTATGTAAGTTCGAGGTATCAATACCTTCTCTCCTCGTTCATTTGCCCTCCTTTCTGTAATTTTTGTCGCACTATTTTTGTCAATTGATGGATCATATTTTTTGTAGGCGTCCTTCCCAAACTGTTGGATCCTCATTTCTGATTATAGAAAAGGATGTCCAAGAACGATACTCTCCTGTTTTGAGTTATTTGAAGGAAAAGTGCTTCCTCACACGGTACGTGAAGTGATATGCTATCGCCATACAACTTTATAATCACGAGTAATCCAGGTTGTGCTTAGAGTCATCAAATCTTCACTGGGATTAGCGTCTATATCCCTTAGTACATTGTACCTCAGCGCGGTCATGGATTGATATGCTTAAGAGGAACGTAACCAACGTCTACCATGCGGGTATGCTGGTCCCCTTCCTTTCAGAGCTTTTCTGCTCAACAAACCTTTAATAGAATATTGGTTGAGGTTACAAATGTACAGCCCGCCACGACTGAAGATCATGTACTGCTTGCCTTCTTGGCTATGTATTGCTACAAGGTCTTGTCTGGATGCGCTGATTTGTAATCATGGCCATCTCCTTGTAGACTGCCAGACATCTTCCTGAAGCGCTGACTGTCAAATTAGTGGGTAAACAATCTCTTCTTACTGCGTAGAAGCTAGTACCTCCCAAGTATTCTCCTGTGAATAGTAACATTTTCGCTGACACAAAACTTCTGCGCGCGTACAACTACTTGCTTACGCTCGAATATTTTTTTCTTGTCATAAAGTTCCAATCATACGAGCACCAATCTGACAATTTTGTTTCTCGAAAGCGAACAAAGCTTCGATACCAAAATTCACTCGTCGTCTTTGTCTTCTGGTATGACTACTCCTGTAAAGCAGGTAGCTTTTTTGCTAAAAGGTGTTCACATAATTCTTAACAGAAAATACAAGCAGCTCGACGTCTGTTTGCTACGATTACGACCTGCAGCGAGGCATAGTCGAAATCTGAATAACATGTAAGGATTCTCTTCTCACAAAAAAGCTTCGAAAGCATCATTGTGACTGCTTTGCACAGTCACAATGTTATTATTTTGCGCCTTCTTCCCTCTGCTGCTTTATGCTTTAACTACTAAATGCATTCTTATTTTGCTCCATTCGTGATATGGCGTCTCCCGAGGCAAGCGCTGTATATATAAGCGCCATACTGAGATGCATCCTGAGCTTTGATCATGGAAAGAGTCTGCATAGTTGGTGGATAGTTGTCGTGTTCCAAAATACTTCTATATGTTGCTGGGATGATATGAACCGGCTCGCGGTATTTACTTCATAAGCGCTTAAAAGTTACTCATGGACTCAAATTCCGCTCGTTTTTGTGTGTGGTTTTTGTTGATGTATGTGACAAGGTACGGAGTATCACAGAGCCGCACCCTGCGGGTAACAAATGTAACGGAATATTACGCTTTAGTGATTCATAGATTCCTTCATATATTACTAGGTGAGAAAATTGGGATTTACTTTACTCTTAGTGTCCACAAAATTGTCGGCTTGCTAGGAAGCAGTGTCATATGATCTCGTATTGATACCACTAATGAAGTGTCGAAAAATCACAAAATCGTTTCCGGAGGTTCGAGATATCCTCTCCAACCACATGATTCTGACCAAATCTGGGCCTTCAAGCACAGTAGCGATATATTGCTTTCTCCATTCCGTCCCACGACACAATAGCAGTCTTGTTGACTCTTGTGACGGGATCTCCAAATGAGAATGCCTGACGATTCTCTTAAAATTTCTATTTTCCTTTCCACAAGTCGAAATCTACATTGGTGTCGCGATGAAAGAAATGACAAGCTCCGTGTTTGTGTTATAGTAGTGCTTCAGAAGGTCCAGTGACATTTCGGAAGGATATTTGGCGTTACCTGTGCCATTGCATGTGCACTTTTCATTCCAGAGTTGATGAAACCCTGCGTAAGATAAGAAGAGAGTTCTAATGGTTGGCGGTATCCCCTGAATCTGATGCGATGCGAGTGATGTAAAGACTACCGACGTATGGCGCCAATTTGCTCAACCGTGATACCCTTGAAGCAATATTGGGTGGGGTCTAAACGCTGTGATCCCTTCCTTCTTTGGAAAGCGTGCGAAACATTCCGGTATCTTTGCATCGGCCCCTGTATTCAATGTCGCACTTTTACCACCTCGAACGAGAGACCTGCGTAGACACAATAACACGCTCTGATCCCACGCGAAAATGTCTTGCGATAGTCTAGCATTGCTGTGATATGGACACGTTGTTCGGAGCCATACGTGTCATTCGATAGGCAGAGACTCGCTATTGGGATATTGTGAAGGCGCTTGCTGGCGGCCACCAAATTTGCAATGACTAAGAAAGCAATTGGTTGTGGAAAGTATGGAAATTTCAATTTGAAAGCCACGTCTCATATCTCTCAGTCAGTAAAATTGGGTGAGGCGATTTGCCCATTAGATCTCTTTATTACACGGAAATACGTCAAGCCATAGGACAAATAGCACCAAGCCCATCGAATAATGATGTGACGCAGCGTATACGCACTAAAATGAAGTCAACTGGTGAAAAAGGACAAAGCACTTGGCTCGTTCCAGGCCAAGTTTCAAGTCTAATTGCGTCTTGTCGGAGCTGAAGAGATCAGAATTGGAGCCAATCCTTCCGGACTTTGCTCAGGTGTTATCGCGTATGCGAAATTGTCTTTCTTTCATGAGCTATTTATCCAAGAAGGTCCAAATAGTACCACTTTCGAGAACCAACAATTAGGGATATTGCATCCTCTTCTATTTCTGCACGTAGTGCCGTGAGCAATGAATCTTTTGTGATCCCACTGCAGTGAGTTTCTATCGTACCAATTGACACAATGCGCAACGTTGCCCACTTTTTAGCAAACTCCGAGAACATCGCCTTACTATCGATCGATTAGCAACTCGAATCATTGTGAATCTTCTGCAAGAAACGTGGATATGATGTACATGAAGCAAGAGACAGTGATCCCACCGAAAAATTAAGAGCTAGTACGGCGAGCACTGCTTCAAGCGTCTTGTCCGTGGTTGCTTCCTTTTGTGAGCCAAAAATGGTCAAACACCACTTCATCTCGCGACTCGCAAGCGTCATCATCCAGTGATGCAAGCTTTGTTGAAAACCAAAGGCATTGAGAACTTTATCAACCATCAAGACAATAATGGTAACACGGCTTTACATTTTGCTGCCGCAGCATCCAAACACGAGGAGAGTAGCACGATGGTTCAGCTTCTTCTCGAAGCCGGTGCGAATGTGGATGTTATGAACCATAAATATCTCGGTCCAAGTGCTGTGCATATACTTACGTTGACCAAGGATGAGCCTATAATAGTATGCATGCTACTCGACTGCAGAGCGAGTCCGAGTGCAAGAGTTGATTAAAGTACGCTTTTGCATATTGCTGCACGACGTGGCTTCCCAAAGGTAGCGCATCACTTAGTTCGAAATGGAGCATCTCACAGCGCAAGGAATCAGAACGGTTTGATGTGCGTCGAAGTGGCATCAAACTGTGTGAGATACGCAATGTTTAAAGGAATCACTTCGACACAACCGTACGTTACTATCTCGCATCGTCGTCGCTGCATGTTGTGTGATAGACAATTGTATGGACAGAAGCGGAGAAAACTGTGCATTTTTTTCATCACTTAGTTGGACGTGTGAAAAAGGAAAATTCGGAAAACTGCTATGATTGTGGTCCTTTGTACTGCAAGAATTGTTTGGTCGAACAGAATCTTTCACGCACTATACCAATTCGACTTTATCGATCGAAGGACGACGATTCGTCAAGGCAATTCTTTTGCTTTCAATGTCATTGGATCATACATACGCACATCACGTAATCAATCAACACAATGCACTCGTATTTACACTCGGTGACACTATTACTATCGACTCGGTAAATTGCGAGTAAATAGTAATATAAGTGATGTAATCAAATGTAGATGTGTGTGAGCCTTTGCTGTCAATCCTCTCAGTAAACACAAGTCTATCTTAAAACAATGTTTTACCCTACTATAGCTGTCACGTCTACATTGTCTCGTTAACGCTATTTGCTTTAGAATAACCGCCGATTGAATCGATCGTTTTGCATAGACTGTGTGTTTGGAAACAAACCTTGAAGAAAATGGATTTGGGTAATGCAAAGTCGTACGGAGGGATTGGATGCATTAAATAGGCTCATGCGAGCGGAAAGTAACGTGAGGTAAAGCGAGCCTGAAAAGTCAATCGGGCTGTCACAACGGGTGCTTTTGCATCTTACTGTTGGGTCTGAAGCGGATCCGGATCCGATTACGGGTCTGGGTGCCGGGTAGCGGGTTTACGGAAGAACAAGGAGTGGTAGCTAGATAGCCAGAATTTTCACCCACTCAATACCCACTAGGTACCGACTAAGTAATACACCACACGGGGGCCGTGTTAAAGAGAGCAGCGAGGCTGCGTTTCGAAGTGCGGACTTACAACACTTCCTTAGCTAGTGTTAAGTGAGTAGCATGACCACTTTACAGATCAGCAGATCAAATCAAAGTACGGTGTGATTGGAATACACGGTACATCGCGCCGCCACATTATCTAAATTGCCATTCACAGAGTTCATACGAAATGCTAAAACGTATGATAACAGGACTTGTTATATATGTAATCGAAATCGTGTTTATACGAGTGCGATAATCGAGGGAGCATACCGATAATTGGTAACATCGATTTGTGCAGTATGAATCACATAATTGATGAGGCTTTACCGCAATGCAGAAGGATTTAGTAAATCACAATAAAGGTGAAAAGAATGCACACCGCGAATTTCGAGGCGAGACAGCCAGAACCCGGTCAGCTGACCGTTTGTTAAAGGTATGACTTGAGGATTTAGTAGAAACGTTTACTGACGGATCTGTGGAAAGAAAGTGGATCTAGACAAGCTGAAAATGAGAAACACTTTTCTCAAGTATAACTTTCGTGGCTGATCAAGTTTCAAGCAAAATAACTCTGATTCGGAAACGGTAGGAGCTCATGCTAGCCAGGAGTGTCTATTAACATCTTCAGAACAGACTCACCACCAATTCTAACGCCGCATTCATGCGTGCATGAATAGAACCAGTTCATGCTTTCTGTATCTCGTACAGACTAATAGGGGCTTGAAACTCGCAAATATTTCAAGATGGACCGTGTCCGAGCACTCTCGCGGGTGCATTTGACCATCATACTGTTTAGTTGATGTGTTGTGCTTCTAATGCGTTGGCGACATCACTCTTCTAAATGACAACACATTTCTCTCATTTTGCATTTATATAATAGCGTGGGATTCTATAGCACCTCATCTCCCCTCAAATTCTATAGTGATGCATTTCCAAATCGTAGTGTTTTTAGCGACGGGCATCACATCATAATAGTCTCTATCTGTTCGTTGTTTTGGAGAGCAACGTAAACTAGCATTGAGACCGGGTAGCAAAGAGAAAATCTAAATTTTGCGTGACAAATTCACAATTGGTGCGTTTAAATGAAGATCAGCTCGTAAATAAATGCTAGATTGTGAGTGTTAAGACTAATTTTTCGTAGTGATCAGAACCGTCAACAATGATAATACCTTTACCGTTGTGTATCGCAAAAGGCAAAGAGTTGTGCCTCAAATGGCTGATCATGGAAGAGAGCTGGCACTTGAGCTGATCGCATTTGGCGGCCGTCGTACCATTGTTTGGTATATTTATCGCAATGGAAACATCAAGGAAAGTTACAGCTGTCATGGAAAAAAAACTTCTTAGTGCTAGAATTATAACAAAAATGTCAGAAATTTATATTACCGTGATTTCTGATCGAAACCTTGTCCACCCGTCCAAATCTACTCCTACCTAAGTGATTGCTTCACGTCGCCTTAATTATGGGCTTCAGTTTCTACAACCGTCAATTTAGTTGTTGCACACGCGGGGCTCGTAATAATGAAAGCAAAAGAAGCCTTCTTTGATCACCTCTAAGCATTGAGCAGTCGCTCCAACTAGTATAGTCGATGCTTTACAATGCAAGGGCTCTTGATAAAGTTATTCACACTGATTAGAGCGAGTTTACGATCAGCGCTACAATTCGTCGTCAGTACGAAAGTACGTACGCCACCAAACACAATACTGTATTAATTTGCGGCGAGATTATGAAGTTCGGGTGCGATAAGAGCCCACATTTCTCTCTCAAGAGATATCAGGAATGCTGAGTTCAAGAAAATTGTTCTGATAGTTAGACACATTGCACTATCACAGATAATCAAGCTATTGTTGCTATACGCGTGTACTGTCGCACTGTAGGTGTACACATCTGAAAGAATGGTCCAGAAAGCTTCACCGTTGGCTCTCGTCTTCTTGATCGGGAGTCTAGGTTGCTGTAAAAGTACTAGAATTACTTTTTCCATGAAAAAAGTTCCTATTCGTCTACTCAACTGCCGCGATTGCATTCTGAAACGCTTCTACGGTGATAGGATTACATTAGTGAAACAAGAACCAGAATTCACGTACGAAGTCAACATTCCTGACTATTTTTCAGAGACCTTTCTTCGAGATGTATGCGAAGACTCAAATAATTGCGACGACATTCGTTTTAATGAGGTACAGTCTGTGACAAAGATGGCTCCTTCAATGTATACATCCATGGCGTATTGTATCGCTGTGGACTACAGATATCTTACTGAAGTGGCCACTTGTCAAGATTGTCTGAACATGTATGGCAGCTATATGAGAAAAAACTGGATGATCATAGACACGTTCTATTATTGGATGTTTTGGTATTATCCATCAACACAACATTCAGCCGCCTGTTCTCGTGAATGTGGTGGGATCAAAACATTGTCGCGTGCATATTGCGCAAGGGCTGAACCGCAAAATATTGATCTAAATGAAATTGCAGAGGAGCCACCTTACCACGAGGTTCACCTGAGAGGAAAAAAAAATGAGCGCGCAAAGTGCTTCAAATCACTCGCAAAACACACACACATTTTAGCGCGACTCGAAGGTGATGACGCGTCTGATCGTGCTAAAAGCTGCGCTGTTGTACTTGTCGAATTTCACACTTATACTATTGAACAGATGCAAATTGATGTACAGCATGGCGAATCGCCCGCATGTACTTCATTTTCAATTGTGAACGAAAGACCTCATCAAGACACAAAAGAGGCAGATGCTTCGCACCTACAAATCAATCGAAATCAGGGAATTGATGTTGAGGCATCTCAATGCTTATACATTATCAGTGCAACAGTACTTTTAAAAAAGTTGAGAGCCACTTTAACAGAGAATCTGGAAACTAATGCGTGCCTGGATTGCATCAACAATCTTGTCCAAAATTCTGTGGGGTCCGATATCCGTCTCATATCAAATAAAAGTAGCTTCGTGTATTTGCCAAGGGCACCGCATCGGGGATATATTGCAGACAGGTGTGGTCAATGCTTGAGTATTACAGTATTTCCTAACGAGTATTGTCAACAAACGGCGACGTCATCAATTCCATCATCAGGACTTCCAGCCACAAAATACCAATATCTGGTACTTGAAATCAATTGGCGTAACAACATTCAGATCTTCTATGATGTTGTTCTGCGTGTTGTGTTTCATACCGATGTGTATCTGGTGACTACGCCTTCCGATCATATTCATACTAGCGTACATTCCCTTCATACGATCGCAAGCATTTGCGCAGCTGTTGCTAGTAAATACGATATCGACGGGATATGCAGCGTTGTTATCGTAGATTTTTCAAGCCCCCTCCGTCCCTTGCCTTTTACAGCAATTCTTAGATTGCTTGGTATCACCGGTATTGATCCACTCGAGCTGGCAAGAATTTATTGATGCGACAACTCGAGGTACGGCAGTCTAACGTATCGAAAGCGTATGTTTATCAATCAAATCCCATACAAATGTGACTAGATGCAGCTGCAATTTTAGCGTCTTTTACATATGCCATAAACCTTAATACATTCACGGCAAGCCGGGCAATACTGCAAATGATTATCATCTGATTAGCATTCTCGCGACGATAAGCGTGTTATGTCAACAATATAAGGGCTCATGCTAGCAAATTACCTTGCGTCATTTTGATTTGACTCATTGTCGTTTAGTTGCGAGAAAGCACAAACATCACCCCCAGAAGGACCGAATAATCAAAGTGTTTTGACTAATTGTGGCGCAGATTAACCTCGCTCATATATATTCAAAGCTCCAGCCGTAAGCACCTCAAGTCGCACGCATAGTAGATCGGTAAATCACGCGATTCACATTGAATATATTGCATGAGTACAAAGTTCAGATTGAACGTGAAAATACCTGTAGCACGGTCAGGCTGGTGGCTAGAACGCTGTCTAGTACCTGACCTGCGTCAGCGTGGCACTCCATTGCTTTCGGTGCCTATATATTCTGAGCATATTAAAATGTCAAGATGGATGAAAGCATTGTATCGTCGCAGTCGTAGCTCTGTCAACTTTAGTGTCGGATGCCGCCAAAAATTGCGGTATCGATCAGATTCAATATCTCAACATTATAGACCGATCCCCATAACAAGCTTCAGCAATTTTTGATGTGGCGGACTCGCTCCATCTAGTGTGCATGCGAAGTGAATATCTATGTCATCTGCGTTAACGTTTAAGACCATTTTGGGTGGAGTAGAACCGGCCAATCTTAGCAAGCTGCGTTCCACCATGCACTGAAGTAGACAGATTCACAATGACCTCATTTGGTTTGACTAAATCTACTGCAAAGACTGCATGGCCCCGTTCGGCAAATTCAAGAAGTATGTGTTACTTACCTATGAAATTACATTGATTAGATAGTTCGGGGATCGGCTTCAGAGTAAATTGTCCAAGTGAAATCCACCTGATCCCAAAACGTTTTGCTGATCGCAGAAATGAAGAAGCATTCACTGTAATCAATGGAGAAATCTTCGTTGTGAGTGACTTGACAAGCTCGATGTCACATCCTTCAAAATAGCTACCTTTGGCGCAATGGAGCTCAAGTCTATGAAGCTTTAGTGTCAATCACCGTGCCGAACAACAACACGAAACCTGCGGATAACAATGACATGAAGATTGTATCCCCCAGTCCAATGAACAATGATGCACCAATTACCAGATAATTATTCGAAATCGTTGTAGATATCGAATCTGCGACGATAAGAAACGGAGGCTGCATCAGGTGATCCATGATTTCACGCTATATTATGCTTTCAAGACCGAGGCTGAGCGGTATTCCTGTAATTGACATTCTAACAAAAAAACGGTAAATGCCATGATGCATCATTGTAAAAACAATGATTTGCAAGAGGGTGAAGCGTTCACTTGAGGCTGTGCAAACACATAGTTCGAAACTTCTCCTAGTATCCTTGTTATGAGAGCGCAAGCAGTAATTTGAGACATAGCTTCTGTCACCTGGCGGCTATTGATTGATTCATTTTAGGATGAGGCCTTTAGAAGATCACTTGCGCGTTAACTCTCACTCATGCGTAGGACTGAATCATCACAAAGGATATGCGTTATATTTTGCAGATATCGCTTCATTGCGACTCAAAGTTGATCTCTTTATATTGAATTGCCCGCACTTTTGATGTCGGCGAGCTACGATGGCAAGAAAAAGCCCATGCTTTTTGATTACCATCTTTGTGCCGACATTATTTGACTCGATGTACCCTCAACTTGCCATCACGCTGACACTCTTTGTAAAGAGCTATATAGCGGCCGGATTTTCATGGTCCACGGTTTTAGTTTACGAAGGCAACCTATCAACAAAGGCCGAACGCATTTCTGGCCGGTTGGGAAGATTCGATATATCGAAAGGAAATATCGACGTTCAGCGTGTTTTTGACCTGTTAATGAATATATCAGGGCATCTCAGAGCAGGAAATTTCACCAGAATGGTATAAACGGCAAAATTAGTTGTGGTGTCGGCTAGTCGTGTAATCAATGGATGGGCAAAAGTATCTGTACGAATCAGACACGTAAAGAATCAACGGATAGAATTAGTTGAAAACCAATCAGCCCGTGTGTTTGCGCTGTTTGTTCGTGACGATACACAAAAATATACCTCGGGCATTATCATTGCATCAACGAAATCGAAATCGACAAGGGGGCGTCCATTCAGAAGATCGTGACAGATAGATAGAGTTGCAACAGAAGAATCAAATCACGTGACGGAAGCTGAAACCGGAATGGTCAACAATGTGAAAGAAGCAGACCCAACAAATTATCGCGACGCGATGAAGTGAGCGCGGACAAACGGAACTGGGAATCGGGCGATGCAAGAAGCATTACAAGCTTTTGCAGGGGAAAAAAAGTGGGGTAGATGGTGGTAACATCATATGGTGCGAATTGTCTGCATATCAAATGGGTGTATAAGACGAAACGTGATGCAAATGGAAAACTGGTGCGATACAATGCTCGTTTGGTCGCGTGTGGAAAAGAACAAGTTCCTGGTCGTGATTTGATCGTTGCGGGTGTTTACATCGACGATCTTCTCGTAAAGGCAACTGAACCATTGCAGATCGAAATGTTGTCTAGTGATTTGGAGACGCTTTCGGTGAAAGTGGGGTAATGCGCGTAGATTACTTGGTATGTGTATTACTACAATGATGAAGACGGTTACGACATCGACCAAGAGGTAGCAATAGTGAACATGCTCAAGGAATTGCGATTGAGAAACGCTCGTGGAACGCGCACTCCTATCGGTGATACCACAAATGACATGCCCCAGAATGATGTCGCGCTCTCCGTTTGTACCACATCGGGTGGTGTTTCTGTGCAAACTTTTCAGTCACTGATGGAAAGCTTACTATGGATATCACGATGAACCCGTCCTGAAATTTCGTATGCTATACATCTTGTGCCGAGACGTACGCATTATCCCACTGAAAGTGATTCGTAATTTGCAAAGAGGATAGCAGGTACCTTCAAGGGTCGAAAAATCTTAGGCTACAAAGAGAGGACATGGCGTTTCGAGTGAACCACTAATGTTGGTTGGTTACAGTGATGTAGACTTTGCCGAAGACAAGGCTGACCGGGAGTCTAAAACCGGAGGATAAAGGAGGTGGCGAGTATGCCTGTATATGGTTAACTCGTAAACAAGAATGATTCTCCCTTTCTACTATGGAAGCAGAGCTCACAGCGTCGTCGGTTGTGGTTGCAGAGATGAATGGCATCGAAGAGTTCCTCGGATAGATAGGGATACATCGTATGATACCGATGCCTTTGAAGGTGGACAATCAAGCAGCATTGAAGCAGTGTGGCGGAAAATTTTCACCGAAGGCAAAACACCATGACGCGAGATCAAGTTTGTGGTATTGCATGCCAAATGTGGAATTTTATAGACCGAATATTTTGAAGGTTCTAACATGTCAGCTGATATGATGAGAAAAGCGCTTCATGCACCGAGGTTGGAGGAGTTGAAAAATCTCATCGGTTCACATCGGAATACAAAGGACATGTGAAGGCAGCAGGTGCGCCTGCCGACGGCTTGAACGAAAACGCGCATGATGGAGAAGTGTTGGAAATTGACTGACGTTGAAGCCATTGCACATAATCATTGGAGGTGATTTCAATGGTTAGAATGATGTGTGCCGCTTCTTTTCTTACCTGTTGCTGACGTTCGAAAGTGACTGGTAGACATTTTCAAGCTTTTGAATAATACACACAAGGAGCACCACGGGATCGATGAACACGCTACGCTGACCAAAATGGAAGGGCAGAATTTAGGGAGCTCTACAGTCAACGCGCCAGTCCATCAAGCCTTCTAGCTTCCGTGAACTTGAATGTCGAGCTCGTCTTGGAATGGCTCAATATGGGCCAATAGGTGCGGCCCGAATCCAAAGGCAGAGCTCAGAGGACAAAGTCGTCTGGTAGGCGTTGTAGATTATCTTGATTCCCTCAACGTCCGCTTTAGTTTACACTTCACGTGCAAATGTATCTACTTGCTGTAGTGCGTCATTTGGGGCCGTCTGTCTATTATGCGTCGTCCCAGGGAACTAAAAGCAGTGGCGCTTCGTGTAGTTGCTCTGCCACTGCTGTGTTGCGAAAAAAGATATGCCAAGGGGAATTTTCGGCTTCTTCGAATGCGCGGTTCTTGTGAATTGCTGACGGTAAAGAGACTTTGTCCCGAAGTAAGTCGATTAATCACTTCACGATGGAAGTTTCCGCAGATTGTGCTAGTGTAGTCACGAGGCCACTGTCATGACTGGATTGATAGCCAGAATTTGCTGCCGTACCGACGCGTTGCTCGATGGGCGCGCTGCTGCTTCCATTTGAAAACGAGCTTGCACGTTGGTTTTCTCAGACATTTCTCCATGATGGAGAAGAAATTTCCGACGATGGCGCTGATACTTGCTGTTGCGCAATCGTACGGCGGCCGTTTATCTTTCTCCACGGAGACACGGCGCCGGTCAGTTGGCTTCGCCATATTTGTCGTGGATCACGATAACAAGCAGATTGTGTGTCAAGTCCATGACAAACCGTAGGCTCGTTGCCCTTCGTTCAATGCCACGCGTCCTAATACAACTACTGTGCACGTAATTGCGCGTGTGTGAATAGGGCCGCCTTTGACAGATATTCAAGTGTGCAAATGATGAAAATCTACACCAGCATCGACATTCGACGACTTGGACTCGAATGGTGGGATAAACTCTTCCTTCGAGCAGTCAGATGTGTCGTGAGTCAGCTGCAAGTTTAGATGACTGGAGAGATACTGCAGCTTGCTTGAATTTATATTTACTTCCGGAAACGGCCGTACTGAATTTAGACACTGATTTATGAACACAAAGTGCGGAATTCCAAGCCGCTCTTTGCGATCATGCAAAAGCATTGGGTGTCGATCTAGTATCAGAGCAGCATCTTCTTCCAATTGTACAGGAAGCACTTTAGCTGAGCTCCTCGTTGGATGGGAGCAAGGTCAAACGGACGATGGCATGCCTTACTACTTTGATGCTGAATCAGAGAAAAGCACATGGGAACATCCTTTGGGCGAACACTATCGCCAGCAGGTTCAATTGGCGAAAGAAAAGACACATCGTTGGGAGGGTCCGCGTACCCCGTCATTGATATCGCATGAGATAGAAAACAACAATCCGAAAGTAACGGAATCGATACATATCACAATGAACAAGTCAATGGCTTTTGGCCGAGATACTTCTTGGCTTTTGGACCAAGAACTTGTCATTGAAAAGCCTCTGATCAATACAGCCGAGGCAAGGCCTAGTTTCACGAAGACAGACAAAATGATACTTGAGAACGATTTCGAAGAAACTCGGATTGCGTTGTAAAAGTCTCAACACGTAGCAAAAGAAACGAGTTAATATAAAATGAGATTCGGCGATTCGAAAATGAGTTATCAGAGGCTGAAGGACTCATCTCACACAATGGAAGCAGCACTGGCTGATCAAGTTGCTATATGCAAAGAGCGATTCGAATGTGTATGCATGGCTGGAGAAGAAGTACTGAAAGCACACCTGCAAATTCATGAAGTACGTCTTCATTTTTTGAATTAATAAAGGCCAACAAATCGGCTCAACAAGAATTTGAGCGCTTCAAAAGCATCACAAAGCAGCGTGAAATCGATCTTATACAACAACTTGAGACTTTGCAGCTTCAACAAACTCAAACAAAGTCGCAAGACACTGAAGTTATGGCCCAGGGTCGTCTGGACGCACAAAATCAGCTTGCACTTGAATGCTCCTTGACCCTTGAGAATGATCAAAAGCAGATTCTCAAACTGCAAGAAAAGCTTCACCAAAGCATGATTGGTTAGCTGGAAGCCAAGGAAATTGCTCAAAAGCGCTCGCTTGAGGTACAAGAGCTCCGACTGCTGATTCTTACTGAAAATACTCGAGCATCCAGCGTGAATGAAGAGAAACTGGCAGCTCTGGGTGAATACGAGACTTCACGTCAGCAATACGAGAAGACCGTAGAAGCGCTTAAAATGGAGAATCGGCGGCTGGAATCAGCTTTGGAACAAGAGCAACTTTCGCTTGCTCGTTTCCAGGAACAAGCCGAGAAAATGGCACCACTGTGAGCATGCACGTATAGAAGACCAGCTTGCTCACACACAGCGCCAGCTTTCGGATGCAGAAGCTCATAAACGCAAATGGCAGAATCAGGTCGCTAAGTTGCAAGATCAAAGTGTCGCTCTCAATGCTAATTGGCAAGCCGAGCTCGTGGATGCGCAGCAACAAGCTCGAGAAATGTGTCAGTCTTAAACAACTCGGCTGGAACGGGAGATACAGAGTCTTGATCGGGAGATACAAGACGCTTCAGATGGATTCCAAGACGCACAGAAGGAGCTGAGAGAAACCAAGCAAGAATTATCTCTGGAAAAGCACCCAACACAGCAAGACGCTCTCGACCTGGAGAACAAGAAGCGGTGGGAAGCCTTGTTACGACACGAGAAAGAAAAGCTTGCGGAGGAAAGGCATTCTGCTGGCTGTCAGCTCGCGAGCCTTCAGGCCGACCACAAGAGCCTCAAGCAGGAAAATGCGGACGAGAAGGAGAGATTTCTCGTTCTAAATCGAGAATTGGAATCTCGTTTGAAGCAGAAAGAGTACGACATACTGCGCGTGGAAGAGCGAGATCTCCATTTACTCCGACTCTCTGAGGAGATCGCGGAGAGTGACAGCAGAGTTTGGCCGAGCCGAGTTTGAAGATTGAGAAGCCCAGCATCAAAAACAAATCAAAGAACTTCACCAATCCATCGCGTCACAACTGCCGCAGTTGGCAACCAAGTGTGTCTCGCGAGCTAGCGAAGAAAGGATGCGTACCCACCGTGAATCACTTTCCAAGCGAGCAAATGACGAGCGTTAGACCTTGATTCGAACATTTCAAATTCGTGAGAAAGAATGGAGGAAAAAGCACGCTCGAGTTGTCGAGGAATCGGAGTTTTGGCGTTGAGATTTGCGTAAGATGGAATATTTGAATGAGCTTCAAACCCAACAGCTGCAAATGCAGTGGACTCAAAGATCTGCCTCACCGCCTCGGACGATCTCGGTACCGCCATACAAATCGAATAAACGTGTGAGCGTGCCGTGGCCTAAAGCCGCGTGGGAGCAGCCGATCGTACCCGAAGAGATGGCTTTCGAATACACCAAACTCGAGCATTCAGCTGATAGCAAACAATTCGAAGTAGAAGGGAGGATGTTGGTACGATCATTGGAATCGTTGGGCAAACCAAAAGTATCGCGAAAAGTCGATTGGAGAGAATGTGAGTTTTCGGCTTGGTATCGTACAGATTATTGGAGACACAAGTATCAATGAGCTGACTTTAGCTTCTTTTTTGTGAGTCCATCATCGACCGATTCCGTCGACGGCTTTTCTTCGGCTACATCGTAAAGGTCAATGTGTGTGGTGAGCAAAGCAACGACACGTACCAAAGGAAAACCAATTTTTCGCGTGAAAGTGTGTCGAGGAAGCAATCGAAGGAGTTGTTGAGAGATTGCTTAGCTGAAAGCATCGGAAATATGGACTTTGACGATAAGCTGCGAGGCTTTTGGCACGAAAATAGCATCCAGAGGCTCACTCTCGATGGTGAGAGACTCTGACAGCGATGTGGACGTGTTGTCTGCAAATATTTTCAATGTTGGAGGTTGATTTTCCGACGTGATAATCCTCAGCAAGGCAAAGCCGACGCCCATGATGACTACGATACAATCTGTAGATGGACACATTGCCAGCGTATGAACGCCACTTTGTGTGTTTTCAGAATCGCACAACGTTTGGAATCCAACATCGTCGACTTGAGGTAATCCCAGAGCTTTATCGTGCCATCTTTGGGAATAGAAACCATCCAATTCTCAGCCTGGAAGCGCTGGCAGCATGCGACTTGGACCACTGCTGAAGCGTGACCGAGGCAGTATGACTGAATGAGGGCTGTCGGGGGGAATTGAGAGATGCGTATTTTATCATCTCGATCAGCGCTGAGTACGAATCGACCTCTGGATGGATCCATGCTGATATCGGTGATCATGGAAGTCGTGTGCCCAAAAAGATGTTTTATGGACGTCAGAGCCTTCTACGTGCTCTCATGGAGTGGCCATCAGTTTCCCTGTTTTCTCACCAATCAGAATAACCTGGTTTGGTCTGGTTTTATCCATTGTGGGTCCCGTGAACGCGATGCAAATCGCCCGAGCATTTCGAGAAAGCGTTCTGCATGAGATCCTATATTAATACAGATGCAAGTTAATTAAGGATATTTGATGTACCGGAAGGATTGCAATTTCAAGGTCAAAATGGGACGTACGGTAAGGATGTAATGATACAGAAACCGCTCTTGCATGTGCACGAGTAGTGAGCGACATCGGCATTACGGACATCCATAGTCGCCTTACAACTTGTGATATCATGCAGCAAGCCCGACGTCTTAGATTGATCACAAACTGCGGCTAATGGAAACGCATGAGGCGTTGCGTTGCCAGCGTCCACGCAAAGCACATGGACTGTACAGCGTCGAACTATAAAAAGCACATTTTGAGCGCCCTTTGCGTCGTAAATACGCTGCAGCGCCGCGCATTGACGCTTGGCCATCCAAATGTAAATGTGTCCGAACCGTGCAGTCCGATTACCTCTATTAAGTCATAAATTACCGGAATGCGTGACACCAGTAATCTGCTTACTGTTGATCTATCATCCGCATCCGCGTTGTTTCTCGCGCTTTTGTGTCTTTCGTTTGGCTTTTTCCTTCCGTAGACGATCTTTTTCAAAAAGCTCTTTCTCACGTGCGACCTTTTTGGCATGCTCGGATTTCATTTTCTCACGTATACGGCTTGCGCTTGATGCACACAAAAATCATTGGTATTTTCTCAACCGCAGCCATGGCATCCATCTTATGGTACAATCAAGTATGAGTGAATACCGAGACCAAAGATGATCGACCTTCTCATTAATTTTGGTGATATGTCCATCCTCATCAAATTCAGCCAACGCGCCATGTCCGTACTCGCGTATTAAGAAATCTCTTCGAACAAGCTCATCAGGGTGTCTAGAATAAGGTTTAGATCATTCACGACTAGAGAGCTTCGCACATTTTCTGTCGCGTATTGAGCTCTTCCTGTTCTTTCGCGCGCGCGAGTTGTGCAGCTCATTTTTCAAGTTCGTAGAGACGCGTCTGTTGCAGCTCAATTCCTGCTATTCGGCTTGCTTCTATTTCCTTGCAAGTACATTTGAGCAATTGCAACGATTTCCTCCACTTCAGCTTTCATTTCCGCTGCATTTAACATCTTCGTTTGCTCCTCTTCAGCCAAGACACCAGCACTGGCACTAGACAGAAAGTCACAGGCATTACGCACATGTGCACTTACGTAGGAGTCTTCATCTTAAAGAGTGCCCATCACATAATCCTTGTACACATCTTCATCAAGCAAAAGTGCTGCTACTCTCGTTCGAAACCAGTCATCCAGAGCATCGGATTGGTAAATATTGCCAGACCCAAAATAATAAGTATGTAACGGTGAAATGAGATAATTAAACGGGAAAAAATGCGTGTATTCAACCAAAAAGGGCCGTGAATACATACTCCCGAAATACAGGATAATGCATCGATTTTACTTTTTAAGCACAATCCGTGCACGTGTCACAGACGTATGCAATAATACAACAACAGGCGACATAAGACGTGCACGAATGGATAGCTGCTCCACATTGGGAACAGCAGTAACAGCACATTTCAACTTGCTCTTGAGAACGCCGAGGAGAAGGCGATTCCGAACGATGATGGCCGCGTTGCGGAGGCGCCTCGACAACATTAGTCGAACGATAATTGCCGTTTTCCGCAGCATCAACATAAGCCTGCATCTGTTCACGCGGAAAGACATCACGATAACGTGGTTGTGAGTTGGGTTGACCATACCCATAACTTTGACCTTGATAGTTGCTATGCGACTGATCTTGCGTCATCTGTTGATATGGAGGCGGATGTGCCGGATAACCAACAACCTGTGTATGGATTTCAGGGAAAAATCCATTGGAATAACAATAAGGGCAATGAGTTCTTCCATACGTATTTGGGTGGCCACAAGAAAAATTTTCCATCAATTGTCGCTTAGGAGTCTTTCTGGATGATACGCGTCGCGTTTTTTTACAGTAAGCAGAAACTTCTGCAATAATCTGTGCACACTTCTCCGCCTCCGTCGGGTCTTCTGATTCTCTTTTTTCAGCGTTACTGAAGCAGCTCGCAATTTTTGACATGGCCATTTCTACAACGTGGTTATTTTTTAACTTAATGAGACACACTACCGGTCCTTACACATCCACCACATACCTTTCGGCGACTTTACATCTTCGTGGATGTCACCGTGCTGAATTCGTGAGCTAATGTCATTGACATGTGACTTGGAATCCATTCCCGAACTGAGACCTTGAGTATGGTCGCTGCTGAGATGATACTCCTCATTCCCCATTTTCGTGCTGTCCGAGACAGATGCCAATAACACTCTCTCTTCGGAGCTTGTTCGCAGGGTTTGTCCATTCGAGCAGGTAATAAAAGCCAGGATTACCGCAATAGAAATCGGAGATTTCATCGTGTTTGCTTGTTGGAGTTGTGTTTTGAGAAAAATTGAAGAATGAATGAATGATAGAGCGCTTTGTTTTCGGAAAACTTTGAAGGAAAATTTGGACGGGAAAAAATTCAGGAGCATATCCCACTTTCTCCCAACATCAAGCAGGAAGAACGTTCCGTCGAGTGTGCAATTGTGCATTCTATCTTTCGTGATGGGAAGATTGATGCGTTTCTTGTGGAATTCTTTTTGCTACACACTTAAGGTCGAGCGAATTGCCCGCGTCAACTCGCATCTCTTCTGATACTCCACCTCAGACCGTGAGTTTATCAAACTCAAAAACTCCTCGTCTGTAGCGTGTTTGACGGCTTAAGCGGGAAAGTACCGCTTTTCGCACCAGTTGGACATCATTCTCTTTTCAACCAATCAGATAGAATCTTTGGTAGAACCGGGAAAATGTCGCAAGGTGAAAAGGAGAGGGGCACGCTTCTATTGGTGCAATAGCCAGAGTCAGACATACACTCGCGAAGCGTTCTTCAACTTGCGACGAACTTGCTCTAAAATAGAAGATTCTATATTACACACATTGCGCGCATGCCGTGCGTTCTTGAAGACGATCACGAAGGATGGATGAAGAATACGTTTCGGTTCAATGAGCGCAAATATGCCAAGCGATTTTCCACAATTGCAGTGCCTGTATTGTAATTTCCTTTTTTTGTGTTGCATTATATACTATTTTGTTTATTGGTAAATGTTTTCAAGCGACTGCGTGGCGCAAAGGATAGCGCATCTGACTATTGTTAAAGAGGTTGCGGATTCGAGGCCCCTCTTGGCCATATCACTTACGATCCTTCATTGGAATGCGTGATTCTTATACTCAGCGAATCAAAGACCGTCCTTTGATGAATTTCTGTGTTATTGTGATTTGAAATGTATATTCTTGGGACTTGTAGCGTATACTTCAAAGATATCATTAGCTATAAGACTAAACGGTTCAAATCGATCAAATAGTCAGTTCGGATCATTTGTAAACTCGATGATACAATATTGGAGAGCTTCCTACGCCACGAAGATTTTCATTCAGTGATAGAGTTTAAAGCAACAATAAGTAATTCGCGTATGTTCTCAATCTGCTTCTTCTCTGAGCTTTTATCGGATCATGCGAGTACTACTCGAGCTCCCCGATACAATGCCGACATCACCGTCAAGAAGATTGATCTGTTGAAGAAGAGATGCAAGGTTGTTGTAACTTATTCAGAAAGCTCTTCCTCCTTGAGGATTGGTGAAAATCCGTTGCTGATTGTTACGATTCAGAGTTCCTGCCAAGCTTCAGCAAGCCATTCCACCACATCGTCGCGTTTGGGCGGGACGAGCTTGAACGAATCACCACCATTGCTGTGGCTGTCGAGCTGCTGGTGAAGCATCCCAGCTCACCGAACACGTAGCCTTTGCTTGCGAGGGGCATTCCACGACACATCAGCAGGTTGATAAACGCTTGTGTAACCAGGAGGCACTCGCATGAGCACCACGCCAGGCTCTTCAGCGCAAATTCGCACTCGTTCTGACCAGTGTGCGGAAAATCATCCCATACTAGAAGGATGGGAGAAACTTGTCGCTCGCGCCGCTCATCGAAGTGGTACTCGAGAAAGCGCACTGACATCTGGGCATTCCACCACGCCGTCGCATTGGCGTAGATCTGCACTCCGAACGTCGACTGCAGGTCACACATCTTAATCCACAGCCGCTTGCCGAAGCCGTGTCGCTTCGCATTATTCTCAGCGGCTGTTTCTTTCTTCAATGGGGTCGTGGTCTTGAAAATGAGAGAAGGCTGATATTTGTTGCCAAAAGAGTTACCAGGCAGCATACATGTCACTTGCTCCTTTGTGTTTCCACTGGACCTAACCCACACGGTCTGAGTTCCTTTAGCCTCTATCGTCTAGGTTGAAATGTGCTCGAAAAAGACTGGTTTTTGATCGGCGTTGTACACCACCTCGACACCGAGCTCACCCATACGCTGCTGGAGCTCGGAAGAGAACGCTGCTGCCTTCGCGCTGATTCCAGCAGGCGAAATCTGTCCTTGGCGAGTTCTCATGCGGAAGGCAAGCTTGTGCCGACAGAGAAACTCTTGCCACCACGTCCACGAAGCGGTAAATGCTGTAGCAGAGACGCCAACCTCGCTGGCAATCTGAAGCGATTTGCGCGTCAGCATCAAAGCCGAGATGGGAGCTCCTTCCAAGCGATATCCGTTGATCCACTTGATTAGATCCAGATCGGCGTCTCGAGGAAGCGTCGTTGCTGTGCCGTTTCTCGCGTACGGTGCAGCTCGCTTGTCACCTGGGCTTTGCAAAGGCGCACGAGTTTCTCCCTGCCCTTTGCCACAGGTACACGCTCTTGCGCTTCGTCTCCTTTGCTGAGCCGACAACTCTTGGGCAGAACCTCTCGAGCGTCGCGGGTATGCCATGCACGTCGTAGTGGTCGATAACCGTGAGCCTAAAGCTGTGTGTCGGCACATTCTTCCTGTAGTGTCGTGGCTTCCTCCCTCCATTTTCGCTTTCAGTATTTCAACGCGCGGCATGTTGGTCAATGAGGAACATCAACCCAGTCAACGGGCTGACTAGCCAGTAGCAACCAATACATTAGATTGACTCATACCATCTTATAAAACGAGTACGTAGCAAAAACCATGCAATCCTTTCGGCACGGATAAGAAATTGAAATGAAGTAATCCATTCGGTTTCGTTGGCCGTAATGCCTCTCCATACGGTCGTGGGCATTTTCCCCCTTAGCCACCAGACAATGCAAACAATTGCCGACAAAGTGTTTCACATCATCTTCCAATGTTTTCCACACCACATGTCGTGACAATATCGCTAGCGTTGTCGAACTCCCCCCGATGCCCTGCTGGTCCAGCATGTGCTACTACACATAGTCGTTTTTGTAGGTTGATGGTATCATCAGGTATCCATATACGTCTTACTCCATCCACCCATAGCAAACTTTCTTCATCTTTGATAAAATTGTAATGACTGTGCTTCTTCAACTCTTCTTCCTGAACCTTTCCTGTCTCCTTCAACGAAAGCCAATCAAATGCATCATTTTCCAACGGGGAAATAATGTCGACCACTGCCAACGCGCAACATTTCCTTGTTATATATGTAACTTCTTCAGATCTGGAGCACCCCCATCGGGAAAGTAGATCCCCCCACACATTTTCTTCTCCCGGTACATGGTTTACCGTATACCGAAACATCTGTAATATTATGGACCAGCGTTGCAATTTGTCTGCTCTGTATCGAGCCACTGTATTTTCAATACTCCGAGGATCAAAAAATGAACTTGAGATTTCAATGGGTGGTGAATATATGGAATCCATCCGTAGCAGTAGATACTCCAATCCTTTGCACGTCTCCACTATTGCGGAGGCTGTCTTCTCGATGGTAGCCCATCTCAGCATAGAACCGCGGAACATCCACTTATATAAGCGCCAAAGGAGAATGTTTTTGGTTGGACCTTGGTTTCGACAATTCCCCAGGCGCAAGCTTTGTAACGATTGCTCCCCGGTGATTTTGCGAAGCATCCGTATGAAAACATACATCCTATGCCTCCCGTGGGTGTGTCAAAGGTACCATTGTACATAGTCCAGCCATGGTAAACCAACAATACATGGATGAGGTTTCGCTTTTTTCGACCTTTTGCAGCCTTTCATGCACGTTCCGACACGTCATGCAAATCGTTGACCAACGCTGCATAATTCGGAATAATTTTTCGCATCCAGTTACCGCACATAAAAATTGCTGGAGTTCCACCGCCGTCTCTGGAGATTCAAGTTCACACAGTCCTTGTATTCGACTTTCGCAATGGCTGATCCCCCAAATTGAATTTTCTTTCCACACCATATTGTGGAGTACGATATGAATGTAAATTTCTCCGGATTTATTTAGACCCCATATTCACTGCATTTTCTTAATGCTATCTCTAGCGTATCTAGCAATTTGATTCCGTATCGGAATAACCGAGAACATCATCCAACCATACTTGCACTCCGTTACCCAAAAAGGGTTTCATCACTTGTTCAGCATCCGTTGATCCCATTATGACTCGAGCTGCTGTAAATAAACCCATCGGAGTCACCATCGTAAAGCAATCCTGCTTCCTTCGTCCAGAGGTAACTGCCGATAAAATCGGAAACAGTCCAGCGAGAAATAGCACTTCGATCCTTCCACATTCGCCATGACTTCTAAATACGGCATGGGTCACGCCATAGGAACCGTGACTGCATTTATGGCTCGCAAATCTGCCGTCATGCGATATTCGCCGACTTGATTTTTCCCACAATTCGAGTGGCACTTCCCAACGCGAATCTGGATTACGATAGACTAAGCCATGTTCCATCAGATCTGTTAGATGTCTATGCAGATAGTCCCTATGTAAAGGTGGTTAACGTCTGAATTTCGCCATTATGGATGCTGAGCCTTCTTTCAGCTTTACTTTAAGTGGTTCGAACTTCACTCAAGGATCCGCTTCAAATTCCACTCGAAAAACATCCTCATATTCTAGAAACAACTTTTTCAGACGTTCAATGAATTCATCTTCTGCGTCTCTTTTTTTCGCATACTTTATTTTGTTTTCCAGCACACCATGAATGAGCTCATCCTGTACATCCAATGCCCCCACTTCTGGTGTGAGTAAATATTCTTCCTTTTCATCGCTGGGCTCATGTTCATCTTCGTACAACCTCTTCTCGCAACATTGTAATAAGTTACACACTGGGGCGTTCTGAGTAATGGTTGTTTCATCCCATAAGCATTCCTTCTCCCTTGCTCCCCCCAAAATTGTCTCGACTGAATAACCCATCTTCCCCATCAAATGTCCATCCATATTAAGTGATATTGCTTCGTCCTCTTCATTGACCAACATTTCCAGGTTTCTCCATTTAAGCGGTCCACCATTGCTTTCGAACTCTACACATTGTGATAACACACTTCGTGTCACCCTTGAGGTCATCACCAACCGGCGCTGTTAAACACGTTTTCTGCTATATTTTAGCTTTAACTATAGCTCCGATTTTTCCAACAACTGCTACCTGCTATGTTAAATTCAGCATTTTGCAACGCAGCTGAATTTGGACGGTTCCCGATGTGTACCTATTGAAAGAACCTAGAGATAGAATTGAGGCTTTCTAGTCGCACTTTATGACTCCAGAACGAACAGATGAGTTAATAGGTCTACTACAACGGTTACCGTGTAGCTTTACAAGAACACATAAAAATAAGAGAATATTGGGATTTTATACCACTTTGAACATGGTTTAGATACCAAAAGTTTCAGAAATATCGATTATACACCAAAATTTAAACAAATATGGTTTTTATACCAAAAGTTGAAACAATATGGATTTTATACCAAAAAAATATGGATTATATACCAATAGTTGAATAAATATGGTTTATATACCAAAACGAATATAACACGGGCGAAATTGAAAAAAAGAAAAATACACCAAAAAATCTGACGTTTATTTAAAAGTATGAAAAATATACCAAAAAGTCTGAAGTTTACACATTCTTGAGTGCTATATCGTTAGAATATTCACATCTGGCGACTATGAGGACTGCCAGCGACGACGTCTACGCTGGTGAGACACAAGAGTCAAGGGACGGCTGTTCACCAGGGGACTGGGCATACGGGCGTGCATACTTGTACTCACGCGACTACGCCAGTCGCGACGATATAACAAGTGCGATCATTGAATACAACGAAAAAGTTGGACGAGCGTCTCGTGTCATAACGAGCGACCATAGACGCTACAATGTATTGTGTGCCGATCCAAATTGCAGCTTCGCAGTCGCTTTTGCGTATGGTAGGGGATTTGAGCCGTCTCATACGTTCGTGCCGCACACATGCGACGCAACGAGGGTGACTTGGCTTCATACGAAGTGAGTCGTGGAAACAAGTCTTCATACGTCGCTTTGATTGACTCGGCCCTCCAGTTCGTCATTGATAAGGGTCGTGACGCCAGTCCAGCTGAGATGCAGAAGAAGCTGATGGCTGATGGGCGTCGATTGACGTACCAGACTTGTGTCGACGCCTGCATTCGCCTCAAATCGCAATTCTTCGATGAAGATCGCACGCAATACCAGTTTATCTTGTCATACGTACAGGAAATGAAAAAGCGCGGACACAAGGCAGATATCACGTTGCGTGAGGACAAAATTTTTCGGGCTGTCATCGTATACAAGCCCGGCATTCATGTGCTTCGCGAATTTGCAGATCGCGGTATCAATCTGGATGGCACATTTATGAAGCACAAATATGGTGAAGTCATTCTTGTCGCTTGCTGTAAAAAAAGCGACAATGAGATCCAAATTGTCGCGGTCGCTTGGGTGTCAGGTGAGACAAAAGACAATTGGTCATGGTTCCTGGACTTTCTTCTACGCTCTATAGAAACGCCAGCATTCGTCATCTCCGACCGTGACAAGGGTCTCATTCCGGCGATGCAAGCTAAAGCAGGTGACATCCCTCACTTTTTTTGTGTTCGTCACATGCTCGAGAATTTCAACGTCAAGTTTCGCAATGCGACATTGAAAGACCATGCATGGAATCTGGCCAAGTCCTTGACGGTTGCGTCGTTCGAACGGCGAGCCAGTGAGTTGAAGAAACACATTGCAAAGGCGCTGCAATGGCTACTCGATGCAGACAAGCTCAAATTGGCTGCCGCGTATAGTATACGTCCGCTCATGGGACCATGACTAGCAACAACGTGGAGTCTGTTAATAACGTCCTGCTTGAAGCTAAGGAGAAGCCATTTCTGGACTGTCTTATGGGTTGGGAAAGTACACAGGGATCAAGTGGGTTGAATCAGTCACCAAGTCGGCTTCATGGGAGGAACTCACAGCTTACGGAACCAAGAAATAAATTCGAGCGCAAGCGCTATGTCTCTGTCGTTGACAGGATCGAAATCGTCCCGAGTTGCCTGTCATCCTTCGTGGTCAAGGTGAGAAAGGATAGAGAGCTTCCTGTGTAGTATTCTGTGGATCTAGATAATCCTGGAAATCCTTGTTCTTGTGGCTACTTTGGCGACATGAAGGGCCATGCTCTCAACTCTATGCGGCCCTTCGATCCGTCAACAAGCTATCGCTACTCAAGACTTTCTGCGATGCGTCGTGGACCAAGGAGGTGTACCAGCGTGCTTACGACCCCATGGTAAAGATGAGTCCATGCGTGACGACGGATGAACCGACGCGTTCAGAAAAGCACCAACCTCTCACGGTGTCAAAGAAGCGTGGTCGGCCGAAGAAGTCGAAGCAAATCGAGTCTCAGGCTGCCACAGAAGCTTTCAAGAAGAAGCGCAGCAACAAGTGCACTACATGAGGTAACTACGGCCACAACAAGCGCACCTGCAAGGACTAATCTTTTTCTAGTGATAGAACAATACATTTCTAATAAGAGAGCCGCTATGGCCACATACATTAATACTACGGCCACAGACAATTGATCTAACCAATCACAGCTCACAAAATTATATTGTTGCTAAGTACGCCAGAACTGGCGAAGCAGCAAATATAAATAGTACCTTTCGCGCAGCCGACCCCATGGCGACGTCATGACAATCCTTCGTTCGGACTTTCCCGGTTATACAACAGCTGAAGAACTCACCGAACGAAACATTCGAAATCGTTATTTGGTTTTGCCCCTGGTGACATTTTTTAACATATCAACCGGAAGATCTCATATTACACCCTTCGGAAAGTATTTCAACAGGTTAGTTTATAATATTCCTTTCTTCCTACGTGTTTTTTACAATCACTAAAGTTTCGCAATGATAGCTACAAAAAGCTCCATGTCCAGTGGCAGCCGGCGCGAAGCCATGCTCTTCTACTTATATTACTATTACTTTTAATTCTGAAAATAGAAGTTATAAAAAACAATTTTTTTATTTTTCTCAACAGCAACATTCACCTTTCCACCATCCTAATCTTTAGTCTCTACTATTAACCTACCATATACAGATATCAGGAAAAACCGTACCTACGCTAGAACAACATAACAAAAAGCGTAAGAAACAGAATGAGCTCGTGTACAAAAGTAGACAAGTGACCTGATTGGCTAGCGTAATTAGCAACAATATAATTTTGTGAGCTGTGATTGGTTAGATCAATTGTCTGTGGCCGTAGTATTAATGTATGTGGCCATAGCGGCTCTCTTTTGATAATTTTACATAATGTTTAGACCTTCTCGTGTATTTTTTTATAATTTTACGTGTAATATTCGTTTTGGTATATAAACCATATTTTTTCAACTTCTGGTATATAATCCATTTTTTGTATAACTTTTGGTATATAATCCATATTCTCTTAACTTCTGGTATATAAACCATCTTTTTTTGAAAAAAAAGTGGTATAAAATCCATAGGTTCCCTAAAAACAATAAAAACAATAAAAACAATTTGCCAACCAGTCACGCCAATCACGCTCACCTGCCCGCAGTATTTCTACAGCTACACGATATTTTCCTCTTCGTGTTGCGTTCGTGTTGTTAACTACACAACAGCCTGCGATGGACCCACTCACCTACGATGCAGTTCTCGCGCTCTTCGATGACGAAGAAGAGAAATTTGCGCTTGTGGATTTTGTGCGACGCTCGCAGTGGTCTCAGTAACAAGAAGAAGCAGGCGGTAGAAGAAGCACGGTGGCTCATGTCCTGGAAGGCGCTCAAACCGAGGGAGAAGCCATCGATATGGTCACAACCGAATCATGTCTGACTACCTCGTCGAGCGCCCGGTGCTCTCTGACTAGCATTTCCGGCGGCGTTTTCGGTTGATCCAATCGGTCCTCTCGCGTGTAGTCGACTGCATTTCGTCAAATCCCGCTTATTTTTTTAGGAGCCAGACGCTGTCGATCGTCCGGGTCTCTCCGCTATCCAAAAAGCACTAAGCGCGATACGCCAGATTGAGTATGGAGCACCAGCAGCCCTATGGACGACTACGTCCAAATGGCGGAAACAACCGCGCTTGAGAGTTTGAAGCGGTTCTGCGTTGCTGTGGTCGACTCGCTAGGTGACGAATACCTTCGCGGACAGTCAACCCAGGACCTGTCGCTCTTGCTACGAATTGGAGAAGAAAGAGGTTTTCTGGAATGCTTGGCACTTTGGATTGCATGCACTGGCGCTGGAAGATCTCCCAAAAGGCTGGGCGGGGAAGCTCACCATAAAAGAGAAGGCGCCGACGGTCGTGCTCGAAGCTGTCGCAGACTATGAGGGCTGGATGTGGCACCTCTTTTTCGGCATGCCAGGGAGTCACAACAAAATCAACGTACTTGATCGATCACATCTATCCATCCACGGATCTCATGGATGGAAGGGCTCCTTCGGTATCGTACTAAATCAGCGGTACACATTACTCGATGGGCTACTATCTTGCGGACGGAATCTACCCGCCTTGAGCAACACTGGTTCAGACAATCTCCAATCCTCAAGCTTAGAAGAAAAAGGTATGGAGAAATGCTGGTCTGTTTCATATTGACACTCACTTGTGTGCCACGAATTATTTGCTGAAGCACAGGAATCGGCGGTCGAGCGAGCGTTCGGAATGCTGCAATCCCTATACACGATAATGACAAGACCGTGCCGTCTTTCGAGTCAAGAAGACATGACGTACACTGTGAAAGCATGCGTCATCCTGCGCTGCATGTAAAATGAGGACGACAGGGAGCCCGATGGAATCATTCCCGAGAGGAGTGTGCAAGACAGCATTACATTCTCCACCACGGTCGTCATTGCTCCTAACCTAAGCATAGATAGAGCATTTACGAGCTTCATTAGTCGTTACAAAGCTACTCGAAGCAGTGAGCAGCATTATCAATTGCGCAATGATCTAACCGAACATCTGTGGGCTTGAAGTGGTAATCAGATTGCTCAGTAAAGTAATGCAGCGGCTCATAAAAATTCATTCGTAAAGAATATCAAAGTACCTATGCAGCATACTACACTCTTTCTAACTCTTCTTCCAATGCAGCACTTTGTGCGTCGGCCTCTTTTTCAGAAAGCGAGATGAGCTCAGGATCCATTGCCATGGTGACAGCTTGCGCCGACTCAATCTCTTGTTCTTGTTGGCGTAGATCTCGGAGAATACGACGCTTTTGTAGCATGAAATATTCACGCGCAACTTCGTTTAGGAATTCGACGTTCGTGCACATGATCTGGTTGTTCGCAGCCAGTCGCTGAGATTCAGCAAGCCTCTCGAGAGCGACAATCTTGTTTTCTGCTATCACTGCTAATTTGGCGCTGCTCTTGGCGACACTCGAAAGAGTTTTGGCGATCGACGTGTCGATTTCACCTTGACGTGCCTTATATTTTGCTCCACGACGACCAATTGGGAGGCTGAAATTGTTCTCGCTGAGCTCTGCGTTGTTTGAAACGCTGGACTGGGTCGAGCTTGCTCCTTGCGACTAATTTTTCTTAGGTCGGCTACGTTTGAGGTTCTCCTGCATTTATCAGCAAAAGTAGTGATAAAATACAGCGACGCGTGTTGCCAATATAGCAGAATTACTTTGCTAGGATCGATAAAATCTCTACAGTTCTGGCAATCCTTTAGCAGCTCCCAACAGGTCACGTGTTTGAATGGTCTACCACGATCTTGTAAATAGAGTGTGTGCGCGTTGGCAAGTGGCTTCTGTGTGGTCGTTGCGCCTCTCTCGTTACGCCTATGAATAGCTGAACAACAGCCTAAAAACTTGCTGACGGCTATTTGAAGAAGCTGCCAGCGATTCTTGCAGGCTTCGTTTTCTGAACGTCGTCAAACGACCTTGGCAGATGCGCCGAGAACTCTGCATGCACACGATCCGAAAAATTTTCGGCGCGCTGCTCGTTGCCGTGACGGGGTCCTGCGCGATTGCCAACCACCCTCGCACAAGCGTGTTGTCCTCAGCCTCCATTCAGTTCTTCGCCTTGATTACCATTTTCACACTACGATGTTAGCAAGGAAACACAGATGGAGTACAGTAGTGGTACACGTTAGGGAAATTGGTGTGAATGCTTGGGTCTGATTAGCAAACTGTGTTTACCCTAACCATTATTTTAGCCTAAGTACCAAGTACGCCTGCAAACCTAAAATGTTAAGTTAAGTCCATTTAACAAATAGAAATGAAAAAACTCATTGGTTGGAGCTTTCGGCTTTTTGGCTAAAGTTAAACTTGATTTTGCTACTTCTCTGTACTTTTTATGGAAAAATTTAGCTGACACGTTCTGCCGGTTAATACACTCTTTTCGGTTATAGTACCCAAGCCATAGTATAAGGTGCACAGAACGGTATAATATCGTGCCCATTAGTATACCGTCCGTTCTGTAAAAAGAGCAATTCTCAGTCATTTCTTACCTCACTCAAATTGAACATCATGGCCCCCAGGCGCGTCTCCAAGACCAACCTCGAGAAGCGGGAAATCGTCGAGTGGATTGAAGGTCCCGGAGGTGGATTTCCAACCCGCGCTTTGAAGCACTTTCACGGATGGAAGGTGTCGGGTGCCCAGATTCGCTACTGGTGGAAGAATCGTGTTGCCATCACGAAGTCCCCGGCGCTGCAGCTGCGTTTGACAGATGGTGGCGGCCACCCACGACTCGGTGAGGTTGAAGACGTCTTGTTTGATCAGATCATGTTCATGAGAGCGAAGAAGGAAAAGGTGTCGCGTCAGTGGATTTAAGCATCCACACGCGAGCTCGCTCAAGCAGAGCTCAACGACGATAAAGTCAGCGCATCTGACAGTGGCTCGCCCACTTCATGGCTCGCTATGGAGTCTCTCTCCGACGGACGACCAATTTCACTGTGTTGAGTGACGACGAGCTCACTGCGCGTGCTGTTCACTTCCTGGCGTACCTCTCATCAAAGAAAATCGTGCTCAACCCCAGCACTACGCTCCTGATGGATGAGACGGTGGTCTTTTTCTAAGACCCGCGGCGCGACACTGGGACATCACCGGCACTCGTCATGTCGTGTTGCACCCGACGGGGTTTGCATCAATGCGGACCACTGTTGCACTCACCGTCACAGCCACAGAGAAAAAGCTGCCACTTCTTTTGATCTGGAAAGGCAAGAAACAATCGATCCAGAAACGTGGCGCAGTTTACGTCGCGCATCAAGAGCGAGCGTGGATCAGCAGCGAACTTCTCCTGAAGTGGATCGACCTGATGCTCCCAACAATTCTGGACTCTTGCGGTGCCCGAGGGCTCATGTGGGACTCCATGCGAGCGCACATAGCAAAGGACGTCAAGGCGAAGTGAATCAATAAGAAGATCGTGGTGATGGTGATTCTTGGAGGGCTGACGCCGTACCTGCAGGCAGGGGACATCGGAATCTTCTAGTTGTTCAAAGATCGTCTCTCTACCGTGATTGACGAATGAAAGCGATCTGACCAGGTGCAGTACATCAAGGGTGGGAATCCGAGGCCACGAAACGTGGAGGAGGTGGTGGCTTGGGTCAGCAGTTCGTGGAAGTCTGTCTCCAACGACGTCGTACGGAGACCGATTGACGCAGCTGGGTTCGCAGTTGACTACCGCGACTGGCACATTGCCAAGCATGACGTGTACGGCGGACTCTTTCAGAGTAAGTGGTTGGGAGATGACAAAAATGTGTTCGATGATACAGAGAGTGCTGATAATGCCGACGAGTTTGACGAGCTAGTCGTTAAATAAGGGCATTACTTGTGGTTGCAGCGCTTGATCTCATTTGGACTGTATTACATAGAAATCAAAAAGACTTACGTGGCGGTTCCAAATTCTTTGTGTAACTTTCAGCCTGCTCCACCGCTCCACCAGTGCCATCGTTTATTATCCTAGAGAGTGTTATTAGCCAATAAGAAGGGTGAAACACGACCAGGGCATATTTTGGAAGAATTCAAGGACTCGGAAGCGCAATTAGCCCAATGCCCACAAGCTTCCGGATTGGGTGATATAGTTACTATATTCGCACTTTTTCCACCAATCTGTGCGCTGAAGATGGATCTTCAAAATTGAAGCGACACAATTGCACGTGAATTCTCAATCACTCGACTGCGCACCTTATTGAGCGACAATCGCAATCCTTGACCGCTCACCCATATGGAATCCCCGCATGCAATGGGTCTCGCAACGGATAGTCGAGTCTTTCGAGACAATTGTGACTCCCAAAGATGCAAATGAGTTCCTCCTGAACGATGGGGTAAAGAGCACTTTCGACGACCGTCAAGGCGGTAAAGAACTCTGCAAAGTCTTTATACATCACGTAGCTGAACCTCCACCTCCCAGTGAGGCTGACAGCCAGCTACTTGATTCAAATGCCTTGGAGCCTCAGGTATTAGCTCGTGAGGCCAATCTTTGTCTTACGTTAGGCTCTTCCTCGCACTTGCGTTCCAAATCGTGCTACTTCTTACGTGTAACCTCAGACACCAAGCCAGTCGACGTTCAGAAAGCTTGTGACGCAACGCTATACTTTGGCGAATTAGCACCCAATGTATTTCGAGACGTGGGCAAGACGCTCAGATTCCCTTCACGCCGCTTTTCAAGGCCAAAGATGATTGGGTACCAGCAGATATGGAGCTTCGAAATGAATTCATGAACGAGTGGGCAAAGTTCTCCAACGATCTGAAAAAAACCCCTCAATAGCATGTATAGCGCTTGGAGCTCCGACGGCCTAGTCCTGAGATCGTAATAGACGCAACCGCTTCGTCTCGTACCTCTGGTGGAAGTAATGGGTCCCTACAAACACGTTCTGTACTTCAAGTGGTTGATCCCCCAAAAATCATCTCAATGAGGAGGTTTTAGGAAGCTGGTGTGACGTGATCTCCGCCGATGTGGAGACCACCAACGTAGGATCATCCGACGTCAACAACATCCTTCAAGACGAAGATGCCATCGAAGATGAGGGGCCGATGGGGAAGTTGGAGTACTGGCGGCGTCGTATGCAGAGGATCATGAGCATCACTGAGCAGATCAAACTGAGCGACATGAAAGACGTCTTTCTCGTACTGCATCGAGCTTCCAAAAGTGTGCACGAAGACCTCCGTCAACGTTTGCATAATTTGCTGCGACTCTGGAAACAGGTCGACATTCGCATCACCGAGGCTGTAAACGAAGCAAAGGATAACGCAAAGTCCCTTTCAACCTTGGAGAAATTTCTGATCTCTCTGTACAACCGGACGCCAAGCACGATCATCAACACGCTCCCAGCCCTGATAAAGTCGATCAAAATGATCCATTCGATAGCTCGGTATTACAACACGAATGAGAGAATGACGGGGTTGTTGGGGGAAGACCACGAGTCAAATGATTTTCAATTGTAAGAGCCATGTCACTGGTGGGGAATCCTACAAAGGCTTTTGGGAAAAAGACCCACAAGAGCTCGCGCCAGTTGAACGCCTTCCTGAAGCTCAATGAAGCATACCAAAAACAATATCGCGTCACGAAAGAAATGCTTTTCGACTCAACCAAAGGTGGAAAAGCAGTTTGAATTCAATGAGATGAGGATATTTGGAAAGTTTGATCTATTTTGCCGTCTAGGGTCAAATTGATTGACACGTTTACGACCATCCACCAATTCAGCGGCTTGGGATCCCACAAGCTGGAAGGTATGGAGAATTTGATCGCGAAATTCAGTGCCATTGTTCGTGAGTTTCGGTACCGGAATCACGACTTGATGGACTACAAGAAAAAAATCGATTCGATCGCGATTTTGTCGAGTTCAACGTGCGAATATCCGACCTGGAAAGCCATCTATAAAAGTTCATCCACAACTCCTTCGAGAACTTCACTTCCATCGAGCAATCTCTGCGCATTTTGCGCAAATTCCAGGCGAATTTGCAACGGGAAAACCTCAAAGCCGATTTGGATTCCAAACTTAACGTCATTTTCCAAAAGTACGGATTGGAAATGGAGCACGTGCTTCACGAATACGAGCGAGAAAAGCATGAGCCTCCATACCCCCGAAATCTGCCCCCAGTAGCCGGAAATATCACGTGGGTTCGTCACCTGTTACAGGGAATCGAGGAGCCTATGAAGAAATTCGAGACAAAGAAGAACGTTCTCGCGAGTAACGACGACAAAAGGATCATTCGCATGTACAACAAAGTTTCGCGGACACTTGTTGCGTTTGAGTACATTTGGTATCAGTCATGGACGCAATACATTGACACTGCCAAAGCCTGATTGCAAGCAACGCTCATAATACGCCATCCTGATGATAACAAGCTGTACGTGGATTTTGACCCGGAAATACTCCAGATTTTACGATAAGCGAAATGTGCTGAATATGGCTGAAACTGCACAAAAACATACTTTGATAGCCGAGGAACGTTTGAGCATTGTTGGAATAAGGCAGGCTGGTACCAAAGTTGGAGAAATAGACTACAAGTCCAACACAGCTGAACGACAGGTGTGACGCATCATGGAGAGTTGGAATAAAGAGCACATAGTTATGCCAAAAAGAAGCCCTGGAAGACCGAAAAAACACTCTTGGGAAGGGACGTCAGAGCTCTATTCCGCAGCACCAAGGGTGCAAGACGTTCCACTCTGGCCAAAATTACCAACAACATACCAACTAAAGCTGATCAGACTGCAATGAGAAAGACTTTACATGCCGCTGGTCTCTTTGCTCGTGTGGGGGTTAAAATGACCTTTTTGAACAGGCCACACACTGCTAAGAGGCTGGACTTTGCAAAAAGATATCAGAATTCCACCATGAAGTTCTGGAAATCAATCTGCTGGACTGATGAGGCCAGGTTTAAGATTGGGAAGAATTTTCACCGACCTCTGTTCTGGAGATCTACCAATGAGAGGTACCTACCAGACTGTCTGGTACCTTCTTACAAGTCAGGAAGTTCATCAGTGATGGTCTGGGGTGCCTTTTAGGATAGCAAGAAAATCCAACTTGTGCGTATGGCACCAAATCGTCAAACAGCAGCTGACTTCGTCGCACAAGTGTACGATGTCGAGTTGGCTGACTTCTGGGAAGGCCTTGTCAAGGCTGAAAGTGCCATACTCATGGAACATGGTGCGCCTTTCCATCGCGCAAAAGCGCCCGAAAAATGGCGTGTTGAGTGCAGCGTTGGCAAGCTTGAATGGACGGCAAACGCTCCTGTCAATCCCATTAAGAATGTATGGGCAAAAATGAAAGCAGCCATTGAAAAGCTCCCCAAAGCCAAAAACAGCGAAGAACTATGGCTCCAACTTAAACAGACATGGTCTGCTATTGATCCAGAGTGGCTACAGCATCTTGTTAAATCCATGCCAGAGAGGATCAAAGCAGTAATTGAAGCAAAAAGGAGTTCTACTCGCTGGTAGCATGTATTTTCTATATTGGTTATTTCCATCATCATTCAGAAAGAATGCTTTGTAGGATTGCAGCTTTGAATATTGTAGAAGTTTTGTACCAGATTTCATGGGTAGATGACTCATCAGATGTGTGTACCATGATTCGTAAGTCAAAGTCTTTGTTGCATAAAGTGGTAAAAATTCGGGGCAAACAATCTTTTCCGGAGCGTAATGTACTAGGAAAGGGACACTTTAAAAGAACAGAGAAACTACTGTTGGATCATTTACAGCGGGTATGAAGTGTTTATCACGTACAATCAAGTCAACAGTCCACTGAATGATGGATGATGCTGATCCTCAACCCCATCCGTATTTCCTGCTTGGCATGACCGACAACACCCAAACTTGGCTATTATCTGATATGAATTTTAGTGCTGCCACGTGCACAATCTCGTCCGTGGAAAACGAGAATTGTTACGCTGGATACTATAAACACTTCAACTCGACACCGATTGGCGACCGAATCTCTACTTCCGTACCAACGTCAAGCAGAAAGAATAGCAAACCGGATTATTACAGTGAGTGTGTATTCGTGTATTCTCGATTTTACGAATCATGTCGTGATTGTATTAGTGATTATATCGATCGTACAACTAAGCTCTCGAAATTGAAGTTTCTGGTTGTGGTCAATGAAAAGAACGAAAATTTATATCGTCGCATCAGCACAGCTTCTTTGAATGACATCTGTACCGGCTTTCTGCTCCCCCCAGCGAAATCTATTTGCAGGATAGTATATATCCAAAAAGACAGAAGATGAGCTTCGTGCCATCATCGGGTTCTGAAAGTGACGAAAGCTCTTCTTCTCAATCCAGTGCACAAATTGGGTTAAGCTTGAGAAGTCTAAGAAAGATGCCGACGGGAACGCCTTCATTATCAGCAACGGTTGGAAGTTGAATATACTCTACGAAAATGGTGTTTGATGAATTGGATCGAAATTTGGTAAATTTCATACGATCCATATACGAGCGTTCACCACAGATAGCAGAAGTAGGCTCCTCTCGCTCTACTTCGAGTGGTGGAAGCCCCACGCACAAGTCTGATCCGAAATGTAGTTTTGTGCTGGTGAATATCGTACTACAGAGTGCTTGATGTGTCTTGCTCTTGTACTATAGTATAGACGTTGAGTATACTCGTCGTGTCGTCGTCGTTGCACGTAATGTAAACCTGAAGTATCACATCCTCTATGAGATACATGATACTGCTCTAAGTGGTCTTATGGGTCGTGAGACAATCTATACTTTAGTGAGATGCGGTTATTGGTTGCCCAAGCTCTATAGATGGGTGAGCACATATGTGTGGACTGCGAGGCGTGACAAAGAATTAGACCCTCATCACACGGTTACGCGATGATCGCTTGTCTTCTTGTATGCAACGGTGTGTTCGGACTCAAGAAGTATGGAATTTGTATCTGGTCTCCCAAAAGATTCGACCGAACTATGGGTACTGTTAAGTTGTTTCTTGGCAGTGTGTTCTGTCATCACGGACTTCCTACGGCTAGTATCTCTGATCGAGATCCCCACTCTATTGGGAAGTTTCGGAAGTCCATCTTCCAGGTGCTAAGCACCAGATTGTCTATTTCCATCTCGGATCATCAACAGACCGATAGATAAACTAAGAACGTCAATCGCGTCATCGCGGATCTTCGTAGCGTTTGTAAGCGTTGGACGTCAATGCTTGGTGTTGTTGAGTTTGCGTTGAATAACGCCGTTACACGATTCTACCGACCATACTCCGTTATATGTAAACATCATGTACAACCGCGTCTTCCTTCAATCTTCCATTACATGGTGCAGGGATTGGTGGGGGAATATTGCCTGTCGGCTTGTTGCTGTTACCCCTTCCATTTTTAGAAACAAGCTAGCAAGCTCCTAGCAACGCGCTACAATGTCTTCGTTTTCAGCCATTAATGTACAGCACGTACATTTCGTGAGAAATTTGAGCGCGTTGCTAGGAACCCGCTAAGGAACAAGCAGACGCCTAACCCAGAGGCTATATCAAACGTTATGAGGTCGGAGAGCAAGTTCTGCCGAACACTGAGAGCCTACCTACAAATATGACGATCTCAGTCCTCGGGAATAAGTTGGCTTCGCGCTTTATCGGGTCGTTTACGATCGTGGCCACGAGGTGCCTGAAGTAGACGCTAAAATTTCCACGTGTGGCTGTGCACATATTCCATATTTTCCATTGGCTTGCACGAACCGTATTGGGATCATGCTCACATGAATGTAGGGGCACTTAGGCAGGAGAATGCCAAGTTCGCTGTGACGCGGATATCTACTTCTTCATCAGAATGGCCATTTGGCTCTTTAACGAGTTTGGCCTTGCTCCAACGTACGTACACTAGAATCCAACCGAATCGGAAGAAACAAAGAGACTCACTTGGTCACGAAGACCTTGAACCTCACCATTGAGTCGTGAATCTATTGACGGAGTTTGGTACGAATAGAAGCAAATACAACAACCGCCGTTGGCTCTTTCATGAGAAAAGGAACCTTCACATTGATTCAAAGAAACTTTTGTAGCGGCATTGTCGTCAAGAAAAATACCAGTTCATGATGCATTGGCGTGGATACTCTATTTCCAAATTACATTGGAGTTCGAGGTTCTCCTCCGTCATGATTGACTTGCGCTGTCGATGTTTTCGAACGTCCTTATCGGGCCATCTCACAACCCAAGATGCCTCTATCAATAAAGGTGGAAGGAAATGGTTCTTCGGACGTAGTATGACATGGAGCCGTGACTGCAAGGAAAGCAGTAGAAGAACTACTTTGATGAGCCACGAGAGACAGATTGGTTTACCGGTTTCACTTCATGAATAATGAATGACGTTTGGCTGCAAACTTCGCATGCTCGTATTAAAGGTTCCATTCAAGTCGAAGATGGGCCACGTCACTACTTACTCGACGAGCTTTAGCGCTTCTTGAGTAACAGGCTCGATGAAATCAACAAACCATCCATCTTAATATCACGATCTCCTGCAAACAAAAGTATTGGAATCGTCCTTAATTGAGAGAAAAGAGGCATCGCATGCCTAAGTATTTTATGGATCAGGTACTCTAGCATGGTAGTGACCTATGGAGTCAGGTACCTCTAGCGGAGAGCATTACGCGTTTCAATATCGGCAGCAGCATAACCTCCTTTACAGTGATTCACTCGACTACGACTAACCGGCGGTATGGCGTAATCAAGTCGTACCTGAGCTGTTGATATAGTCGTGTATCTAAGGCGCTTACTCTTCTCGTAGTTACCCTGTTGGTGCTGTTGCTCGTCGAGCGGATATGTAAAAATGCCAGCTAAATTCCTGCATCTGAGCGACAAGGAGAGCAAAATCGGGCTGTCACGTTTTCGAAACGGATTAGGTGGAGTACGAGAGTCATCCCGATACACAGAGGTGTCATCAGTTGTGTTGGCAGGTGAGCGAAGACGGTTGCATTGGGAAGACATTGCCGAAACTGGCGTTTCATTTTTAGAAAATAAAACTCGTAATCAATGGTTTAGATCAAGTACAATGTGCGACTAGAAACTTGAAGCACATTTTTAAGTCTCTCCAACAAGTTGGTCCGTGCACAACATCAAAAGCCACACGATTTCCCCCGTTCTGATCGTTGTTCGTATCATATTCATCCCTAATTCTTTATCCGATCCAAGTTAAAACGCCCAAGGCTAATTCAGCTCTTCAGCTTGGATTATGAAACCCGCATATAAAGATTTCTTTTTTCCATCGGTGTTTTTTTAGACTGCGTGCTTTAAAGTAGGATCGATGACTAAGATCTTTGATGCTGTTAAATTGTGTTACTAACCGCAGTATTGTCAACCCTCAAAGGCTTGGAGTCTATCTTAGACGCGCCTTTATAAACCAGCACTGTATTGGGACAATTAGAAAATCTTGGAGTATTACGTTGAAAATCTCGGCGTCACAATCGATCCATAATGTGTCATTGCCCGCCAAAAGCATGTCATTCTCGTGTAGGATTCCTTGTCCCGTTTCTTCCATTGAATTTCGCAAAGAAGTTTTGCAGAATCGAAAAGCCCGAACAGATTCATTATTGACCGTGAAGAAGACGAGTATCAGTCTTAAGGACGGCAAAATGATCATCATATTGTTTATGTAAAATATCGAACGATTGCCTGGACGATGCTGGCGATTAAGTGAGCAGAGAGGCCATTGAAATTGCTACATTGTGACATAGCTCTATACATTCATTCCTCAGCAACGCAGAAAACATAGGAGCACTTGAACTTGATAAAACATCAAGTTCACTACTCTATCAGTCTAATGGGAGTCTGACTGTCTAGATAAATACCGCATATCCGTATGTCATTAGGCGTATTCCATTCTGCAACTCCCAGGGAACGTGATATGCGATTTCTCACACGTCATACGTGGAGGAAGAACCCGCTCTTTTGAGTTTTTTTCTTACAATAAGTACACTGAGGTTTATGTAAAGGCTTCAGGTGCTTCAAATCGCCTACAGTGGTTGATGCTTTCAACTTGGCCTTGGATCTGCGTTTCAAGCGCTAATTAAATGACACATATGTATCTATTAAAAAGGCAAAGACATCGGAAGTAAAACTCCACCCATTTTTTTCGATGCGTAAGATAACGTCTCAACAGTAGCTCAATCAGAATTGACAAACGCTTTCCATCAACAAAAACGGCATGTCCACGCACTTGCGCTGTCAGTGAGAATAGAACTGACCTGGTAACAGAGTGAACAGACAGCGACAATTAATATGGCCCAACCGTTTGATGAGTCCTCGAAATATGTAAGCAGATTAAAACGTTGCATTACATCTACGTTTCCTCTTAATTGTATACCGTGAAGGTCCGTGCAAGGAAGCCAATATTGAATGCCGTCATGAATTCTTTGTGTATTAACTGCCAGTAGCGTTAAGCAGATATTTCTATTTTTCTTGAATTAATTTCTTTGCGGCCATTGCTCCACTTCATCAAAGAGCAATATGAATAAAGAGGTAGGATGAGAATGATGGACAGCGCGAGTTGTAAGCGGTAACATGGCCCGGCAGAGAAATGTGCAAGCTCTTTGTTGCATCTGTTTTCTTGGCTGAAATGTGATGTGCGATAGAAGTGTGGTGATAGATGTGGATGGTAGGTAAGAATATGAAGGAGATTTTGTTGCTCGCGTCGATGTTGTTGACTACATTACTTGCGACATTAGCAATTATGATGGCGCCATTTCCGTATACCACTAAATGTTATACCATTCTACTCGTCAAGTTCGCACACAAACAAATATGGTTAGTAAGGCTATTTGAGATGGAGAATGATCAAGCCGATTGAGATGAAACCGCATGTTTTAATAGTAACGGTTGTCAGAAGTGCGCTCTATTTGAACTGATTACGCATTCACCATTCGCGCTACATCAATATGGATACTTGCAGGCGACCGTATCATCAGACGAATCGTGATTGCTTCACATACTGAGAAATAGACCACCTCTTAGCCGATAAAAATGACTTTCGGGTCATTCCTTTAAGGTCACCAATACTACTCAAGATCACTTAAACGAAGAAATGATATGTACAATGAGATTGTGATACAAAGATGATAAGTGATGGAGGATTATGCTTATTTATTTTTGACTGGAATTTGTTTTGGTAGGCTATTTCATTCAAACTTCAGCATGGTATACCTACCTTTTAGCGCACAAGAACGAAGAACACCCTTGCATGAGCGACTTTGAGGTAGACAAAGATGATCGCCACAAGATTAAGATGTTTTCCTGCACTTCTACTCTTAGACTACGTAAAATGCTCGCTAAGCGCTAAAAGCCAATGAGGAATAGAAAAGTGATGAGAGTAGCATTCATCTTTCAACAATGTAACGGATGGTGTTTGGATGATATGAAATAAGTCTTATCCGAATTTGCTTCGAGCGCGTCAAAGCAATGCACTTTCTTACATCCCTTGGCTTGCTTGAACGAGTTCTCGGGGCAAAGATTTGAGAAAATGATTGGACCATGTAAAGTTTTTACCTGATGTATGAAGTCCATCATGAGAGTTGCCAGGAACAATTCAGAAGACTTAGGTCCTCCAATCGTTTTAATACTACAAAATACAAAGAAATAATGTTGTTTCAATAGATTCAAACCTACGATCTTTGTTGCTGGCCCTACTTGCGGTGAGGTGGAATTTGGCTGGACCATGTGCAAAAATGAATCCGTTAGAGAATGCATGTTAAAAGATATTGGTAATCGTAAATTTCATATTTTTTGGATGCGAGGCATCAACTTAGACTGTACTAGACGCTTAATACCTATACATGATTAATAGGATCTGTTCAATTCGAGAGTATTGAAATATGAGAAGGATGCGCGAAATATAGACCGCCATTTTGTAATTTGGATGTCAGCTTACTTTTCTGATGCAGCAAGAGCTCGATCTTACCTTTACCAAAGAAGCTCTAAAACGGGAAGAAAAAGAACTATCAATGGAGGCATTGGGTGATGGTATAAGAGAGGACGAAAAGTTGGTAATATTGCTGGGAAGGCTATCGGATGAAATTGATCAGATAAGCAAGATCATTTAAAACATTCAACATTTGAAACATTCAACATTTAAAACATTCAAGGGACCAATATTTTACAGGCTAAAGAAATGTTCCGCAGAGAGTTTAAAGGCTTACAAAGAAAGGAAGCTAATCAAGTGGCGTTGCGAGCTACGAGGTACAAGAACAAAGGTCCCCGTAGGGAATGGAATAGGATTAAGAAACTCCACAAAAAGGTCGATATCAAATGCTTTCATTGTAACAAGCTTGACATATGAAAAAGGATTGCTAGAAATTAACAATCAAAATAAAGAAAAGAGCGAACACGCTTTTTCTTCCTATGAAAGTAATCAGTGTGAATGGATACTACTGGATAGTGATGCATCTGGCCACATGCCATTCAATCAAAAAGATTTCATCCAGCTTCACCCGATGAAGAACCATGTCAACATATCAATTGCAAATGGAGGGAAGCTAGAAGCAACGGGTATCGGAAATATACATTTGGCACTTCCAAATGGAGAAAAGATTCGCGTGGAAGATGTTATGTATGTTCCAAAGCTCGACAAACGACTCTTGTCAGTACTGCAATGAACAGAAAAGGTATACAAGTAACTTTTGGAAAGTCAAATTGTGAAATCAGCAGTGAAACGACAAAGATTATCACTAGTGAGCGCAGTGGAAAAGTATTCGTATCATATGGAATTATATCTGAAAGTGCTCTTTTTGACAAAGAGCAGCAACACACACTAGAAGCGAATGAAGAAATATGGCACGCAAGATTAGGACACATATCAAAATAGAGGATGGAAAAAGCTAAAAAGTACGTGACAGGATACAGAATTAAGGCTCAACAAAGCTATTTGGAAAACGAAAACGTTTTATCTGAAGGATGCTTGGATAGAAAAGCTTTTGTAAAACCTAAAATCAAGACAAAGAAAACTCTGGAATTAGTTCATAGTGATGTCATGGGTCCAATGAGGAAAAAGTCACAAGGTGGTACAAGGTAGATGGTATCATTTATCGACGATTATTCCAGATATGTCAAAGCTTAATTCATGAAATTCAAAACCGAAGTAGTGGACTCATTCAAAAACTACAAAGCGTTTATGGAAAATCAGACCAGTAAGGAAATCAAGAGCATCAGAACCGATAATGGCACAGAATATATGAAAAAATCATTTGGAGCAATATGTCTTGCAAATGGTATCCGACAGCAAACGACTGTTCCTTTCTCTCCGCAGCAAAACCAACTAGCTGAAAGGATGAACAGAAAATTGACGGAAAGTGCACGTTCAATGCTTTCACACATGAACTTGGATGAAATTTGGTGGGCGGAAGCAATGAATACAGCTACCTGTATTACAAATCGTCTACTGAGGGCATCAAACGGAATCAAAACACCTCGTGAAATCATGTTTGGAAACCGGATATCTCACATTTCATTATGTTTTGCTCACCTGGATTTGCGCACGTCGACAAATCGGAAAGATCGAAATTCGAGAACAAGGGCGCTCCTTGTATTTTCTGGGCTAATTCGAAGATGCAAAAGGATATCGCATCGGGAATCAAAAACGAAGACGAATTGAGCTAACACGTTCGGCAACGTTTGAAGAAAAGACCCCGCTCAATTGTTGTAGAAATATTACACACAGATGGTAATGCAACAGACCAGGTTTTCGAAGATTCGGATAATGATGAAATCACACTTGATGCACGAAATGATTTTAATGATGTCTCGATGGAAAACATTGAAGAGAATAACGATCAAGGATGCCACGATACCGAATTGGAAGAAGACGAGGTTGACAGAAGCATTGTACCTAGGGGGAGCATAGATGGTTCGAATGGCTCGCCGTTATTTGTCCCATATAGGTCCAATACTGCACTACCGACTGGTACGAACGAGCAAGAAATAGTTACTTATGAACAATCAACGGCAATAGTACCATCACACGATCGTCCATGAAAAATATACAGGATTGAATATGAGCAGGCAAACGCAGCATTAGAGACATCTGCGACATATGACGAAACAGTTCATTCTCCAGAAGGTAGATTCTGGAAGCAAGCTATTGAAATTGAGCTGTCAGTATAAAAGAACATAATGGTTTGGACATGTGTAGATCGAATTCCGCTGAAGAAGGTCATTGGTACAAAATGGGTATTTACAATTATCAGAAAGGAGTACGGTAAAATTGACAGATACAAAGCCCGAGTAGTTGCTTGGATATAGACAAACGCATGGGGTGGACTACATGGAAACTTACTCGCCTGTGGCCAATATGAATTCAATTCGAGAATTTTTAGCTTATTGATGTCACATTGGAGCTTATATTCATCAATTTGATGTGTACGCGGCATTCTTAAATGGGAACTTGAAAGAAGAAGTGTATGTTTTTCTCCTAAAGGATTCAAAATTCGTTCAAACAAAGTTCTAAAATTAAATCGAAGCCTCAATGGATTGAAACAAGCTGCATCGACTTGGTACAAGACTATCTCAGACTTTAACATTGAAATGAACTTCAATCAGTGCAAGAAAGACCCCTGCATCTTTGTTAGACGACAGGGTAAATCATTCTTACTGGTCACATTGTACGTTGATGATATACTCATTGGATCACAATGCAAGGATAGAATTGGCGATTTTTGACGATGAGTTATCAAAACATTTTAAGCTCAAGAAACTTGGCAATGTTCGATTCGTAGTTGGTATTGAAGTAAACTATGATCGACTGGAGAAAGTAATGTGTATCAGTCAGAAAGCAAGCGTATCGAGAATGGTCGAGAAATACAATCAAGTCAAAGCTAAAGAAGTTGCTAATCCTTGTATTAAAGACACTTCCTCACGAAAATCGAAACAAAAGATCAATTGGCTGATTTCTTAACGAAAGTCATTTCGACGAAACAATTCCAGCAATTGGTGCGGAAATCAAACGTCTGGAATTGTGCATCGAAGAGTGTCGCAATGGCATCAGCCAATCATAAGATCGGAAAGTGGTTCTGCCAATCGGATGCTGATATTCGAGGTCAAGAAACAATGTAAAGACAGTGCATCATATTCCACCAATCAAGATTGATAGAGCGGAGCTTATAAGGCAATGCGTAAAGGCTAGGGCTTAGAATAGTAACAACAACTAAGAACCGTAATATAATCACTTTCCCTTGTACCAACTAAAACAACATAAATACATATTGCACATTGTCAAAAGTAGACTGCGATTGATCTACTATATAGCAGTCAAATGTAGAACGAAATTCCTAACCGATTCTCCCTACTCAATGCTTTCATTTGATGTTATTATCAAGCGACAACGCATTCGTAGGCTAACAAAGGACATTTGAGCTTCTTTAAAAAGCATGTAATGAACTTTAAAAAAAGATTAATATTTATGAACTAAAAAAAGCTATACTATTCTACACTGACTTTGCTCGCTGAGTGACGCGGTTGTGCACGGAACAATATTACATCCAGCTCCTCAACTTCACTGGCTTCAATTGCGTCGGATGTAAGGAGTGGACCATTAAGATCGTCTACGCGCTTTTTCACGGCTTGCAAGTCACTGGCAAGCTATTCCTATACTTGGTCATCCTGGCCCTGTTCAAGAATGAGCTCTTCCAGACGAAAATAGCGATCTTGGACTTGTCGCATGTGCCCATCATCTTCCACCACCGTTTCCAGATGACGCATCTGGTTATGTCGAGCCAACTCATTCCTGGCGTCCGCGTCACTTTTAATGCGCTAAAAAAACGTCTCTTATTCACGCGTGGGACAAATCTCGTCTCCTCAACGAGATTTCCATTTGCGTCTATCTGCTGGTGCATCTTCCGGCAATGGCGACGCTAATTCCTTGCCACCATCGTCCTACGTCTAGCAAGAGAAGGAATAAGGCAGACCCCTCCAACATTACTTGATTCAGACATTGCGTTTGAACAATGAGTGTATTCGTCGTTTCGCCGAACGGTTTTATACACTATCCATTTTTGTTTTGAAAGCTAGGGTCCGTTTCGTCGCATTCAGAGAAGTGAAGGAATAATGAATAATGAATAAGGGTTTAGGGTTTAGGGTGCTGATATACGGGGAGAGATGCCCAGACGAGAACTGTGTAGACCCAAAGAGCTTGAGATTCTATTAGAAAGTTAACACAGTAGTGAGAAGACTATACAATAGAGCTAATAGTCTAATAGCGCACTTTCGCTGACTTCATCAGTGGGCCAACTATTGACACTCACCTTGCTCTATCAATAACACTTGTGTAGTACAAGGTAAATTGAATAGTGAGCACGGAAATGCAAAATCGATGGCCAGGAGCGTCCGAGAAAGCTGATAGGCTTTTAACGGGCTCCAGAGGGCTCTCCGTTGGTCCATAAAGTCGTAAAAACTGCGCATTGGCTGTTAAGTAACGTGCTGGACGCGGATTGGCGGAAATAACGGGTGGCGTAGCCAGGAGGAAAGGTGTTGCTGGGATGTGGTGGGAATGTATCGGGTACCGGTTGTGCCATCAGGAGTGAGGAGGAATATGAAGGCTCCCAGCAATTCACGGTACTATTGGTGTGGATATGTGTGTGAGGGCATATAGAGGTGCATGGGGTTTAGGGTTTAGGGTTTAGGGTTTAGGGTTTAGGGTTTAGGGTTTAGGGTTTAGGGTTTAGGGTTTAGGGTTTAGGGTTTAGGGTTTAGGGTTTAGGGTTTAGGGTTTAGGGTTTAGGGTTTAGGGTTTAGGGTTTAGGGTTTAGGGTTTAGGGTTTAGGGTTTAGGGTTTAGGGTTTAGGGTTTAGGGTTTAGGGTTTAGGGTTTAGGGTTTAGGGTTTAGGGTTTAGGGTTTA